>VZTD01003429.1:215585-494466 GCA_013397725.1 Rhagologus leucostigma | reverse complement strand
CCCCCCCCCCCTTACAGAATTCTTTGCAACTTACTGCTCCCTTTAGTTGTTGGAAACAATTTCTGCCTTTAAGTATAGGAAGAATGGGTTCCAAAAGAAATCGTTTACCTTGGAAACAAATACATCAGTGGTCTTAATGCATAGTGATCTGAGTATATGTTGATTAGCCATTTGCTACCCTTAACTAAATGATGAATCACTACTGTGTATATACTTTAAACATTCTGATATGCATGCACTTGCCCAACAGTGATAGAACTCATTTCAATCCATGAAATTCTTACTTGTGCTTTTTGTGTCATATGGGCTACTATATTCATTGCAGTGAATGAAGTTTATTATGGAAACGTTGGTTGAAGATACCACTACTTAGGATCCTAGGGAAAAAATATTAGCTCTGCCTTATAGGGACAGTACTTGCATGTATGAAGAGGAGTGGGATCAAATGAAAATATCTGCTTCTATGTGATCTATGTTTTTCTCTAACTTTTTGGAAAGGTGCTTGCATCACTCTGTAAATGGAGTCTCTCAAACTAGTATTTTGAAGGAAAAATTATGCATTCAGTCCTTCATTACTTTCACTGATTTAGGGTTCTTCTGTGGCTGTAAGTTAAGTCAGAGAGTTGTTTTTACTTTAGATTTATGAGTAGGTTATTTAGGATGGCATTCAGCTGAGGTCTTGCCAAATATTGGAGCCTTAACTTGGATAATGAAGACATTTTTCTTCAAACTCTTCATAGTTGTTAGACTTGAATTGTGTAGTGGATTCTTTTTAGAGATCTGTGCTTTAAGGTACTACTTTCCATTGCTATGTAAAATCCTTGAAATGTCAATACAGGAAATTTTACCTGAGCTAACTTTAAAATGTCAAGATCTGTTTCCTTAGTTTTGTGTTTAGAGTTTCTTTCCTTCACCACTGTTGGCTACTTTTTTATTTTGCTTTTACAGACCTGCTCTTTGCTTTGTGTTGGTTTCCCAAGTATCAGTTAGCAAGAACACAGTGATGAACCATACAGTGCACATCCACCTTTTCTCTTTGGCTGTACCACAGCCTTTGTCTGTGATTTGTAAGGCTATGTGTCATGTCCCCTTACTTATGGGGCCAGGCCAACTGAAAATATATATAGTGCAGACACTCTCTATGTGAAAGTGTTATGTAAGTGGTGTACCTGCCAATACACCATTCTCATGTATCATTTTCCTTGCTTAGATCTTAACAGAGTTCTGGGGTGTGAGTTCTATCATAGAGTTTATGTCTGGTTGCCCTCTTCTCACAGAGGTTTCTCAGTTTAGAGAAATGAGCCGTAGCTCTTCTCCATGTATCCTGAGAATCGTAAAATATCCTGAGTTGGAAGGGATCCACAAGGACCACCAGGTCCAGCTCCTGGCCCTGCACAGGACAGCCCCACAGGTCAGCCTTGAGTTGTAAGTGACACCTGATTCTAAACCTAGAAGCTGAGAATGGTCTCTCTGTCTGTCTTTGGTTCTCTTGCTCATGAGCAACCCTGGGGAAAAAAGGCCCATCAGTACACGACTGAGATTGGCCCATAGATTACAAACTGAATACTCTTGAGCTGCACTGGATTCAGATAAGAGAGTAACAATGTAAACTCATGAGTGAGCTTACATACACTGACTTTTTGATCTACGTTGTGAAGTTACTTGAGATTAAAATATTTCTTTAGTTTGCCTGTGAGATCTCATCTTTGGCTTTATACTGTATTTACCAAATACAATTATTGCTCTAAGTAGAATTATAAAGAAATTACATGTTTTGAGTGAGAAAACTGGGAGCAGTGTTCTCCTAAAATCAATGGCACGTTTGAACCAGTGAACTATTGGATTTTTAAGTTTTGTATTAAAAGTTTCTAAATTGTTATTATAAGATGTAATAATCTCAATAGTTTTTCCGTGATAACTGTGTGTAAATAAGATCTTGCTATAAGCTAAGGTGGAACAGGTTGCCTAGGGAAGTTGTGGATGTACCATCCCTGAAGGTGTTTAAGGCGAGGCTGGATGCAGCTCTGAGCAATGTGGTCTAGTTGAAGGTGTTGCTGCCCACGGCAGGGGGTTGGAACTAGATGATCTTCAAGGTTCTCTTCCAACCTTAACCATTCAAGGGTGATTCTATGAAGGTGAAAACATCTGAAATACCAACTGACAAGTTCTAATGACTTTGAGAATGATGCCTTCCTTTTTGCATCTAGTCTTGCCCTTAGTTCATGATGCCTTAAGATAAAACAATTTAGGACTGAGCAGTGAACTGTAAATCTAAATATGAGAGCAGGAAATGTCTGAAATCAGTCTTTCTAATTATCAGATGCATTAGACTTATGTAAGCTTTCATGCAGAGCTCTTTGGAAGACAATGTGTAAGGAAAATGGTTGGCAGGAAAATTAAATAAATTTTTGCTTTACTTACCTAAAAGCCTATCTTCTAAAATATTCTTAACCTGAAAAATTAAAGATCCACAAGTACGTAAAAATCGATGTGCTCCATGTATATTGCTGTTTGAATTTACTTAATGACTTCTCAGTATGTGTTCACAGACTCGCAGGGTGACTGATGTTGGAAAGGACCTCTGCAGGTCATCTGGTCCAGCTCCTGTCTACCCAGGCATAGACACCTAAACCACATTGCCCAGAACCATGTCCAGGCAGCATTTGAGTATCTCCAAGGATGGAGACTCTATAACCTGTGTGGACAGCTTCTGCCAGTGCTCAGTCACCTTCACAAGTGTTCACCTTCACAAGGAAAAGTGTTTTCTGATTTTTCAGTTTGTGCCCATTGCCTCTGGTCCTGGCACTGGGCACCACTGAAAAGAGCCTGGCTCTGTCCTCTTTGTACCCCCTTCAGGTATTTATATACATTGATAAGCTCCCCCTGAGCCTTCTCAAGACTCAACAGTCCCAGGTCTCTCTCTTCTCTCAACAGCCCTGTAATCATCTTCCTGACCCTTTGCTGGACTCTGCAGCATGTTCGTACATCTTGTGTACTGGGGAGCCCAGACTTGGACACAGCACTCCAGGTGAGGCCTCACCAGTGCTGATGAAAGGGGCAGGATCACGTCCCTCTACCTGCTGGCAGCACTCCTGCTAGTGCAGCCCAGGGTAACCAGTAACCTTCTTTGCTGCAAGGGCACGTTGCTGGCTGATGCTGATCTTCATGTCCAACAGGTTCTTTGCAAAGCTGCTTTCCAGCTGGTTGTTCTGGGATTGTGCCTGATCTGCGTGGTGCCTGGGGCTGTTCCTCCCCAGGTGCGGGACTTTGCACTTACCCTTGTTAAACTTAATGAGGTGCCTGTCAGCCCATTTCTCCATCCTGTTGAGGTGTCTCTGGCACAGCTGTCTGATGTATCTGTCACTCCTTCCTGTTTTGTGTCATCTGCAGACTTGTTAAGGGTCCATCGTGCCCCAGATCTTTAATGAAGTTACTGAACAGAATGGGACCTGCTGTTGACCCCTGATGTACACTGCTAGATACTGACCTCCAGCTAGATTGCATGGCCTCAATCACCACCTTCTGGGCCTGGCCATCTAGCCAGTTTTCAGTCCACATCATGATGTGGTCAGCCAGTCCATCCTTTATCAGCTTCTCTGTGGGGATTGTATAAGGGCCAATGTCAACAGACGGTACCCAACAGACAGAAGCCAGGTGTTTCATTGTAGAAGGCTCCTGGGGTGCTCAGGCGTAACTTTCTCTTTGTGAATCCACGCTTGCCCTTCTTGGACACCTTCAGATTTGTTCCATCACCTTCCCAGGAGTTCAGAGATAATCAGAGCCTTGACATTTCATGAATGGCCAATTAACATTGTCATCTTATTGTGGGTAGTGGACAAACTGAGCAAGTACATCCAAAAGCAGAATTACTACAGAAGTGAAATTTTTGGAATTAAATGACATAAATCTCCTTTTGATAGAGTGTGGGATGTAATTAAGACTTGGGTAAAGAAAAATCTCCTCTTTTATGTGGAAACCTCCTGTATCAAGGTTATAAACTGAGTAGAAACATGGTAATGAACTGCTGTTGTAGTGTGTTTGTTACATGTTTGGCTAATGTGCCTTTAGAGCACAAAGGGTGCCAATAAGGAAAGGCATGTAATAGTTCCTGTGTTTGTGCACAGGATCTGCTCTACTTTGAGCAGGGTTACAGTTGCATGTTTCCTCTGATGCAGGAGTTTGTATGTAATGTACATGTATGTACACATGTTTATTTTTAAAAATATGCATAAAATATTAAAGCTTTAAAAAGTATAAGATTATTTTTTTACTCACTCACCCCCTCATGTATATATTTATAAACTTATTTATGTCTTGCCCTTCTCTAAAAGGGGAAAATCCACTATATTAGTCTTTCTCAGTCTTTGTGCTTCTTCTAAGGGAAGAAACTATGTCTGTGTTACGTTTGCATCAGATGAAGCTATGCTAGGAAGGTTGTCATGCCCTTCTATTATCATTTACAGTGCTGTGTGTGTACTTAAGTCACGTGCTAGTTGTACAGCCATAATGCAGTACACCACTTACACATTCTTTCCAAGCATCTGTACTCTGTCCACATCACACACACCTTTGGAGTTGTAGCCATTAGTTTTCATGTCCTTTAAGGTTAGCTAAAACTTAAAAAAATGTCTTGCTATGCTAATAATACCTCTGCAGCACTTGGACCATGTTTAAAAAGTTATTTTTAATTGTGTGGAAAATGAGAACTATTTCTTGTATCCTCTTCTGACAGATACAGCACATGTCACTTGGATTCTGTGTGCGTATTACTTATACAGCCAGCCTTGGGTGAACATGATGGAAGGACAGGCAGCAATCTAGGATGACAGGAATTCAGGAAGACAGTGAAAACTAAAGGGTTGGGTTTCTGACAGGCATCTTCTGAATCTTGCTGAAGTAGTGTGTTACCGCCTCTGAAAGAGATGGTAACCAACTCTTGCCAACTGTTACTCTGCTCTAAGTAGATGCTACCATTTCCCTAGCAGGGTATCAGAACACTAGTCATAGAATCACAGAACAGCCCCGGTTGGAAGGGACCTCAAAAGATCATCTGGTTCAACCTTTCCTGGGAAAGGGGACTTAGATGAGACTATCTCATGCCCTGTCCTTTTCAAGGTGTATCTTGAAAACCTCCGGCAGTGGGGGTTGTACCATGTCCCTTGGTGAGATTGTTCCAGTGATTGCTTGTTCTCAAACAAGCTCTAGCTGCACAGTGACTCTGAAGTATGTACCTGCACCTTCAGTGGTGACTAAAGTGCTATACTGGACTGGGAGAGAGAGCAAGAGTTCTCTTGTGCTGCTCTGGTGGTGGCAGAAGGCTGGTTCAGACAGCTGTGGGCAGTGTTACCTGAAACTGCTGACACACAGGTGCTGGGAGGGCTGGTGTCAGTGCCCTCAGAACTCTTCTCCCAAAGTTTTCTTATTTTAGGCAACAAAACCACAGCCCATGAGTTACAGTAGTTTTTTAAAAAAAACTTCCACTGTTCTATGGTTTAATTTTACGTGCAGTTTCATTGTATTTGTTTTTATTAGCAATATAGTAGATAAAGAAACAGATTCAGCATTGAACATCACCTTGGTTTTGCAATAAAGAGGGTTTATTATACTTGCTTCCAGATAGGTATTTTTTTTCTTTAAAGATCACAGAATAATAGAATAGTTTGGGTTGGAAGGGACTTTTAAAAGTCCTCTAGTCCAAACTCCCTGCAATAAACAGGGATATCTGCAACTGAATCGTCCAATTTGATGTTGAATGGTTCCAGGGATAGGGCATCTACTGTTTCTATGGGCAGTCTGTGCCAGTGTTTCACCACCCTTATCATAAAAGATTTCCTTTTATCTGGTCTGATATTAAGATATAAAGGTTTCTATTATTTTTACAACTGTTGCAGAAATTGCTTTAATGAAAAAATAACAGGTTGCTGAAAACTTGTATTCACTCATTTTACCAGTACACTTAAATTGTAGAAGGTTTTGTCAGGAATTTTGAGCATTTTTGTTTAACTGAGTTGCTGAAAGTAGTATTTTGTTTCTGCAGAACAAAACTCATGTATACCTTTACTTGGGATTGTTTTGCAATCTGATATTTCTATGTGGCAGCCATTGTCCTTGCCCCTGTAGTGTAGTGTCTGAGTTTCTTGCTGCTTTTTATTACAGAGTTAGTTGCTTATTACAGATTCTCTTTATATATGATTAAAGTCTTGCATTTGGATTTTTTTTTAAAGGTAATAGGGGTAACTTGATGGTAGATAGTAGTAATCCTCTGTTTGGAAAAATACAGGAAATTATCTGAGTATCTTGTTAGAGTGTGTGTGTGTACATGTGTGTATACACATAGAATTTACCAGTATAGACTTGTTGTAGGAAGATCTTGGAATAACTGTGTCACATAAGACCCAATTTACTTTTGTGTTTTAAAGTCAACAGGTTGTTTCAGTAGTGCAGTTAGTAGCAGGTCATTAGTTCCAAGAACTGTGCCAACTGTAATATTGGGAGAATAAAACATATATGAAAATCACTGTTGATTTTTTGCTTTTAGGCACTTGAATATTTTATATTTGCTGACATTATATATATGCATATATATACATATATATTATGGCAAATATTAAGGATGCTTTACTTCTCTTTGTCTTTCTGACTTTTTTTTAGCTCTGTGGTGCAATTCTGACTTTTTTTTAACTCTGTGGTGCAATAGTACAATTGTTTTCAAGCAAAACAGTGGATGCTGTAGGTGGAATAGTGACATTTTCAATAGCTTGCTTAGTGAGCTGTATTTAAACTTACCAAAAACTAAAACTCCTCTATTGTAAATCACTTGGTACGGACAGGATTGTTGTTGTTAAAAGAAACTGGCAAAACTAATAGGCGGGTTAATTTCTTAGTCTCTTGATAAGATGTCACTTCAGCAAAAGCTGATTTATTCCTTCCTCAAGACATCCAGCTGCATGGCTTTATCATCAGTTCTATTACTTCATCTAATAAATTATGGGAGGATGAAGTTGAAATTTTTGTGAGTTCCCAGAACTAGTTTCAGTGAATTAACATAAGTGATTTTTCAATATAGGAAGGCAGAACATAAGCATGTATTTAAAACTGAACATATGTTGGAATGCTTTCCCTTTTTAGATCTTGGTTTTTTGCTTTATTACCACTTTTTTCTTTTTTTTCTTTTTCTTTTTTTTTTTCCTTTGAATGTTGTTAATCTGCTGAATTATCACTAGAACTGATGTTTTCCTTTCCAAATGGGTGCTGTTCAAAACAAGGTGCAGGGAAGTAAAAAAAAAAAAAAGGCTAGCTGAGACCCCCACAAGCCGAGAACTCCTAACATGCTTGCTTTAGTGTTCTCTCTTGTCCATATGGTAGGATGGAAAATATGTTTAATGTCTGGTAATTAAGGAAGTCAAATAGAAAAAGAAGTAAATCTAAAGGTACTTGTTACTTATTTAGTGTTTGCTAAACAAAGCAGCAAAGCTGTCATTCATCATTTTAAGATTAATTGCAAGTTGATACAGTAATAATTTTGTTTCTACACAAAGCTTTAAATCACTGGCATAATTAAAACAGGGCTGAATTTGGACAACAGATTTATGTTAGTACCTTATTAAAATTAGTTTTAATTAATCATAAGAATTTAATATATGTTGAGTCTATTATCTACTTTTTTCCTATCTAAAAAAATGCTATCATATAATTCATGCCATAAATTTTAGTCTAATCAGGAATAACCTTTGGATTCTCCAAGAAAATTGGTGTTTTTGCTGTGCTGCTGATGCTCGGTAACTTTGGAGAAGAAAACATTTGGAAAGATGCCAGTTCTACAGAGAAATTATTTTTATTATGTAGCAAGGAAAGTGCAAAACAAAACATGTCACAAGGCAATTGGAGAAGCTTCATTATAAAAAAATAGAGCTCAACACAAAGTAACCCTGGAGCACTGACCATCTACTACCATGTTTGGTTTGTAGTTGTCAAACTGATGTAAACTGTTCATGTTGTTTGAGAACAGACTTGTTTATAATGATCATTAATCAACAAATGGACATAAAAATTGGAGTCAGGGAGAGAAAATAGTTTTACCCAGTTTCTGCTCTCCCCACTTAACATTTTTGCCATGTTTTGACTGTACCACATGGAGTATTCCAGTTGCAAGGGTGTAATCAGTTGCTCTTTGGAGTACTAATGCGAAAACAAATACTTGGAAATCTTAGTCCCTTTTTTTCTTTAAGGACCACTACACCAGGAGAGACTAAACTTCTGGCTTCTGAAGTCTATGATATCCTTCAGTCTTCCAACATGTCAGACATGGACAATGTGAATGAGATGAATTATCGTCGGCGGAAAGCCCAGTTTTTCCTCGGCAGCACAAATAAGCGTGCCAAGACAGTGGTTTTGCATATAGATGGCCTTGATGATTCGGTAAGGAAACCTTCAGAGTCTGTGTAAATAAGGCATGCTGCAGTGGAGGTGTATTTTAACCACAGAAACCCAGTCAAGCTACTTGTGTGACATCATCAATTATCAGCCATTTCTGTGAATTGTATTTTGAATCATGAGATATGTATAAAATCTTGCATAAATTGAGCTTACTTAGAATACCTAAAGAAGATGTTTTAAGGCAGTTTTCTTGATGGTTTTTTAATTACTCTAAAACACTATTCTGTTTTAAGCCTTTTCTGTCTGTTTAAACTATTCTGTTTTAAAACTATTCTGTTTAAACTATTCTGTCTGTAAACCTCTCCTAATTTTCTTCCCTTTTTCAAGAAAGAATAGAATAAACAAGGTGCCTTCAGCATTTTTCACTTAAGGATATCTTGTGGTTGTATAAGTGTGTTTATCTAAGAAAAGTTTCCTTTTAGTTATGAGAGATTTAAGACACTAGGGATTTTTTTTATTATTCTTAATTTAGAAATGCTGTATTTTCTTTGAGTTGGTTTTTCTGCATCTTATTATTGTCTGTGAGATCTTTTCTACTGTAGGGACCAGAATGGCATTTGAATTAATGAGGTCTCACTGAGTCTTTATGTAATGTCAGAATAACTTCTACAGATTTATCTACCATACCCCTGTAGATAACACCCCAGGGCCATGTTTGCCTTTTTACGGCTGCCAAACAGCATGTAGCCTGTTTAAGCATGTTATCCACAAGTGCCCTCCGGACTCTGTATCTTTCAGTTTTGTACCCATTTTAAATGATCAAACCTGATCCTTTGCTTTGTTGCTTTACATTCTGCCGAGTAAGCATGTCCACGGGCCCAGTTTACCAACAGCATACCCACTGTTCTGTTTTCATAAGACCATAGTTAATTCCTTTAGAAATAACATGCTGCTCTAGCTCACTTTATACAAATATTTTTTACAGTTTTGTCCTTCCAGCACTTGCTCTATCTAGAAAGGCGGTGCTTTGTCAACACCACTGGCTTTTCTACTCTGTGAAATTTTTTAAATTTAGTCTAATAGGTTGTTGTTTTTAAGCTTGTAGTTGATGTGTTTGTTCACAGGTATCTCCAAGCAAGAAATTTCATCCACTTCTACTTTGTGAGTTTAGATATTTTGCCTGTAGTCCAGTTCTATCTTAAAAGCGTGTCTTTGTTTTCTTCAACAAATAGAATTTAGCAATGTTTGTGGAGTTTTCTCTCTGCAGTGCTGAGGTAAAGGTATTGTTGAGATCACAGCAGCATGTTTTCCTAGCTTGTTCTTAAATGAAAATCTGGCTGTGCAGAGACTGAGATAGCTGGTGTACGTTGCTCTGTATTTCATCAGATGATTAAAGAAATGTTAGCGATACTGGAGGTGCTCACCCTAAGTTAAACATCCCTGTAATGCCGTTTTAAATGTTATCATAAATTGGGACGAGGAGGGTGATAAAGCTTGTGAGCAACAAAAGCCGTTTAGTTTCATTCAATAGTTTATTCCTGACTTAAGTAGCAGAGAATATTAGGTTGCATGTATGAGTTTGAAAAGGCATAGAGTGTAAACACAGAGCTTTAGACATGGTGTTCTCAGTCATTTTCATTTGTAAATGGAAGCTGCTGTTAGGAATGGTTGCGGATTCTACAAATGCTTATGGATTTCGAAACCTCAAATAGTAGATACTGATTGTTTTAGGAAGAGAGGGGAAAGGTCGTTTGTTGTTTAATGTGGGGTCAGGTGTCTTAATTTTAAGATCTAATTACCAAATTTGGTGATAAAGGTAAAAAACAAGGCAGTAATTCAGGAGTTTGTGGCATGCCCCTCAGTCAGTTTTCTAGTCTGTACATTTTAGTAGTATTTGTGAGGGGCATGGTAATCAGGGTTTGGTGTGCAAGGAAATAACCTAAATTTTCCCTGTGCCCATGCTTCAGGAGTACCATGCAGAAAGATGTTCAGTTGTATATTGCTGGGGTTTGTGGCTACCTGCCAGTCAAATGTTTTTCGCAAAGTATGTCTGTGCAGCAAAGCTGGTGGCTGCCAAGCTGCCAGCTTTTTAGGGAGTTTGTGTGGACCTTAATAAGTTTTGTCTTTAAGAAATGATTCAGTTATCTGATCACTGGAAGCCTCATTTTGAATTAAACGGAGGTATGTGTGATTCATTTGGGATCTTAAGAGTAAAAAGCTGAATTCTGTCACAGAATTGCTATACACCCATGTATAAATTTATTTCTCTAGGCTAAGAAGCTATGTGTTGCTTCCTGTGTCCAGAAGTAGGTTTCAAATTGCACTTGTGTAAGGCAGCGTATCATCTTTGCATCAAATATTTCCTTTGCATAGTAAAGGTAGCCTATCTGACAAAGTTATTTTTTGTAAAATGCAAAAATGTTAATGATTTCAATACATAAACTTACACAAATGGATTGTTTCAATATATATGCTAAACTGCTAAAAAAAACCCCGAACTGCTTCAGTTGGTTCTTCCAGAGATTAAAAGAATTTAATTTGCTTGTTGTGCATACAGTAAATACTGACTAGTGATTATGTGGTAACTAATGTAAATATGCTTTAAGATAACTAATTATTTAAAACCTTGCAGGAAAAAAAGTTAAGAATAGCATTATTTAAAACCTTGCAGGAAAAAAGTTAAGAATAGCATTATTTTAAACCTGTGTAAAGGCTGTCAGTTTATTTCTGATACAGTCTATCTTTTTTATCCCCTTCTGAGCTAGCAGAAGTATGCTTTAATTCTTCTTGTTGCAATCATCTTGTGCAAATATTAAAAGGAAAAAGAACATTCTAAGGTAATGTAGCAGATGCAACTAGTACAGGTCAATGTAATGTTACAGCACAGTAGGTGATGTCGCTTGCTTTAAACGTAACATTCTGTAGGTTATCAACCAAATATTTTCCCTTTAAACTAAGAATTAAGTGTATGCTGTGCCATGATGTCTGTGAGCTGCCACAGACGAAGCAGTTGAAAGATACAACAGCTGCTTTGATGCATTCAGTCAGTATGGAGCCAAGGTGTCTGATAAATAGCAACTTAAACACTAACTACTCATCAATGAGCACTTCAGTCAATCAGAACTTAACCAGAGGGGACTGTTTAGCTGATCACATGGAGAAAAACATTCTTTGCTTTTCAGCACTTTTCTCTAATTATTTACAGTTGATTCCATCCTTCTTTGACTTCTAAAGTGTAAGCAAATTTTTTTTTTGTGGCAAGAGAGTCTAATATTTATGCACTAAAATGTAAGTCTTAGTTTTTCTGTTATTCAACCACACTTTTGTAACTATGTGCTTTGAGACATCCAGAACACCTTAACAATTAATTATGAGCATTTTCACATGGTATGGTTTTTAGCTGTGGGACTTCTGTTTGTTTTTCAGTCTCGAAGGAATCTTTGTGAAGAAGCTTTGTTGAAAATTAAAGGTGTTATTAGTTTTACCTTTCAAATGGCTGTTCAAAGGTGCGTGGTCCGAATTCGCTCAGATTTAAAAGCAGAGGTAAGTGCTTGGTAACCCTCCAGATCCTCACATTATTGCATTCTGTTGCACTGAGCTCTTGCTTTTTTTGTGTGTACTTGTAGGCGCTGGCAACGGCAATAGCATCAACCAAAGTTATGAAGGCACAGCAAGTTGTGAAAAGTGAAAGTGGTGAGGAGGTAGGATCTGTATCTTTCTAAATACCAATTGTTACAGCTGAGCTATATCTTTAATATCAGCACCTCTGTGCCCATAACATCTGATTGTAGGCAAAATTTTTTAAGCCTGAGTGCTACACATCCAGTACAAGGGGAATCAGGGGTATCCTATGTCAGGATATGAATCCATAGAACAGTTATACAGAAATTATTGTTCAGAAGAAGGACAAAAGTACTGTAATTGATTAGCTCCATAATGATATGAGAAGGGTCACAACGAACGTGGTGGGTTTTCTTGGTTAGAGTTGCTGATGTGCTTTTGTTTCACAACTACACTAAAAGGTAGTCTGTATTTATTTGATACTTTCTCTTCCCTGTTAAGCCGAAGCTTTTCTTGTGTATCTTCTAAGCATAGTAGGCTCCATTTATGTTCTTGCTCTATAGGGCAGTGGGGAGGAGTCTCACGTTGTGCACGCCTGTCACCCTGAACATGTATGTGTTATAACTTTGATTCATTCTTTTAAGTTACAACATTTGACATAATTTTAATCTGTTGTATTTTACCAGATGCTAGTTCCGTTCCAAGATACTCCAGTGGAAGTAGAGCAGAACACAGATCTACCTGAGTATTTGCCAGAAGACGAGAGCCCTACTAAGGAACAGGACAAAGCAGTGTCTCGTGTTGGGTCACACTCAGAAGGTGCAGCAAGCTGGCTCAGCACAGCAGCAAACTTTCTATCAAGATCTTTCTACTGGTGACTTGTGTTTGGTGTTAAAAGACTGTGTGAATGAACCAACAAGGGGGCCAGTTTTCCATTGGTGTGGTGAACTGCCAAGTGCAATTTGCAATAAATCATCACGAAAATTTTAGATTAAGCAAATGTATGCTGCATTTTACATTTTATTGGACATTTAGCCTGATAGGGCAGGGGTCAAAGGACAGAGGCCTCCAATCAAATTGTTCTTTCATTAGTTTTTCATGTAGATTTTATTGCTTCACTTTTTAAAAATGGGTCCACTGTTATATACCAAATGTTTATGCTATACGTATAGAGCTTTAAGTTAAGTTTGACTTCACGTGAAACACATGGTAAGGAGAATCCATTCAACTCAAGTCTCAGGGCCTCTGTGAAAGAAAATTTTTAATAGCTCCAGTTGTACATTAAATGAAATGCTCTTTTCATTTCTGCATCCCTTTGGACTAACATCATTTTGTTCAATTTTCTAGATTTTGACTCCATAGAAAAACACAGTCTGCCTCTTTTTTTTTGCCTTTGTTTTTGCCAGCTGTGTTCACAGCATGAACACAAGGATCCCCTTTTGCTATTAAACTAGAATCACTACAGACTTGAAATGTGTAACCCTTTTATGTATATTGACTTTTTTCCCAGCCTGCCCTTAACCGTTGGAGTGCTTAAGATAAGAAAAAAGGGACTGAATAAACACAAATATGTATACATACATTGTACAGTAAATAAACTAGAACATATTTGTAAGGATGGGTGTGACTGACTGATATATATATATACATACATATATATAAATAATAAATACCACTGACTGCTGTTTAGGCTAGCTGGGAAGACTAGCAGAAAAAGCTGTGGTCTAATGTAGTGATGACCCATTGCAGCTCTGCCTGCAGAAAATAGAGGAATGTAGACTATATTTGATTAAGAAATGGTGTTTATTGTTAGGAAGTATTTAATGGTAACTAAAACTTTAAACTTGAAGTATAAAGCAGGACAGAATGCCTCTTTTGCCACAGTGCCACACTCGTAAATTTTGGCTTTTAACTCTTTTTTTGTTTTCCCCTAACAGTTCTGATATGTAATTACTGTTTCCTCCTAATGTCTTTCATGAGAGTCCCATGGAAGTACATCAGCTTAGCTTAAAAACATATGCAAACAATTGGCTTTGCCCTGTAACTTACAGACAGTATAAGTTTAAAGATGGCTTAGTAATTCCTGTGAGCAGAAGTGATAATAAAAGCCAAACTTCTGTAGGTAGAGAATAACATATATCTGAGCTGTTAGTAAACACTGTGTGTGAGAGGATTCAATACACAGTGCTTGAAAACTGCAGTTCCCCTGCTTTGTTGCACCAGAGAAATACAGCTGAGAACTTTGAAACATGTTATAAACGTCGTTATACAGTGCTTTTTTGTGGTAATGTATTTGCTATAATATGAATCATATTTACCACTTGGAGACTCAGAAAAGAAATTTAATGCATCAGAGTTATTCTCCTGTGCCTTTGCACAAGGAATAAGTAAAAAAACCCACAGGCTGTCATAGTACTACAGAAATGCTGAGGATATGATAATGTAAAATAATAATAATAATAATGCAGGTCAGAGTTCACTCACCCAGGTTAATTGTCATTCTAGTAAAAAAAAGAAACAAAATCTTGTTGGCAGACTAGATGTCTCATGTTTTTTAATATATCTAGTTTATTTTTGATTCAGGTTTACACGCACAGATTGAAAATACAGGCTTTTCAGGGCATGTATTGCTTTAAGTATGTAATACTACTCATATTGCTGTCTAGAATGTTACAGTACCAAATGTGTTTGAAAAGTCCTCTGTTCTATAGCCATGAATGCAGAGTTTTGTTTTTCTGCATTAACATCTGTTTGCATTTGCATTACTGCACATCTATTTACTAAGAGACTACACCCTTTGGATATTAATGGTTCAATACCAGTAGGTATTACAGTTTGTTCGTGCATTCAGTCTGTAGGTGTGCTTTTCTGACAGTATTGCAGCTCTTGTAGAACAGTTTAAGGCATCTGTAAAAGTTTTTGAAATACACTGTAAAATAATAAAGGATAATATAACTAAACAAAACATGACTGGTGCCTTTTTAAATGTCTGAAGAAAACCTGGTACCTTCTTAAATGTTCTGACATTCTTTTAAGCTCTTTGTGGTTTTAGAAGTGTATTTATTCATCTTTAATTTAACAGAGAAGAATGCAGATGTCCAATCATAGTGAGTCCTTTGCTGTATATCACAGCAGGGCTTTTGTATTTGTGTAGAACATGCTTACATTGCAAACGAAGTTTTTGTAAAAAGTGGGTAAGCAGAAGATACCTAATGATACTATCTCAAATTCGTTCTTAGGGGGGTTTTTTGGGCATCAGCTTTTTTTTTAATAACTGATGCTATGTAGGTCATATTTCATTAGGGAAATTAAGAATCAACACTTCTGGAGAAATTTCTTTGAAAAAACTGGAGGTGGGGGGTAACTCAGAGCACAGAGTCGTTAATTTTACGCTTGTGCTTTTTCAGAGGTCAGATGAAGAATTAGAAAACCCTTTTGCTCTGACCTAAGGATATGACAAAAAAAAATTACTACAAAATTAGAGCCTTGTAAAAAGAAGCTGAACTGGGAGACACGGCACTGGTAGTGCATTGCAAAGTTGCGAAGTACTCAATTGCCAAGGAAGTCACCGCTTACATCGTGGTGGAAGCTCCTGAATTGTCCTCGGGTTATGGCTGTGTACAGCAGAATGGAATAATCCACTACCATGTTTCCTCATAATAAGAGTAAATGCTGATGGGATAGGTAGAGGCAAAATTGAGGCTCATAGCTGTGCCTCTGTGAGCAGCTGTCAAAGCACTGTAAGCATTCTGCAGTACAGTGAAATACATTATACTCTGGCTTTCCCACTCCACATCACCTATGGCTTATTCTGTACAAAAATAGCTGATGTGGCTGAGTTTTGCCACAGGCTGTGTAAGCTGGTGAGGGGAGTACTGTGCGGGGCTAATTTGGAAGAAAACGTTGAATACCTTGGCAGATGCAAACTGGCAGGTGTGAAGTACTCCTGTGACTGCCTGCAACGTAAAATAAAATGTGGGTGCACCTTTTTGCCTGTGACAACGTTCTAGCTGTCAACTAGCAGAGTTTAAAAACACACCTAATAAAAATTAGCAGCACCAGTCCTTGCCGTATTCCTTTGGCAGAAGGCTGGATCGTATAGTCTTTCCTGTTTCTTTGTACCTAATTATTCAGAGTTCCTGAAACATTAACAACCCTGTCTGTTAAAATTAAGGATTGAAAACAGATAGAGATGAGAATAACGTCTCAACCCGTCTCTGATGCTGATTGTAATTCTACAGGAAAAGTTGAAAGCACATGATTTGGCAAAAGGGAGTGAGTGCAGGGGTCACTGAAGACTTCTTCAGTGAGGTACAGCATCCAGTTAGCCCCAGGGGTGACTGCCTGTTGAGATTCCTGCTCTAAAGCTTAGTATGAAGCTGTTAGAAAAAGAAATTGTCCTATTTGTAGTTTAGACAGGGCAGGCAATAGTCTTTGTTTAGCCTGCATTGCAGGTTTTGAATAGGGTTGAAAAAAGCTGATTTAAATTTGCAGTACTTTGCATGTATATAGATTAACACAGGGGGAGCAAGGTCTACTTCTGTAAGCTGACACGTGCTACATCAGAATTACATTATTTTAAAGTTTCTTCCTGTTACTGTTCATTTATGTGCATGTTGCTCTATGCTTGTTAGTGACTGCAAGAGTTAGAGCTTCCTCTGTGGAATAAATTAAGATCCCTTAAAGCAGTTAAAGTCTCAAGATACAAACACATCTCGGAGGAGATGCACACTGTTAACAGATTTTTGTGCCAGTTGTCATGGTAGAAGTTGTTTATTATGTTAGGATCTGAAGGCTGCTATCTGGATCAAGTTCCCAGCAGCTCTCTCTCTTTGTGGCTACCAAGCTGCAGAACTTGGTAGCTAAATAATTTTTGCAGTGTTTAATACTTGCCCAGTGACTACAGTTCAGGTTGATTAGCCCAGCGCTGCTTGTGCTAGTCTGACCACTGTTTCCGAGGAGCTGAGTAAAATCACAAGCGGAACCAAACTTCTTATGTCAAAACCACTTCTGTGCCAGCAGTGCATGGCAATATGTCTGACTGGCATAACAAAGGTCTTTTAAGTAGCAGATACAAAAATCTGAATACCACAAACCCACCATAAGACAGCATTGTTGCTTTCATTTCCTATTGGAGCACCGAGTTAAGTTTAAATACTGAAAGTAAGGGGGTACTGTTTGAGGTAATATTTTGCTGTTTCAGACCTCTTCTCTTTGAGGTCCTTCAGGGACATGGCAGGCTAACCCACTGGTGCAGGGAATTGCTGTATCAGCTTCTCCATGGGAACTGCCCCTCCGGATGTTTGCTGGTGAAAGGGGAGGGCGAGATCCCACATGAGCCCATGGCAAGCTAGCAGGGAGCAGCTGGCACACTGTTCACACCTAAGATCCCACAGACACGTGAACATACGTAACACAAGGTCTTTAAAAAAGGATTTTTCTACTGGCCTCATTTTACAGTCTGCATAACTGAGTCTGTTTACCTGGATTGCTTAGGAATCCTGGGAAGTGCAAATTTTGTGAGCTGTCTCTGATCCTTAGTTCATGCTTCACTTCATAAATAAACTGAAACGCTTTCCATTTTAAGGGGGACCTTTGCACTGTCAGTTTCTCTGGGCTGGAGTAGGAAAGTCAAACCTGTCAGAAGCAGCTTTCCTTACTGAGTTATATGTTGGCTGCATCACCATGTTGAAAGGTATGGTCAAAAGCCAATTTTCATCTCAAAATAGTGCTTACTGATTTGTTGAATTTCTAGGTAGCAAAGAACTTTTGGTAACAAATACCCTTTTGAATTGTTTAAAAAAAAAAATCAGCTATCTTTGCATATGTTATGTTTCAAAAGCTTTGCACAACATGATCTATTTCAGCAGTGCTGCCTGCATAAGGTGCCCAAGGCATCTGCTGCCTTCACCGGAGTTAAACACCATCCTGACCGTGGTATTTGTGCTCTTTCCAGCACTTAATGTTATTAGTGGGTTTTGATCTTTCACATTTCTGTAAGGAGGTGTTGTCCCCTTTCTAGACTTCCAATATACACAACAATATATATCTTATATAAATGTGATGTTTCTTTTTAATTACTTGTCAAGGTTTTGGTTAAACTCCTTTCCTGCCCGTGTGTGCACAGGTGGAAAGTGATAGCACACCAACGTGTCGCTTTTGTGGTGTGACCTTTTCGCCATGCTTCTTTCACTGGGCATGTATCCATGGTGCATTGTTTTGATTTTGACTTTAAGGGGTAGGTAAACGATCCAGCACGGGCAGTCCTAGTTTTGGGAAGGCTGGGAGGGAGTGGAAGGAAGCTGGAAGACAATTCACGAAGAAAGAGACTTTCCATTGGCAAAAGGCTGCTCCTCCTGGCCAGAGGAACAGCACTAATTCAGCATTACGTGAGACTGTCCAAAGATGAGGATTTAATTTGTATTACTGCAAGGTTATTTTTTTTTTTAATAAAAACTTAAACTGCTGCAATAGATTTTTGATTGTAAATCCCTGTATTATTCATATGGAAGTCCCACATTCAATATTGACAATGCCATTCAGGTTCATAATCTGGGTATAAAACTAGAAGCTTATATGTTGTCCTTGGGTTTCATGGCTTTACCTCCTTTGCTACAACAAATATGTGCTGTAATGTTTCAGCAAATAACCATTATTGTTTATACACTGTAATTCAGTGGGATGTAGCAAATGGCGTATTTTAAGGAGTCTATTTCTTTGCATATAAAATACCTGTAAAGCTTACTGAAGGTGAAGAGTGGCTACTACTTAGCTCTCGATTGTTGGCTACATTACTGAAACAGTGAAGATATATCACCCACTATAATAGGGAAATAGCAGCCATTTAGCATAGGTGAGCATTAACTCTGTCATTTAGGCTGCTGAAGCAATCTTATTGTTATAGTCAATGTAGCTGGTTTTGTTTCTCCATATGTGTAGATGTTCTGGTGTATAAAATGCATTGCTGTTTCTAACAGTAAATTACACGTGCTCGAAGGATACTCCTGCTGTTTAAATGAAGTTATATCTGAACCTTTCAACCGACTAAGCAAATATAAAATAAATAATGGCTGGTTTTTGAAACCTTTTTTACTGTTATAGCTTCAACAATGAAAATTCTCTGTGCCATTTGGCAAAATTTTGTTCTAAGGAAAAAAAATAAATAGTTTTTCTGTAGATAAACTTTCACTGTGAAAACAGCTTCTTGAAATGTAATTTCACAGTGCGTATTTTCAAATAGGTGTGTGTTACCCTCTTCAAAGCTAGGAAACTGTAAATGAAAGCTGGCTAGTTCTTCACCTGGGATGTCTCAGAAGTCATGCTCTCTCTAATATTATGTTTGTAGTTCATATTTGTGTGACTGGCTAAAGAAGTTAAGAATGTCATATTGTGCTGTTTTCCTTTTTCTTCAGCCTTACACACGTACCACCCCCAGTGTAATGAACCTGATGCAGGTAAAGCTGAATAGTCTTTTGCAATTCAGTAAATCAAGGGTCTATAACTTATGAAAAGGAAATGGTAGTTATTTGGGTAAAGCACCAAAAATAGCTTTAGAATTTTTAAAAAATTGTGATGTGTCTAAATTTTAAAAAAATTACTTTTAAAAAAAGTACTTCAGTATTCCAGTAATTGTAGCTCATAAAGACCCAAATTCTGAAAATGAGCTTCTGTCTTTAGAAACCCCTCTTTGACCAGCCAAAACACTAGCGCTCTAGGACCAGTGCTTCTTCTGCAAGGTCAGTGTTATCCTATTTTGGCTAAACAACAGTACAGTTGTCTGTGTGTCTGGCTTGTTGGCCAGTCAGCCACCATCGGGGAACAGAGAGAGGGTGGTCTTTATATCAGTTCTCCTTTTGGAGAGCTGCAAGAGTACTTAAGTCTAGCCTTCACCTATGTGCTGTGTGCCCGCCTCTAAAGAGATGTGTACTTAAATGTCATTCCTTCCTTCAGGATAGGAACACCCAAACCCAAAATGCCTCACTGAATCCTGAGCCAGCTCTCAGCTGCTGAGTGATGGGTTTAGGATCATCTAAATGGATGATAACAGGTATCCAGCAAACTTCCAATATCCGGTCCCAGTGACTACAGCCCATCTCAAGTACCCACCTACTCCTAGACTGAAACGGCAGCTGGCATCAGCTACTCAACAAATCCAACTTACTTTCAATCACACCATTACTACAACCTCCCTCCTCCATCTGTGTAAACATATGTCTTTGTTAAACACCGCCATTTGTACAGGATAAAAATTGTCAATGCTGACAAAAATGCCCCCACATAATGCTGTTGTGATTGCAGTGTTGTCCTTAAGCTGATTTTAAAGAAGTCTGTGAGCTGATCAACATCTTCCCCTGCTATTAGTGGGAAACTTTCTTTGATAGGAATAAATAATGTAAAAATATTTTTATTTCATCCATGGGAAATGTGGTCTCACTTTTCTAAGACAAAGCTCTTATAAGCCACTTATTAATTATCAGTAGCAGTTTGCAGTGCCACAGTAATACCCCAAAGCAATGCCTGTTCCATGAATAGTCTTTTCTAATAATAGTGTCTTGGCAGGAACATATTTCCTTCATACTTTTCAGAGGCTGGCCCTTAAATGTGGCAGGTAAAAGTTACAAATCTGAAGAAAGTTACTGGTGATTGCTCCTTGCACCAACTTTTAAGAAATGACCAGTACTGGCCTCCCTAAGGGACTTTTCCCTTTTTCCTGTAGTAGAATGCAGTACAACTAGGACTGTCCTACAACATAACTGAATTCCAGCATAACCAAGGGCCTCCACTCTCTAAATCTGAGAATTATAAAATAATATAAGGTGGATGAAGGTATTTGGTTACACAAAGAAAGTTGTGTGACATCAAAAGGCAAAACTAAGAACCAAATCTGTCACCTGCCAAGGGGAGAGCTGTTCAGCAAACCAGACACCCACCAAAATGGTGCAGTGCTTCCTGCTGGGCCATCCTGCAAAATGCTGGCTTGATCAGCATGAAACAGGGAAATTGGTTTGGGCTCTGCAATCTGAGCTTCTTGCTCTTCAGGACCTTGACTCCAAAGACTTAAAATTAACAGTTCCCTTCATGGAAAAAATAAATCCAAGGATGTTTGGGCTTCCAGTCTTGGTGCAGTGTCTATCAGCACAGAGTGTGAGATCCTTAAGCAAGTAAGTATTTTTCTTTCGTACAAACCTGCTTCTTTTAGTGCACGCTGTTCCTTGCTTTTGCTCTTATTGCAATACTCCTGTTGTCATCACTGCAGTCTTTCATCCATTCAGTCCTTATAGTACTAAATAAGGAAATGTTGTTCCCACAAGAAACTGGACTTAAATTCCCTCAGGATTCAAACCCAATAATTTTGTTTCTTGCTTGTTTTCTCCTGCTGTTTGGGTATGCTAGAATGCAGTTCCAAGCTTTTTTTCCCACCGTTTCTGCAGCTGTGAGGATTAGGTATGTTTTTTTAATGAAAATTGAGACTTTGTAGAATTGCTTTCCTTACAAATTAGGGTTTTGCATCAAAATCCCAAAACAAAACAGAAAGTTAAAACAGTTTTCCACCCTTCTTACTCTGCTAATCCTTACTGGCCTCAGCTTCATTCTGCTGTTTCAGGCAACCTGTTCCTGTTTCCCTGGCTTGGTGGTTTTGAAGCATTCAGAGTCTTCTGGATTGTTTGTGTTTTGCTTTATTTTTTTTTGCCTGCTTTGCTTGCTGTAACTCTGCATCTCACTTTTCAACCAGGCAAAGCAGGATAACGGCAGAGAGTTTCTGCTCCTTTGGGATTTGGTAAAGTGAAGTATTTGAACCAAGTCAGAGAGACTTGACTGAGCAGCACTGGATGTAAGGGCCAAGATACGAGGGGGCTATTAGTGAATCTCACCCCACACATATTATGAAATCACAGAAATTTTCTCTGAGATGTCAAGATTATGAAGAGAAGCTGTATCACCTCCCCTCCTGGATGATTCTTGTATAAATGAAAATGTGGGATAGTAGGAAACTCCTTTATTCTCCGTTTGAAAGTCTCTCCTTCTGCCAGGGGCCTGGGTGGCTGCTAGTGCAACCTGCTAGTGCTGGCAGGAAGGACTCCTGCACTTCTACTACCACCAGTTCAGGTATTCTTGGTAGTTGCTGGTCTGGCCTCATTCCCCAAGCTGCTACTTAGTGATTGATGGCTGCGCAAATGTTATGAAGGTTCTAAAGAGGCACTTTTTAAGGGGAGTTCTGATGCAAAGGGAAAACTCTCCCCACCTCCTCCTCTGCCAGCCTCTGGACCCGCAGTGCTGGCTTGGCTGATGCTCCATCTCCATCTCATTGACCATGCTAAACCTCCTGCAGGAAGGGGCAGTGGGAAGGAGGGGCTGGCTGAATCTCCACATAAACAGATGCTTGCAGCAACACCTAACGCTAATTCAGCCTTTGGAGTCCTAAAGTCCTAAAAGGACTGCATGGCCACGCTGGTCTCCTGCTGCGTGGGAAGAGACTACTGGAAGAAACTCCACTTGTATTGCATCTCAGGTGTTTGCACCCCTTTGGCTGCTACTGCCTGTGCCCATTCCCATTACACCTGGACCCGTGTCAAACACCAGTGTTGTATCCTGGGCCTCAGCAATGGTGCTGAGAGCTGTTCCCCTTGACTGGCTATTGGTACTGCCAGCTCTGAGAAGATGGTCTGTCATCCTGTTGAAACCCCTTCTGCACATTAAGCAAGAAGGAAAGCTAAGTCACAGAATCACAGGCTGGAAAAGACCTCTGAGATCACTGAGTCCAACCTGTGACTGAACACCACCATGTCAATTAGACCACGGTAAAGTGCCACATCCAGTCTTTCCTTAAACACCTCCAGGGATGGTGACTCCACCACCTTCCTGGGCAGCCCATTCCAGTGTCTAATCACCCTTTCTGTGAAGAAATTCTTCCTAATGTCTAACCAGAAGAAGCTCCCCTAGTGCAGCTTAAGACTGTTGACCTCTCGTGTTCTTTAACTGCTTGCGAGAAGAGGCTGAACCCCACCTGGCTACCGCCTCCTCTCAGGGAGTTGTAGAGAGTGATAAGGTCACCCCTGAACCTCCTTTCTCCAGGCTAAACTCCCCCAGCTCCCTCAGCCGCTCCTCATCGGACTTGTGCTCCAGACCCTTCACCAGCTCCGTTTCCCTTCTCTGGACCCGCTCCAGCTCCCCCGTGTCCTTCCCGAGCTGCGGGTCCCCGTCACTCGCGCACTTGTTGCGGTCCCGCCGCGGTGCCGGGCGGTGTCGGGCGCGGCGGGTGCGCGGCGGGGCGGCAGCACTAGATGGCAGCATGGACGTGCCGATGGCCGGGAGGCGGCAGGGAACGACGGAACGAGAGAGGGAGGGAGGGAGGAAGGGAACGAGGGAGGGAAGGAGGGAGACAGGGAGCGAGAGAGCGGGGATCCTGCCCGGGGGTGCTGGCACCGCAGCTCCCGGCGCCTTCCCGGCTGGGGTGCGAGGCTGTAGATATCTCCCCATCTTTGACTCTTTTTGGTTTTTGTTTCTTTTAAAATGCATTCTTTCAATTTTCTGCCGAACTTCCCGTGGTTTTCATAGATGGAGCATTACACTTTCTTTGTTCTCATATGGATCTCACGCTTACGTTTCTTCAATTTTTTATTTTGTTGGTGTTTGGTTTTGTTTTTTGTTGTTTTGTTGGTTTGGTGGTTTTTTTGTTGGTGTTTGTTTTTTGTTCTTTGTTTTTTTTTTTTTTGTTTTGGGGTTTTTTTTTTTGGGTTTTTTTTTTTTTTTTTAAGAAAAACTCCTGGAAGTGAGTTTTTGTCTCTAACTAAAGACCACTGTTTATTTTTTGCAATTAATTTATTCATAACTGCATATAAAGCTTTACAGACAATCTTAATGACCCATGAAATGGAATGGATAGTGGGTTTTGTATGTCTGCGTGTAAATATCTGCAGATTTATGCTCTGTGTGCCACCTGCTTGAGTGACAAGTCAGAAGTCCTGAGCTGATCTACCTTACAGCAGTGCAAGCACAGGATAACTTAATCCTAGTTTTATCCTGAATGTAACAGAAATCAGAATTCAGCCCAGGTTCTTTGCAAATAAATTCCCCCTTCTAGGTTATGCTTTGGTTCCAGAGCAAGCATTTGGTTCCATTCCTTTTGCTTCAATCTCCAGACCCACGTTTGAGCCAGGCCCCAGGTACTGCCCAGGAGTCTGTAGGTTTAGTTTGCATCAACAGTCACAGAGGCTGGTGGTCAGCTCTCAGACCTGCCCAGCACATGGCTAAGGCTGCTGTAAACAGGTGTTCACCCAATGCCCCATCACTGTCCTCGCTTCTGGCTGACTTTAAAATACAGGAATGTGAGCCGTGCCTCTCTTGTTCATCTATTCTGGTGTTTCTCGTGGTGATACACGTTGAAAGAATGTCCGTCTAAATGAGGAGTTAGTGAGAAGCACAAAAAAGTGTTTCCTGGAAGTGGCTAAGGTTTTGTCTCTGTGTGTTTATTTTTCTTTTGGACTGCGCTGTGCCTCATTCAGCACTGGGAGCAGGGATGGCAGCCTGGCCCCTCCCTTCCCAGGGAGAGCTGATTCCCTGGCCAGGATGGTGCTGGCACCATGAGTGCCTCCTGGCTGCTGTGGCTGTGGGGTTGGTCCATGGTTGTGTGGAAGGCTGAGCGGGGCAAAGGAGAGGTCTGCACCCTTTAGCTATGCTGGTATACATAAAGTTAGGTCCAGGTTAATGCAGCCAAAATTTGAGCTCCAAGTTTCTTCTTTAGAAAGTGATGCCCTTCCACACTGTTTGGCTTAGCTTCATTTTAAAAATAGAGGAATTGACTGTGAAATTAGAGGAAACTAGTGCCACTGTTATTGAGACAGTCAATACAGAAGGGGCACAAAAAGGCGTTTTAATTTAGAACCTAGAAGATCTTTTTCACAATGCCCTGTATGCACTTTATTCCAAATAACAACAAGAAGAGATAAGTATTTTTTCCTGTTGTAGGCCCTATTTAAAACAGATTACTGGAAGATCAGTTGACTTGGTGGATATGGATGCATGTATGTGTAGGAGAGAGAAATGCTGTGTGTGTAAGTTCAAAAGGCTCTTCTTGTTACCCGAATTTTTGTGAATAGACAGCAGTCTGTTTATAGACTTCCTCCTGCCACACACAGTGCATATTCATTACCATACCCTATGTTATATGTAAGTTAAATTTCATAAAACTGCTGCAGATGTAAAAGCTCTGATATTCTAGCAGTGTGTAACACACAGGACACATGATCATGGTTATTTCCTTCATGGGGCCTTTCCAACAGAAGTCAGCTTGGTCTGTGGCCACAGCTGCTGACTGTGCCCACAGAAATTTCAGGAACAGCTTTGTGTTGTGGTCCTGTCTTACCTTGTGTGAGGCCCTGGTTCTAAGTGCAACTGAAGATATTTGTGTAAAGTCTACTGATGTTTGTGGCATGATTAAATTCCTTTCTCATGTCTCTAGGATACTTCTCTGAAAAGAGTCTGACATATTAGTAAAATGGACTATTCAAAACCAGGAGTCCCATCGCTGAAATAAAAAATAGGGATAGAGTAATGCCATTTAAAAGTAGATGATGATACCAATATTCCATAGAAAGTGAAGCAATAAATGAAACTTGTGGGTGTTACTGACTATGCTACCAAATATTTTCCTACCCATTAACATGTAGTGCCACCAGAGATGTTTTCTTCATAATATGAGACAGAAGTACAAATACTGACTCAGAGAATGACAGTGGGGAAATGAGCTTGTGTCACAGCAGATGTATAACAGGCACGTATAGCAGTGATTCAGAAAAAAAAAAGGCACAATATTGCTTGTTAGGGAAATGACAGAATTTGAGGTTTCTGTTGTGGAGACAGAAAAGAGAACTACTCCTGACAGTCAGTCAGAAATGAGAATTCACTCTTGGCCTTTAGAAATGTTCCAAGTGGCAAGGACTCACGGTAAGCCTAGATGGCTGTGATCCCATGACTTAGGCTGAGTGCAAAACTTGACATTTTTTTATCTTTTCATAGTAAGTCAAACATAGTTGTTGTATGAAAACGTCCCAATTTACTATGGGGTATTTTGTCCAAAAGTGCGATTTGCAGTTCGAAGCTCAAGACTTGGAAAGTCTCCTGTAACTTTTTTTCACACAGTATGGACATAATCAAAAGGAAATTTGAGGGGTCTGAATTCAACTTGGCTTCAGTTGGACATGTTTCTAAGGTGCACTCATAGAGGGAAAAATATGTTCATGTCAGCCTCTATGTTGTCCTCTTCACAGCGTACATTCAACAGTTCAGTGCACAAAGACTATTAGTTCTTTGTTTTTGCCTACTGCTGTCTTACCAGTAAGATGAAGAATCAACAGTGGGAACTGGAAACAGGAACAAGCTATTGAGCAGAGGCATTTAGTGAATCCAGAAGCAAAATGAGCATGCTTTTATTAATATTTTAGCAAAACTGGATTTTTTCCCCAATTGAAATAAGGCTATAAAATATCACAGGTTCAACATCTGCTGGATCTTCATTAGTTTAAGTGTTGCAGTTAGATTTATTGGAATTGTAGCAGCAACACTTAAAACTGAAGTAAAGAGGATGCTTTTTCTACAAATACCTTTGTGCAATAGAAACTTGTGCCCATTTCCTGATGGTCTTTGTGATACTACTTTAGGATCAACTCTCATTGCTTCTTCTGTCTCCAGGCAGAAAAGTTCTTTGTTGTGGGCAGCGATTTTTGGTTGGTGATCCCAGGGCTGTGTTCCCTGCTGTACCTGTGTGACTTAGGGAAGTCATCCAATGTTTCAGCCTTCAGCTCTAACCTGGACAAATGAAGGCATCAGGTTTTCCCACTGAGTGGTTAATGACAGTGTTCCGGATTGGATGTAGCTGCTGAGGGAGCTGGATGCTCTGTGCCGTCTCAACTCGGGTACACACACCAAAAAGGGAAACTTTAATTGGAGGGCCAAGCCCCTTGGAGCAGTGATCCAATTAAGACCACAGGTACTAAAATGAACACATACTTGTACAGCTATGCAGAATCTGTATCAATTCTTCAGATGTGTGTCTGAGGACTTATTAAAGGTTAATCTACAACTTTTTTTTTTTGTTTCTTCTTCAAATCCCTGCTAATTGGATCAGACCAGTCTTAATCTTCTTTCCAATTGACCCTTGAGATGATTAGACACACTGGATACTTCTAGAGACTAATCTTTTTAAGAGACTGCAACACTAGCGACCTCCATAGGAAATATCCCTCCCTTTATTACTCTAAATGGCTATTTAGTGTTTAACAGGAACAAACAAATGATGATCATGGCACTGAGGAACATGAATTCCACTGGTGTGACTGTGTACCCTTCATGTTGTGAGCAGAGGAGAAGGAGGGTGATCACATAGCTCTTCAGTCAGACATGTAACAGCCTCTCCTGCCGTTTTTATCACTCATGTCTTCCTAGCCCCAAAAGCTTCAGAAATAGGGTTTTTAAGGAAGTTTTGTGAGTTAAGGTAAAACAGTTGGGCTGAGATCTGGAGATCCAGACCAAATCAAGATGTCATGGGAAGTTAGGGAGAAAGGGAGACAAGTAGCTACCACTGGGTAGGAGGAGGCGAAGTCAGTGGATCAGGATACCTGAAATAGTGTTAAAGATGATAGGATGATGTGGTGTATCTGTCAAATCCCAGCATTATTAAGTTCAGGAATGCTTGGTTAACTTAATATACAGTCAGTTGCAACTTGGAGAAAGGGGGATCAATTCTCTCTAGACATGCTTAATTTCACTAGCAGGATCAACTATTTTGTCATGGTTTCCTCTTACTGAGAATAGCCTGTGAGGTTCAAGGGTGCTACCTGCGGAATGCAGAAGTAAATACATGGAAAAGAACATCAAACACTGCCAAAAATAGGGACAGGAAGTTCAGCCATATGGAGCTGTGCAGTAGTGGTACATAAAGAAATGTCAGAAAGGACAAGAGGTGGTGCTTTAATGCATTTCTGTTCTGTGCACCACAATCTGACTGCATATCTACAACCACCAAAACATACAAACACCTTAAAATAATGTGGGATCAAAAGAAACTTAAACCGACCTTTGCACCTGGGAGACGAGGAGGTGCCTGAAATGGAGGATGGGATATTACCATACAATTATTAGTCCTTTTGCTAACTTTGTGCCTGGATGAAAGAGATTCTCAGAATACTAGAGTCTCATTAACTGCTTGCTGATAAGCTGTCTGACTGCTTGCTTCTCATTCGTCTGGGAGACAATTCGTTTCCCGCTGCTTGGCTTGAAATGCTGAACAGTTGAGCTTATTAATTTTTATCAATATACCACCAGTGGCCTGAAGACCCTTTCTCTCAATTCCTTCTCTTTTTAGAGTCTTGACAAATGCTGCTGCTCTGGCTTGCACAGCCATACATCTCAGGGTCAGAGGTCTTGGGCTCACATAGGGACAGGATTTAAAAAAACACAGAAAGCAGCGCTGGGCTGTCAGTAGGTGGTGTGCCAGCACGGAGTTGAGTAAGGCATAATACAAGTAAAACCCTTTAGGTAAAGTACAGAATAAAAGTGATTCTGCCTGTGAGACCATGGACACTCTTCATTACCCTTTGCACAAGCAGAAATAGAACCAATATCCCGGCTGACAAGCTAGACCATGGAAGCAAGCTGTATGCACGTGTACGTGTGGTTCCTAGCGTAGTGATCCAGACCTGATCTGCACAGTAAATGCTTTCATGCAGCACACACAGATCTCATAGCCGTGCCTCTAATAGGTGGAGTGCTGGACCACTTGGTTGAAGAGTCCTGTGTATGTGTCATAATCACATAAGTTAAATTCAGCTTGCTGCTTGTAGAGCTGTCAGCCTGAATGCTCTTGAAATTAAGCTTTCACAGTTTGCCATCTGGGTCCTGTATGAAGGCAAAAATGTTTCCCATCTCTAGTACCATATATTAAGAGACAAAAATTGAAGTTTTCTATACACCTGCCAAGCCCACATCTTGGTACCAATTATGGTTGAGAGTTTTCTCGGAAAAACATCCATATTACAAAAATGAATCTTTTTGATAGTGTACTGGATGCATTTAGTTTAGAAGTTTACGTTATGCGTGACTGAAATCGCACACTTGCCTTCATAACCCTAGTCAAGTCTTGATCTCTTTAGTCCGTTCTCATTCAAGCAAGAATCCCACTCACCTGAGTGTTCTGAAGTGGCTGGTACCTGTCCTACTCGGCCCTGGTGAGGCCACATCTGGAGTGCTGTGTCCAGTTCTGGGCTCCTCAGTACAAGAGAAACACGGAGCTTCTGGAGAAGGTCCAGTGACGGGCTACAAAGGTGAATAAATATCTGGAGCATCTCTCTTATGAGGAAAGGCTGAGGGAGCTGGGCCTGTTCAGCCTTGGGAAGAGACAGCTGAGAGGGGTCCTCATCAATGTATACAAGTGTCTGAATGGGGGATATCAAGAGGCTGGATCCAGGCTCCTCTTGGTGATGCCAAGAAATGGAACAAGAGGAAATGGGCAGAAACTGATGCACAGCAAGTTCCACTGGAATATGGGGAACCTCTTTACTGTGTGGGTGACTTTGCACTGGAACAGATTGTCCAGAAATGTTGTCATCCATCACTGCACATATTCAAGAACCATCTGGATGTGATCCTGTGCCATGTGCTTTGGGATAACCCTGCTCAAGCAGGGAGGTTGGACCAGACGACCCACTGTGCTCCCTTCCAACCTGACCCATTCTGTGGTTCTGTAATTCAGTATCTAACCCTCTAACTTTAGGATACATTCGTTGCTGAGATTTAATTCAGATGGCTTGGCCCATATTGGTGATTTTGAATGACCTTAAGAATAATAAAAGGTGGCTTTTATGAATTTTTGATAGGAGTGGCTTGTATCTGCTAAAAGAATAGCATTTTTAAAGACATGAGATGATTGGCAAGAGTTTTGTTCAAATTGTAAGTGTTCTGCATAAGTCTCCATTTCCATCTACAGGAGAACTAGTGAATAGTCCTGTGTTTGTTTGATTCTGTGACCAACTCTAACTTTTTGAGGTTGCTGGGAGATAAAGTCTCTTCACAGCCCTAAGGTACGGAGAGGAAGGAGGTGGCTGCAATGGAGCATGGCATAGCACCATGCAATCCTTTTGATAACTATGTGCCTAGATGAAAGAAATTCTCAGAATATTAGTGTGTCATTAACATGACTACAAAAGGTAGCTGGATAGGAGTGTGAATATAGTCATTGGAGAGCATTGGTGTAATACACTTCTGTTTCTAAGTAACATAGATTTAGCCCTGAAGGGTGAGGTGAAGTGTGTGTCTTGCTTCACTCCGAGCTGTTTTAGTCCTTCCTTGCAGACCTTGCAAGCTGGAAGTCCCATAGCCTTGGTATAGATGGAAGGGAATCAGATAAACAAATGGATGGTTAAAGACACACTGAATCCCTGATTTTGGTTGTCTTATGGCTGTGACGTTTATGTAGAAGTTACTTTTCTGGGTGCCAGTATACAGCACTGACACTTCTCTCTTTCTCTAACAGTGGTGCCATGTCCCCTGCAGGACATAAGAGTCCTTCTAAAGGCTCCTATGCCTCTGTTTCAAGTAAGTGTCTAAAGATACTGAAACCATGGTTGTTGCTGGGGTGTTGTGCACTTTCAGATTGTGTATAGGAGATATTTTGATAATTCTGCAAGGGACCTCTCATTTTTAGTTAGTGAGTTTGTTTGTTTTATTGGAGGGGTTTTTTGTTTGTTTGTTTAGTTTTTTAATAAAACTCAATATTTTATACCTGGACTGTAGCCCTAATAAAATAATTGGTAATGTCAGCAATTGTAGTTTCATGAGAAGAGCTACAGCTCTAGAGGTCTCTAACACATCAGTGATGGTTCTTACAGATATATTTGCATCTGGGGGAGCTGCATAAGTATTTAGTTGCACATTTGTGTCTTTGCTGGTGACAGCATATTAATAAGCACTTGTCTGTTTATTAACAGAATCCTGTTGTAAATCTAAAAGAGAGAAAAAGCAATCAAGGCTTATGTGCTTAAACTTTCTGTGCTTAGCAGCAAAGAAACATATAATCAGAAAGAGAAATCAGCTTGTGAATGAGTCCTTAATTTAAAAATAAGGCAACATCATTGCATAATTATATTTTTAATTATTTGACTAATTATTGACTAATTGACTATAATATGTGAAGACAGTGCTAACAAATCATGGCTTTGGGAAATGTTTACTTTCAGGATCAGTATAACACGTATTTGCACAAACACTAATTCCAAATTGAAACATCTAGACTGCCTCAAAGCTGGATGTGGTTGGTGAAAATAGGATGTGAATCTCAGTTGGTTTCTTCAATTCTTTCTTCTGCAGAAAATTCTTAAAATCATGAAGATTCATAAAGATTGGGAGAAATAACAATTTTGATTTTCAAATGAATACATTTTTTTCAGAAATTATTAAGGTATTTTTTCCACACCAATTTCTGTACTTTTTCTAGGATCCCTTGTGTAGATAATATAACACACTGTGACACTATTCTCCATCTCTTTCCTCTGGTGGATATTTCACTGGGGTTATTATCACAACTATTTTGCTACGTTCAATGAAATTAACATTGATTCCATTTGTTGAATTCATATGGAGACTGCAACTGCACTCTGCCTTATTACCAAATGAGTACAGTTTGCCCTTCAATAATTCTCTAAACTCTCAAATGCCTGGGAAATAATATGCTGGAGTGTTACCGAGCTGTGACTGAAGCACCATTTGTGCGAAGTGTGACAGTGCACGAATGATATTCCTCAATAAAAGTTCAAATGGCATTAATCTTTCACAGAGGTTCATTGACTGGGAAGATGCCTCAAATACAAAATAAAGACACTGTGGCTCCACTTCACATTATTTCTGAGGGGTTCCTCTGTATCTGTCCTTTGCAAATGTGTACATCAATTATTCAGTTATTTACTTAAACATAACCAATGAGAAATTTAAAAAATGTAATAAATTATATTATTTCTGCAACTGCATTAATGAAAACTTTACATTTACATTTGCTGTAGAGAAATCCTCTTGGCAGTGGTATCATTAAGAATGTAGTGGCAGTGTAAGCCACCCAGTTTCAGTCCTTGAGGATGATGGTGTGTAACACATTTTGTGGTGGTTTCCTTCTGCCATTTTGAATTACAGCCATTCCTCAGCTGAAAAAGGCACAGGCTCTGACCACCGCTGTTTTCTCACTTTGTAAGATCTCAGTACAGGGAAGAGAAAACAGTGCTATCTAAATGGAGATTTAAATTTACATGGAGATTTAAGTTGTATGAGTCTTGGAAACAGAAGGAATGACCTTTGAGGGATTGTGAAACTTGGTGGTAGGAATATGGGACTGGGAGATTACTTATTCCACTTTCAACCCCTTCTCTTTTACTTACTCAATTTTTGTCCCTTGGTCATGTCCTCTCACATTTTGCTTCCCTTCCTGGGGAACTGGAGGTAAGAAGAGCATTGCCCTGGTATCACACAAGTATTTGAGAATCAGTTACTCAATACCTGCACAATTTTTGTAGTAACATTTCCTGAAAACTGTGTTTCAGTGTCCAATCTTCACTTGAAGAACTAAATTAATGGGGAGAATGTAGACCAGTGAGGTTGTGATCCTGCAGCATAAATATCAGCCCATTTTTTCCTTCCCTGATTTCCATCATTTGTTTAACTGCAAATCATTGAGCATTCTGTACTCCTTTGGAAGCCAAGACCCCATCTAAACTCATCAGTGTCTTCAGAAGCCAGAATTCACCTTTCATGGCTGTGATTTTGCTGGAAACAAAGAGAATAAATCCAGGTCCTGGCAAGAGCACATGCTGTTTGGTCCAGCAGTCCCCTGGTCAGTTGCTCAGAGCCTAAACAAGGAAACAGCCCCTAGGGATCCGTGGAATCCCATCCTCATCTAGGACTAAAAATTGATTTACTTTTTCATTTATCATCAAGGAAATTGCTCTTTTTTGGACTGTGATGAACCAACCTTCTGACATGATGTCAGAGATTAATTGCAAAAGACCAGAAGGGACTGCTATGACCATCTAATCTGCCTTCTTGCATAACATAGACCTTTGGACTTTTGCTAAATAACTCATACTTGAAGGCCAGTGTATCCCCAAGGAAAACAGCCAGTCATGATTTTATTGCCAGAGCCCACTGCAACTCCTAGCACATTTTCCAGTGAAGCTAACTGTTCACTATTTTGTGGTCTTTTCCATGTGTGATGTGTTAATTTTATTTTATTTTTAAAAAATTTTTTTGATCAAGAGCAAATCAAAGAACTCTATACCATCCATGAGGAGGAGACTCTCTCGAGGTCATCTGCTTCCTGCTCCAGGAGCCTTGGTATTTTTTTTCTGAATTGATGAGTACCCTTGAGTGACAGCAACCATGAATCAGACCTGTCTCACTTCTGGATGGTGCAGGCAGGTTCCCTGTCTGTTCTCTGGTGCTAGGAGTCCTGCATGGAAGTGTGTAGTGAGACAATTTTAAAAGGCACAATTTTAAGAAAGAGAGCGTTCTCTCCTAGTGTGTAACCTGTACAGCCAGGTACTCCGAGGGAAATGGGATTTTGATGGGCTTGATGCCCTCAGTCTGAAGTACAGTTCAGATTTTAAGTCTCCTCTTCCGGGGTTTGGGGATCTGCCATCACATTGCTGTGCAAAGGCAGGTAATCACTGTGGCTGCTTGATCTGTCAGAAGAATGCCTGAAGTTCTGAGTCCTCTCCCAGTAGGCAGTGGTGTGAAACTGCACCAAGCTCCAGTGCAGGCCTGCTAGGAACCAGAGTTTCCTACCAGGTGGAGGTAGAATGTTCTGTGTTCAGGAAACCTAGAGGACCAAGGGAAGAAAAAGACATTTGATGGCATGAATCAGATTCCCCACAGACCAGCTGAGGAGCCTTTGCTCCCAAGTCATCAGCCTGGAACAAGACATCTGATTTTCAGGTGTTGCAACCCTCAATATTAAGTGTCTAAAGCAGGTCATCAGAACATAGTCCATGTCTTCATGGACTCCAGTGATGCTGGAGTGGTGCTGCAGTAATAGTTGTGCGATGTCTGCTAGAGCAGGATAGCTCTGGGGGCCAGATGAAGGAAATCACAGAGCAAAAACAAAAGAAAGAGGATGTAAGAGTAATGGCCAGGTTTGCATGTGATCTTCGTGCAGCTGAGTCACTGCTTCTGTTAGGGCTTCTGCTCACCTAGGAGCCCCAGGCTGTGGTGGTGCATCCTCCACTTATTTATTGGTAAGGACCATCTCTGCCCACACTCTATAGTCAGCTGTATTTGCTGCAACAAAGATTAATAAGCTACCGGGTGATGAGTAAATATTTAACAACATTTTTCTTTGCTTTGCTTTACATATAAAATAAATATATTTGCAGAATATTCATTTTCCCTAGGTCTGGCAGCTTCCTAGAGTCTTTCACTTTTGACTTTCAGCAGATATGTTCATATGCTGTATCTAAAAGGATGGTGATGCAATCTTTATGTTTTGCATATAGCAAACATTATGTTTCATCCTCCTTTGAGAAAATCCCTTTCTGAGGTTTAAACTAAATGTGTCTCATCTTCATATTCAGTATGGCTCCACTTATGCTGCATCTTCCAAATTATTCTAACCCTTGTGTGCCTTTTTTTAGTAGGATTTTTCAAGGATTTTCAAGTTTCATTTTGTTCACAGAAAAATTTATTGATGAAACAAAAGGGATTCCTTTCAGGGATTGAAATATTGATGCTTTTATCTTAATACTTATGTTTTAATCTACTGCTGAACTCTTTGTTCTCTAGGTTCTTCCTCTATACCTGACTTCAGGAAGAAGCACATCAAACAAACTATTCTGAGAGTGGCTTTACAAAGGCCTTGTAAGAGACATTTGTTTCAACTTCTGAGGAAATTCTTGTCCAGGGCTGTATTTGGACTTGTCACTGCTAACTGGACTTTAACCTTCAGCTTTTATATTTGTTGCTTTTCTTCTTCTGAGTCTTCAGCTGAATCCCTTGGTGGGCTGGTGGCAGTTTACTGCTTCTCCGTTGCAGACTGGTATTTGCTGAGATTGCAGGTATCTATAACCTTAACTGGGTCACAAGTTTAAAATTATGTCCATTGTGTCTTTGTTAACTATCTCACTTTTATAAAAAGCAATTTAGAAGTTTAGCATCCATCTAATGGTAATAAATAGGATACCCATAAATCGTACTCTGTGCTTGACCTGCACTAGTAACATGACCCATTGTGGAAGAGATGCTTCTTATTTTTCAGAAAGAAAACAGTAGTTTTGGGAGCTTGATGATTCACACTTGAATACCATTTTTCACCTGATAATCATAGTCTTTCTTAACTCTGTCATTAACAGATGACCGCAACCTCTGTCCCCTGGATTTAATAGTATAGTGTGACTAGTTTTTAAGTGCTGCTCAACCACACTGCAATTCTATTACATGGCAGTCATTCCTGTAAAGTTCTGCCATTCTTATCAGTTACTTCTAGCTCTTTTTTTCTAAATCCTTCAATTACCCTATGTAATCTTCTCAGTAGGGAAGGGGTGGATGTGTGTCCCTTTCTGCCCCTTCCCTCTCCTCACACTGTACTCGGTAAACATGATATTTTTATTTTATTTTATTTTCTAAGGGCAACAAAGCAAAATGATTGGTGCTTCAGGTCTTTTGGAAAGAAAGCAAAACATCACAGGAAACTTCTTTGCACTAATGCAGGAGGAGAACAAAGCCTTTGAACAAAAGACTTAAATTTCATCAGTTATTTCCGCCCACTACTAAAGCTACCAAAGACTGAACTTTTATCCAACTGAGCTGAATGCAATGATATCTAACCGTGGTGCCACTGATCACTGCAGAGCATAGACCTGGCTTTTTAGCTTTTTGAAACTGTTAACACAGATTTAATGCAGCAGAGGAGGCATGAAGCCATGAATGTTTTATTGGAGAGCTCCAGATCATCTCTCAGCAGGTGAATCCAGTGCCATCACTTAGAAGATTAACCTCCTATCTCTACAACAGCAATTACGACAGGAACTGCATTATTAGGTAAAGCATATTAGATAAATTGAAACTCTAACTCTATTGATAAATTCATTCAGTAAAGCTGACCTCATGGCTCCCAGGCTACATGGAAAAATCTGTAGTCTTTGTCCTTTCATGCGTAGGGATTATCAGCCTAATGAAGAATTAGTGAGTGTCCATGTGACTTAAAGAACATATTAAGAATGTGTCTGTTTTGCAAATGTCTAACCTCGCTGTGTACTATACAGTCTTTGGGGTCTCACTTCAACCGTCAAGCTCAATAAGGCATAACACGTGTCCCTTCCCTTTCCTAGGAGGAATTTGCTAAACAGTAATTCCTCTGAGGCAGCTTCTTCCAAGATTATTATATTATTTCTAAGCTTTGATTTCAGCTTTATCATGCCCTGGTGTGTTGAGCAGGTACAACATTTCTGCACTAGGGGGAGAAAATTGAGAGGAAGGGTTGTTAATATCCAAGTTTTCAAAAGCAATGGTGCATTTTCATGAATTCTTCAATCTACTTGAGTCTCCTCAAAACCAGTGCTCATGGAAGCACAATTTGGCTGTACCTCCAGATAAAATAGTATGATTACAGTGGTAGTGCTGGGTTGATGGTTGGACTTGCTGATCTTAAAGGTTTCTTCCAACCTTGATGATTTTATATTTCTATGATTCTATGAATCTGGAAGTCTTCATTGCATCATGAGTCAAAGCCTATGGTGTTTCATTATATAAAAAAAGATATCACCATGGAAAACACAGGCCAGTGTGACTAGGCTTGGGAAACATGAAGAGTCTTTGCCAAAGCTGAGAACCTAAATGCTCACTACCTATTCTACCGATAGACCTAGAAGATTACATTTTTCTCTTGTCTTCAGACAACAACAAGACAACTAATTTTTCTCTTTCTTCTGTTTAGCAGGATAGATCATATTATTCATCAGCAGTTGTCTCCATAGAGCATTAAAAGTTAGCATGATGTTTTAGAAGCAGCTTAACAATGCAACTGTTTTGAGGGTTTCCCAGTTTGAGTCACAGAATCATAGAATGGCTTGAGTTTGAAGGAACTTTAATGATCATCTAGTTCCAACCCTGCTGCCACCGGCAGCTGGTTACTACCCAGCAGTCTACTAGACCAGGTCACTCACAGCCTTATTCTGCCGCTCTGCTTCCCCTCATGAGGATGTTGAAAACTACAACCAGGTCTCCCCACATTCTTCTCTTCTTCACACTGAACAAACCAAGTGACCTCAGCTGTTCCTCATAATGTTTCTCTCCAGACCCTTCACCATCTCCGTTGTCTTCCTTTGGACACTTGTTAATAGTTTAATGTCTTTTTTATATTGTGGTGCCCCAAACTGCACACAGCACTCAAGCTGAGGCCACACCAGGGCAGAGCAGAGTGCCCCTCTCTTGCCCGGCTGGCGATGCTGTGCCTAATGCCCCACAAGACACGGTTGGCCCTTCTGCCTCTCAGAGCACTGCTGATGCACATTCAGCTTGCCTTGACCGGGATCCCCAGGGCTTTTTCTGCAGTGCTGCTCTTCGGCTCACACCTAAGCTGTTTGTCATGAGGGGAAACTTCAGATGATAAGTTTTGTAGGGAAAAAAAATTTAGATGATTCTTATGGGGTTGGGAGTCTTCTTGGTGGAGGTGGCAGGGATAGAAAGGCTGGGACGTTGATCAGCATAATGATTGGGACAAGATGCATGTGAGAACAGAGGCAAGAGGACTTGGAGTGAAGATATACATAGTGCAATGAGTCTTTTACAGTCATATAACTGATTCATCCCCCCTTAAGAGAAAAGAGCCAGTCTGAGAGAGGGAAAAGGGTCTACAGCTTTTATCTCTTATCTGATGGAAGGAATCATACGTCTTTGTGTTCCCGTGGACTCCAGTTTTATTCCATCAGCTCTGGTGAAACTGACATACAAGCAGGTTTTAAATGAACTTTCAGAATCTCTTTCTGGGTCTGACAGTGTCTTGCTCTGCCTGAAGTGGCAGTAAGCCCTATCTGGCAGCTGTTTCTAATTGTGGCATTGGGTTGTTTGTCTCTTGCTTGATGTGACACAGAAAGTGTTGGGCAGATATTATGGCTCTAGTGCTGTGGGTTATTACAGGAACTTTTCACTAGCTTAATTTATTGTTATAGCTGCTAACATCCCAGCTTGATAGGGAAGGGTTTGAGGTACACAATCTTTAAATGACTTGCTGAAGACCAGGCATAAAACCTGTGGTCATGGAGGTATTTAGGCATCTAAGTTCCATTGAACTTAGTGGCACAGGACACCTAAACATGAATGTGGATATGGCCCATAAGTTCTGATAGAAGGGAAAACCAAACCCAATGCCACCTGACGGGAGTTTCTGCTGTGACTATACTACTGTGACTGCAGTAACCTTGTCCACCTGTTTAGCACCTTGGATTGCAAGCATCCCGAGTTGGCTGCACATAACCACGGAAGGGTTTGGAGTGCTTTCACAAATGTTGTTCTTTCTCTCAGGAAACATGCTGTATGTCTCTGGTTTATGGGGGGAAGCTATACTCCTAGTGTCTTGCTGGATTTGTGCTAGCATAAATGCCTTTTATAGGGCAGTGAACTGAAAAACTAGAGACATAACAAGTTGTAGACCAGTCAAGCACCAGGCTTCTCCCTATAATTAATTCGTGAAGTGTGAGAATTGCTGTTTGTGTAGGAAGATGTGTGACAGCCTCCATGTACCATGTGTCTAGTCAAACCTGTCCATGGTTGGTTTGTCCGGATAACAGAATATCTGAAAGTTTTTCTTGGTACTCAGTCCCATTGCATGAGTATCCCTCTCTGCCTCATCGACTCTATCTCTTTTCAAACCTCATCTTAAAACATATCTTTCCTCCTTTGCCTATGTCTCTTTATTTTTCTTTCCTTCGGTCATTGGCCTTACGACTGAATGGTTTAATTTATTCACCGTGCAATATCTTTATGATGCTGTTTTCTGTAATTTATATCAGACACAAGAGAGTGGACAGTGTTATTTAATTCCATAAGAGGCTTTAGGATGCCACTTCTACAAAAGGTACTTATGAAATAAAGTCATGAGTCTGCAAAAGACTTACTCATGCAAATAGTTACACTAAAATTGATGGTGCTGCCCATGCGAAGAAGTTGTTTCCAGGTTGGACCCTCTTGTTTTGTACCTGGATACCTAAGCATCCAAAATGGATTGTCTTCTAAAAGTCCTCTTGGGAAGATAAATTTTCTAACAGTTGCTTGATTTATAGCATGGTGTGACTCCAGGAAGGTTCTATTTTGTAGTCACATTGGGCAATATTTACCCTAGCCGACTGTAGGTGTTCTGGGAAGGTGTGTAATGCGGAGGTTGGTCACTGCACAGACACTGCCTTCAGGAGGCAAACCACAGCATGCATGTTCAAAGCCTGCTTTTCCCCATGTACTTTTAAGGAAGATTCCCCTGATCTCCTTGATGGCCAGAAAGAAACGCTTTCTGGAGGCTTACTGAGTCTTGGGAGGTCTGCCTTATCTTGGGAGAATTTTCCTGTTATGTCATAAAAAAACCCACATGCTTTAAATTTATTTTATAGCCAATGCTTTTGAAATTTACAGTTATTTTGTTTAATGTTCCTTTTTTTTTTTTTTTTTTGAGAGTGGTCTTATCTCCTATTGGGTGTCTAGTGTATATATAGCAGACTAGAATTACAGGAAAAAAAATTACTCAGAATTAAACAGGAATGGAAAACTCCAAGATTCTGGGCTTTTTTTCTGAGTGTCCTTTCTGTGTTAGACCAATCTCAGCTGTGTTAAAATATTCTGTGCTGGCATGTTTCGTCCCCCAGAATATCTCCAGTTCACTAGGCTCGAATTATGACATGTATCCCTGAATATGAAAGCTTTTGGCTGAGCCTGAATAAGCTTTCCGGTAAGACAGATGTTCACTCTTTGGATGTGTAATAGAAAACCCATCCAATGTCTCATCAGTACAGAACTGATGATATGATCCAACTTCAGGTGCTTTGTCTCCTACAGAAACTTTTATATCTATTACCTGGAAAATGGCATGATGATTTCAAATTGGATTCTAGACGCCGATGCAGGCTGGACCCTGATTCACTGACAATACCAAGTCTTTCAATTTATTATCTCTCTGTTGGTGGTGAGGGGGGCAGGAAAGCAAAAGGAGGAAGGAAACCCATCAGTTGTATTTTTTCCTTTTTTATACCTTTTTTTTTCTTAATGTTTCCCTTATCCTAAAGCAGACACCTGTTTTTTCACTCTGCTGCATGATGGAAGAGCAACTCCATCCAAGTCCCAAGGCAGGTCCTTTTCCTGACCCTTGCTTTTATGTATCTGTTGTCTCACAGGTGACTTGCACTGTCTTAGAACATCTTAATCACTGATTGTGGTAGCTAAAATCCATCAGGGATGGAAGGGTAAGAAGAAAAATTTAGCAGCTCAGAATAATAGATCAGGTACTGCACAGACTTCCCATTTCCCTGACCAATGAGCCAGATATTTTGTGAACCAGGTTTTGGGGGATGGCATGAAGTAATCCATTCAGTTGCTGGGCTGCTGTCTGAAATTGTTTTTTTTTCCTTTAGCTTCCTATTTTAAGATAACCATGAAAAATATAAAGTAATTCTTTACATTTTGAAGTAAGAATATTGAGCAAAGTATGGTTTGCTGAGGTTTAAGGAGTCTTACAATGTCCCTTAAAAAATGACACCTTTCCTTCAGCGAGCAACAGTGACATTGTGGCACTTGAAAGGATGCTTTAGATGGGCGGACATTTTTGTAGCCTGTGTTAGTCCTCACATAAGGATTATATCCAGCCATGACATATTGGTGTTCTTTAGAAAACTTTTAATGAATTCTGCTTTCATAATGACTTGGCTATGAAAGCTGGTGGAAAGGCCAGTTTTTAACAATCTAGATATGTCAGGTAAACTTACTTTGGAAGTGGTATATTTTGCTCTCTGAAAAAAAATCTCTGTTTCGAGCAATACTCTGTGTGTCTTCCAACACAATCTCATTCAGCTATTCCTTAAAATAGCTCACTGAGGCAAGGAAAATGAGAAATATTTCAATTAGGAGATAAAAATTACAGTCATGGAACGGAGTAATATTTATGGTAAATACGGTATTATCTTTTACATTCAAACTTGGTTTCAGGACATAGAGAGATTGGCCGGAATGTAAGCTTGTAATTTGATTTAAACAATGAGGCATTTGAATACACAAAGGGGGCAGAAAGCAGCTCTTCTTTGCTGGGGCAGATGAGAAGACAGCCCATGACAGAAGAAGGTGTCCCGATCCCTTGTGCAGGCAGGTGTGTGCCCTGGCAGTAGGGATGCTGAGCAGTGTGGGTTTGGGAGGAGTGCAGCTACGTGGCTCGGTGTAAATGAGTGCTAATAAGACCAATATACCACATGTTACCCACGCCATTGTACCGCTGTCTGCTGTTCCGAGGAGAAAAGCAAAGTGGAGGAGAACAAAAGGGTGGGAGTGACAGGGAGAAGAAAAGAGGGTTGCTGCTGTAATCAGCATTTCACTCAACTGTGAATTTTAACAGTTTCTCTGTAGTTCAGATTGTTATTTTGTCCACTAGGTACCTGTACAAGATAATGATGATGGCTGATAGAATATTGCAGCACAGCCTAATTCTCATGAACTTTGCAAACAGGTCTCTTGTCCAATATGCTTCAACCTATAAGATCACAGCTTAGTCATATTGCCACATTGTTTTTGATGCTACATTTCATTTTATGAATAAACTGGTTTCTAAATTGCTGACCAGTTGTCTGATTAGCTGCTACAGATACAATTTATTCTAAGTGCTCAAGTAAAATATAACTGATGCTTTTATGATATTATCAGTACCCTTATCATGTCTGTCTAACTGGCATTTTTGAAACCTATGGTCATATGGTAAAATTCCTTTAGAAATCACTAAAGAAAAGTATGGGCATTTGTGAGTAAGACCAACTCTTATATTTAGCTTTTTGTAAATAGTACATGCTATCCTATGACTTAATGGTTGGTTGAATTTTGGTACAGAATGTAGCAAACTATGAAGTATAGGAATAGATCACATACCTTTCATTCTTTCTGCTCAAGTATCTACTCTTGCTTCTCTGAGAAATCAAGGGTATGTTTTTTTCAAGGTTTATTTTCCAGCCCCCAGGAAGTGCTTATTTTAGTATTTGTGGGGTACAATCTGAAAACACAGCACTTAGCTTGCATTCAAAATGAGTTTCTGCAGCAAATTTAGATGCTGATTTTCTAGAGATCTGTAGTTTGTTCCCTGAAAGCAAACATTATGACCACGAGTCATGCCTGTAAAGGCAAAGCTGATCACCTGATAACACGCTGCAATACTTGCAGCTGGTGAAGTAGGTCTTGCCACCTCATTCTCTAAGTAGAGACACAGAAAAATGAAGTTGCTTCATGCACGGGAATGTGAACATAGCACTATAACACAATGATGATGAGCAGGTCCTCACACTGCCCAGTTTAGGTGCCTGTGAGGTGAATTATTTACAGTTAATGGAAAGAGAGAGAAGCTCCGCAGAGGACCATTCAGACTTAGCCCTGTGAAGCCTGCTAGAATAAAAACCTCCTGATCTCATACTCTGTTGGCAGCTTTTTCATAGTTCAGAGTTAAGGGACATTAGAACCAGACACAAGAACCAAACAGAAGCCATACACTATAATAAATACTACAGGCTGGTCAGGGAGGATGCAGCCTTGATGGATGTTGGACATTGCTGCAGGAGGACAGCTGCTCCCCATCACAGGATGTGGAGTGTGTTGTGAACCAACAAGAGTTAATATGAAGGACATCCCCTCTCTTGTCCTGTGTTAAATCTGTGCCTACGAGCTATTTAATTTCTCAGTTTATCATATGTACCTTTGGTCTTGCATGCTCAAGGTCAAAATATTGTCAACACGTGGTAGTGAACAATGTGTGTTAGCTTGTAGTGTTTTTTTCTTGCAGGGGTGTTCCCTTTTTTCACTGCATAAAATGGTTAAATGTGGTATTTTGCCTACTTATGACTAGAGCTTTTGTGCTTGCTTTCTATGGTTACCTGAGTTATTTTCCATCTGTTTCCTCACATCACTTTCAGCTGGCTTAAACCTACTGCCTGATTGTGGCACCCTCTACTATGCAGTGTAATTAACCACAGGCAACTATTCGACATATTAGACATGAAAGCAACCCAGCGTGTTTTTTTCTGGCTTCGTGACATGTGAAGGCCAAAAGAAAAGCTTTATTCTCTCCAAAGCTTCTCTACCTTTCTTTGGTGTGTGATCAGAATATTTTTAGATGGCCTTGCAAGTATACAGATACAGCTAGGACACCTTGCAATAGTAGTGCTTTGGCCTCATAAACACCCCCTCCACACGAAAAGAGGGGAATGTTGGCAACTGGTTAATATGTAGCAGAAGAAATTAAATGCCTCTGACAGTAATTGCCTGAAGAAAATTCAGAAGATGAGATAGCAACAACACAGCAGACACAAAATAACTACATTAAGAGCACAATAGCCATATGCCAACATTATATTAAGAAAACAGTGCTTAATATGGTCAGGTCAGATACTTTGCCAAGAGCCTGACATGTGGTTGCCACGCTAGTTTTGTCAGAGAAAATAGTGTATAGAAAAGATGCAAAAGCCATCCACCCCCTCCAGACCCTACAATCTGAAGTCTCAGTGGGTCAAACTGAAATTGATTACTGCAATTGGCGAGGAGTGTTAATGGGGGAAGGAAACGTCAAAAAATGAAAGCCAATTCTTTTTTCATTGCTCAGTCTTCTTCAAAATAATGATTCTAATAAAACAAGATGTAGTTGGTTGACAAAGTAATTTTTCCCCATGTGAATCTTGACTCTTAAAACACTTATATTACACTATGATCTCCTCCTATCTGCAACTAACATGAGAAATTAACTGGGAGCTCACATTAAAAATTAAGCTCATTTTTGATTGTGCGTTTCTGACAAGTCTCAGTTTGCTGATATCTAAGGAGGGGATTTAGTTTCAGACCTCCTTACCTTCCAATTAAATATGTTGAATTGCCCTACTCAGTAAAAACCACTGATCTCTAGAAAGTGTGAATAAAGAGGCCATTGCATTGATACCATTTTTAGAAGAAAGACACAGACTCATTTCTGGTAACACTGGGTGTTATATATATTAGTTAACCTCTTTAAAATTTTGGTATATTTGGTACATTTTTAAAATATCTGTACCCAACAAGTTTATTCTTCTTGTAAAGATTCAGTCTGAATATTGGGAAACACTTTTTCATTGTGAGGATGACTGAGAACTGGCTGCCCAGGAGGGTTGTGGATTTGCCATCTTTGAGGACATTCAAAAGCTGTTTGGACATGGTCCTGTACAACCAGCTTTGAGTGATCCTGCTTGAGCAGGGCCATTGGACCAGATGACCTCTGGAGATCCCTTGCAGCCTTAGCTATTCTGTGATTCTGTAAGGAGATGACTGGTGCAAAAGGCCTATTAATGATTCTCTCTTTTTTGGGGGGGAACTTCTAGTACATGTCTGGACTTACGTGTCATCTGTGTTATTTTGATAAGAACAGATAAACATGCAGCCTGCTGTAAGGTGCCATAGTTGTATAGTTTAGCCTGTTTATTCTAGCTGAAAACCAGGAAAAAAATACCAACCCAACAAACAACCTCAGTGAGTACAAGGTATCTGAGCACAGATTTAACTGCATCTACTTTAGGTCTTTTAAAGGTAAAACTGTCAGCAAAATATCACACCCCAAACTGACACAGTTATACCAGTGTGAATTTTTATATGTAGGCCAACTCTTGCTCTACTATATGTAAAATGAATCACAGGCTGCAGTCCAATTCCCTTAACAAAAAATAATTGGCAGAAACCTCTGCTGCCAGATTTGGCAGTGCAGAAGCTGTACAGGCATGCAGGCTGATTTAGTCTTGTTTTCAGAGGCATTTCTTCAGGACAAAGTTACCCTATGTGAGTGAGGCATCATTAGGATCTTGCCCTGCTGTTGCCCATTTATTTAGGCTATTTAACTCTGTGTACACTCAACCACTCTCGTGGGGCCTATATACCCTGATGCTGGATATTATCCTGGATATTACCCTGGATATTAGTCCATGAAGAGCTCAGTAGCACAAATGATATTCCCAGTCTGCCCCATCTTTTTTGCAGGTGCTGCAGCAATGGTACCACCTGGACTCCCAGCATCTACATCCTGGTGTGGATACTTCAAATATGTGTATAATCATGAGCTCTGACTGTCATACAACACTAAACCAGCATAATTTTGAACACTGTGTTCTTTTTTCCTTTATTGTCTGTTTTCTAAGGTGTTTCCTTCTTATCAACTTTATTTTGTTGTTAAATAAAACACCTAGAATTGTACCTTTTTGCACACTCCCCCGAATAAAAAATGAAATTACTGCCTAATTAACTGACTGTAAGAGCTGAGGTTTTGTGAGAAAAACAGAGGATTCATTAGCATTCAAAGCTTGGCATTATTGCAATGTATGCAAAACCGTTTCTGCCATTGGTTAAATTATCACTTACTCAATTTCATCTATCTTATTAAAAGCTACATTGGAACAGCCTGTTGCTTAAATGAACATACCTCCCCATGAATATGTTGTTTTGATTCCATGATTCTTTTTTTATTAAATCTGTTTATGAGCTGAAGGAAGTGAAAGACAAGTGGAAAAAATTAGCAGCTGATATCCCTGGTTCTAACTAGATACTGCTATGTGTTTAATATTTAGTTGATTTTAGATTTACAAATAATCTTGATATGTATGCAGTACTGAAATGGTAAATATTCCTTCACTGGTTATTTCTCAGTAAAAATAACAGTGAATGTAATGTTTACTGGTTGCTGGTTTTTTAAAAGGTTTTCTTGTCTTTGAAATACATAGGTGACTACTTAGTTTAATAAAGTCTCACTATAATTAGTGATGCACACTTACAAGAAGTCGAAGTGTTCAAATTCAAGCCATGTTAAGGCTTTCTTATGTTTAAAATCCATCCATTAGATTAGGTGGAAGGGTCATAAAGCATTCTGTGAAATCCGGCGCTGATGTATCAGTCTTGAAGGGTGTTAATTTGGTTCTCCAGTTCTGATTTGTTTGGAAGAACATATTAAATGCTTGTTAGACAGAATTAAACCGTTTTCTGCTAAAAAAGAAAAACGGAATTACTGAGAATAAAAAGCTGGATCTTTGCAGAGCATTTTAGTTCTGAATACAGCAGCTTGCTTTGCAAAAGGCAGAACAGGAGGATTCTGTCTTTTTGGATCTTTGAACAGCTCTGAAAAACAAAGGGTGATAGAGCTGAGAGATGAGAAAGAGGGAGCACTTTATTCTTGCCAAAAAAAGAAAATAAAAAATTCTTAAGGTCATAATATTATGTGGTCTGCCTCAGCATCTTTCCTGGCTCATAACTCAAACAGTCAGGAAAATGATTGCAGAGAAGCTCTTCCATATGAAAGCAAAAGTGCTTGGTTCTATTGCAGTCACAGATTGTACCTGCAGCCTGATCCTGTCTCTCCTGAGCCAGGGCAGAGTCTCATTAATGTTTATGGAGAATAACTTGGGCATGGGGATGTACATGGATTAAGTCAAGAGCAAAGACATAGCCACCAGAAATCCAGGCAGAAAGGTTTCTCAGAAATGGTATTCTGACATGACAGTGTCCAGTTTAGCATACTAGCCACTTCAAGCAGGTGCATAGCTCCGTGTTCTGTGTGTGACATGACTGTAGAGGAGACACTCCCCAGACAGGCAACAAAGTGAAGGATAAATATCCTCATGGTCTTATAAATTTATTTTTTTAGAAAAATCATGGTAGGAAGTGAATTTTCTAGATACGGAATTCATGCAAAACTGCATAGAACATAACAAACCCATATTCCCATGGTAGAATTGTAAGTGTCCATTTAAAAATGACAGGACAAGGCTGTCCCTCTGCTACGCTGCCTGATGTACTCTCATGAGCGCTACCCTTCCCGTCACGTATTAAGTTGATTTTTGCATAAGAGCTGTATGGAGGAAGAACCTACCCATTCACATGAGCCCGTGCTCATCCCTCACTGTGTGTGAACATAAGTACCCAGTGTGATCAGTGCAGTGAGGGACAGAAAGCTTGGCAGGAATCCTTAGTGAGTAGGATGCTTCTCTGAGGAGGACCACATGAACATGAGAAGTGGCCTTGATTATTTCCTACAATAGCAGCTGATCTCTAGTGTGTTGTGTCAATAATATATTGATCTCTTAACAGTAGGTAGATGAAAAGGAAGCAATTTTCTGTATCTACCTGCAAATCTACCAAATACCTGGCTGTTTCTGGGGCTTGATTGTTGAATGAACTGTGATTCCCAAACTTTGCTCTTCCATATTTTTGAAAGTTTTCCATTTGCTTCCATATAAGGTGATTCTCCTGTGTAGGTTTTAATTTTCCTTTTGTTTAGTTTGAATCTCCAGCTTCTTAGAACACATTGTGTTTAAAGCTGAAAGGACAGTCATCAGCTTTTCATGATAATTTCAGTTTACACTTGTGCTCTCAAACGGGTGTGAAGAATACATGTGGGAATATTCTTAACTCAGTATTTGTATTCAATAGATTTTACAGGGTTTAAATACCCCTTCAAAATCTGAAATATATTTGCACAGATACAAAGCTTACTTGTTGCAGCGGCCTTGCCGTATCTTGGCTCTCTGCCTTGATTGCTTCAATTCTTACGCTTTCAGGAAAGAGCAATACTGGATATTGTAGAAACACCGATGGAAGACTTCCTTTGTGTGATTTCCTTTTGCATGCCTTAAAACCAGTGGTCTGAACCTTGTGCTTTGTTGCTAACAAGGGTATGTTTTTCTCTTTCCTCCTTAACTCTTTAGCAGCCTACCAGACCTCTTGTTTTGTCTCCCTTGTGTATTTCTGCCTTATTCTCACCCCTGAGCTGTCAGAATCAGGAGCTGTCACCCAAGCTTGACATTGTCACTGCCAGTTACTTGATCTTGGCTATGAGTCCATGCTACCAAATGCAAAATAAAAACCCAAAACCAAACCTAAACCCATATACCTCCTTCATTAGGTCTGATCTTACCCTTAGGTAAGACAACGGTAAGTCTTTTGGGGAATGGAGTGGGGCTTTTTTTAAAGCATTTGAGATATTTGTGCTTTAGGAATGATGTTGTATTGGCCATAAGGGCTAGCTACTAACTTATGTCATCAGGTTTAAATTAAAGTGGTTAGCTCTAGCACAAATACTGGAATTTCTCCATTGAAGGCAATAAAATAATGTTTGGCTTTTTCTGAATTTCTGTAACTTTGTTTGTGAGATAAAGGTCATCCAGTTTTTCAGATTCAGTTGTCTAAACTTGTTTTGTCCATCTGTTTTTGTCCTGGCATGCAAAACAGCAAATCCTTCATGTAAGTGCTGTTTCATTGTTCTTCCAGAACAGTGAGGATGAACAATCAAGAATATTATTGTTCTCTAAATAAAACATAATTGTTCTCATTTTCTCTAAAGAGGAAAGTATCTATTAGCAAGACAGATAGCATTGTGAAGTCCATAGCAAAATAGTGACAATATATTTGTTAGTAATCAAGATAAAATATCACTTCATTTTTAAAATAATATCTAAGATGCAATGAAACAACAGAGATGTAAATAATTAAAAATATTTTAACATCGATGTTTGTTCTTCTTCTTTTTTTTAAATTTCTGAGGGACTCATTCATAGCCATCTTCGGATTTGGCCACAATTTAGTGGGCATGTATTTCAGCACTTTGCAGTGAAGTAATTTACTTAAGCTTTTATGCATTTATAAAATAGATATGAATTATGAATGTTATATACTTTTAACACTATAAAAAACTAATAGTCCTTGCTTTTGTCACTGCAATGGGTAGGTGAAAATAGTGTAAAATTTATAAAGTGTCTGTTGATTCAATTTTTTGGAGTCAGATTCTGATCTATATTTAGAGTTGCTAAATTACAGAAAAGTATCTGTGAGATATGACTGTCAGAGGCTTACATGCTGCTTCAGAGAAAGCTGAAAACAGGAATGCCTTAAATTATTAGAAACTAATGACAGAGTCAGTGTGGGTGAGCACTGAACAAAGACAGAGATAAGGCAGAACTAAACACTTCAGAAATGTCGCTGTTTTCTGGCAGTAATGCTTTTTGTGCCTTTGATGGGGAAGGATGGCAACCCCGTTGTCCCATGAAGTTGTCACCACAGGAGCAGTGAAGATGACTTTCAAGAAGCGTGGGCTAGGTCAGGGTTTTACCTGAGGTGGTGCATGAGGATGATGATGACAGGCAAAAATAGTTCAGCAGGGCATGGCAGAGCCGTCACAAAGGACTTAACCTTCGTCTGGCAGCAGCCCTGCTGCACTGCAGAGCTTCAGCTCGTGCCATGGCACAAGGCACAGCAGAGCCTGACTGCAGTCAGTATTGTCAATTCCTTTAGAGCAATGCTAGTTGGCTTCATCAAGTATTGCTCCTTTTTAAGGAAATAATTGTATTGTTGAATAACTGGTGTTTCATATCAGCATTTGAAGCGAAGCAAAGGAAGCTGCTCTCTCTAGGACGTCTTTGTGAGTTGTTCTCCAGAAACCAGTCAACTAAGAACTAAACAGGGTACGTAAAAAAGCATAGTATTTGGATGAGATTGAGGTAAAGACAAGCAAAAGACAAGTTAATGCATCAAAATTATTTGTGTAATGCAGCAGCAACAATTTAACATAATTTCCACAGGAGAAAACATGGCCTGAAAATTTTCCTTTTCCATGTCAATTAACTTTCCTCACACTTTGCCAAATGCCTTTAGCAGCACCTAGAATTATTGTGATAATGGAAGTTTAACTTGGCAAAAGGCAGAGGAACTCAGTCAAAGCCAGAATAATGAAACAACCCTTCATGCTGACAAGGGAGTAAACACCCATCTCTCCCTGACTCTCATGTGTCTGTGGCACCTAAATGTTCATGTCCCCCCTCATGCAGCACAGCAGTGATTTGAAGTGGTCAGTGGGCTTTTTACAGGCTACACTGGCCTGAACGGACTGTCCTGCAGTCAGGCTTAGTTAAACTAGTCTGGATTCTTTATTCTGTGGACACTGCTACCATATATCCAGTTTTCCTTGAACATAATTTATTTTTTCATTTGTTTGGCAGAAAAAGAACACTTTGCCATTTGCTCAGTGTTTTAGGCTGTCTGATGCCTGCTCAGGCTGCTGGGTCTGACCAAGCTCTGCACGCCCTGGAGGGCAGCTGGGCGTGGCAGATGAACTCTAAAGCCTCAAGTTCCAGGGTATACTGCTCTGCCTGTATTTGCATAACAGATTTGTTAAGATCCGTATGCATCATCTGCGTTATAGAAGAATCGGGTGCAGAAGTATGGCAGCCCTGGATACAGACACCAGTTTGCATGCTGTTAATATTCCATTGCTACTCTGAGTGGAAAAACTTCAATGTATGCTGCTCCTAGGGTTATCTTCAGACAGTGGCCACACCAAAACTTTGCCAAGGTAAATCTTTTTACTTTGCCATATTCAGGTCTTGCTATGCCTATGGATTGTTGCATACCAGGATGAGTTTTAAGGATATTCCACTGACGAGAATCCGCCCCTGAAAAATGAAACAAAAGTGATACTGCCTCTCATTTTGCTTATAAAGGAACACAGCCCTCTAACCTCATCTTGTAAGCACTTTGAATGGAATCATCAGGTGGTGTAAATTGCCTGCACTCCACAGAGAAGAGGTGTTTCTGTGTGCCACTGTTCCTGCGGATGTCAATGAGAGCTCTTCATACTGTGCATTCACAAATGAAAACCTGTGGCAAATGAGCCTGAGTTGAATGTGTTTGTGAGCATAGATTGATCTTGCCATGAAGCAGAGAACAAATTTTGTTTGAACTCTGTCTCCCTTGTAACTTTTTCTTTGCAATCCTCAATATGTTTTTGCATTTAGGGACTGCAGAGACCTTCTGTAGCTGTGCTAACACATGCCAGTTCCCCTGGGTTAGACTAAAAAGCTGTTTAGCCTGGTAAAACTCCTCACAGCTGTTAACCAAAGATTGTGTTGGATGAGGGGCATGCCCCATATGTCAGAGGGTGCAGAGTTCACATGTTGATAGGGTTTCACATTTTAATTTTGCTTTCCACAAATAGTGAAGACTGAACAGCAAGCCTCCTATGACAGAATGATTGCAAATAAGGCAAACTAGCATTGATCTGAATTTGACAGTAAAGTACTATTTTGCCTACTTAACCCAGGAGCGCATAAATATTCACCAGAGAAATGAGTGACCTGCCTCATCTTTTGCGTTGTAAAGTCATTTTGGCCACAGTTCTGCAAAGACAAGTACATGTTCAGCTTTTAGTAGGAGGACTGTAATTAAAAGTAGCTTTGTCTGTTCCTGAACAGAACTGGTTACATACACTTGGATATGAACACGCATTTGAACACACCATAGAGTTTCAAAACCTCTACAAGAAATGGCCCATCCTCTCCATATTGTAATAGTGTGTGAGATGTCTAGTTGCCCACCTGCTTACAAAGTAAAATACATTATTAAAACTGTTTTCATAAGATTTGAGTTGCATTATGCTTTTTTCCAGCTTTGATCGCATGGTTTTACAAATATGTAAACTTCTTTTTTCCCAGGATGACAATATATGTTATAAAATGTTTATGACTTAATTGAAGAGATTTTCTCCCCTTTTTGGGACAGTTCCTTTTACAAGTAATTCAGAAGGTTATTTACTATAGAATGACAACAGCAAATCTGAACTACTGATTTATACCAAGCCAAGTGTTTTTTAATTATTAACAAGAAACATTGTTCAGGGTAAAACAAAATTATAAATATGTCTGTGTAGCAGTATATGAGTTAATTCAGACTGACTTGGAAATGAAAACTTCCTTGTGTGAATGAGAAAGACAAAAGAAAGCCTAAAGCTTTCCGTAAAGTAGACCAGCAGCTGTACTGAACAAGCCCTCTTTCAAAAGCCAGTGGCTTCTCTCTCCAGTGTGATGTCTTAACAACAAACTGACAGCACAGGTAGGTGTACTATTGCCTTAGGTTTAAAGAAAAGTGTGAACCCACCCACTATGTTGGAAGCAAATATTCTGAAAGTTTCACACAGGCTTTGTTGGAACATGTCGGGTTCTCTGCAGCATGTAAACACCAACAGAGGGGTTGATTTTAAACTTGCCAAACTTCCAGCCAAGAGTGGGTTTTCTGAAGAAAGTCACATATGTCATTACCCTACACTGACTGACAGCTTGAGGCCCTTCTCTTAGTTCCACTGAAAAATGAGAGTGGTGGAGTCACTCCACTGGTCAGGGTTCCTAGCAAGTTTTCAAGATTAGTCTTTTGGATTTAGTATTGTAAAACTTCACATACAATATTTAAAATTAAGTAAGTGACTGTAAATGCAGCAGAGTGCTCTACATTCTTTTTCTTAACCCCCTTAAACTTCACCATGAATGGTAGTGGTGGCTGCACAAGGAAGAGTGGTTAAAAATGAATCAGACAGAAGGGGAAAAAATGGTCATTTGTTCTTCCCTAACTTTCTTTTCAAGCCTAAGAAGACTTATTTGCGTAGTTGAATTTAATTTATGTATCTGACTGTGATCTCATGAAGTCATCTAAATGAATCCTATGAGTAAAAATAAGAGGTTCTATTTCCATTCTTCTTTTTCCTAAAACCAAAATTATGTCCAATAAAAAGGAAACAAGATTTTAAATATTTAGGAGTTTAGACTGGCTATACACACAAGGTTTATAGGCCAAAGTTTTCAAATATTTTGCTTAATTTTATGTTCCAGATTTCTCTCTTCCATAAAAAAGCCACAGTAGCTTTTGGCATTAGTGGGACATACAGGCACTTAGTGGTTTTAAGTCAAACCAAATGTGAGTCTGGTCACTTAATTATTTCTGAGTTTTGCTTTAAATGTCCAACATTATACCCCTAAAGATTTCTGCTGAGAACATTATTCCAGAGCACCTAGATTTTTTTTCAGTGACTCTCTAAAGCCTGCAGCTCTTCCCTGGATGCTGGGAGCAATCTCCTTCCTGGCACAGCCAGTAGAGCTGCTCCATTCCCAGCCTATACCTTGGCACAACACAGATCCAGCAGGGCTTGTTTTTGGCAATGCTTGGCTCCTTCCCTGCAAAAACAGCAGGTGCCTACTGAAATGCAGTAAGGCTCCTTCACAAAGGGCTTAACCCCCTTTTTTTGGATGGAAGCTGTAAGATTAATGTAGGCTTGGGAGCCTAACATGGACTTGGAAGCCTGCCACCGGGAACTGCATTTGGAAACTTTGGTCCAGCCTTTATCAAGTCATTCTTGGATTGCAGATTTCTGCTTCTGCTTTTAAAATGAGTGCTCATGTCTGTGTGATACAGAAGCCATGAAAGCTTTCTCTAACTTCAGTTTTTTGCTTCTAAGTATGGCATAAACTGCAGGATATTTAACATACTAGATTTACCAAAGGTAGAAGCAGTTGGAATTTAAGCAGGTTGTGTTACATTCCCTACATGGACATGATGTTACCAGTGTAAAAGTAAAAAGTGCTCTTACTGCTGTACACTCTGCATCCTTAACCTTTTAGCATGAAAGACACAATACATTACAGGAGGGCAAAGCGGGAAGGAAAACATTTTCCATGAGTTACAACAAGGAACAAATTGATGGCTTAAGCTCAGTCATGATACCTATGAAGTATTTAATTCTTGCCTTGAATTTAAGGATATAGCTTTTGACAGGTTGCTGAGAGCCAGATTTTAAAAAATTCCTCCAGTTTTTTTTCTTAATTATTGTCAGATCATTTAGATGACTAAATGCACCTATAAGCTGAGATGGTAAATGCTGATGCACCATATTTGGTGGCTGCAATGCTACACTGCAGCTCATCATCAGGATTCAGATGGAAGTCAAGTTCTGTTTTAAGAAGTATTGTGAAGAATCTGTCGTGCTTGATTTTGTAAAAAATAAAAGGCTGAGTCTGTACACATTCTAAAGTTAATGAAGAACTTTATGTTTATTTTAGTGCAAATCTGTTGTGCTGCCATTAAAGATAACTAAAATTCTGATGTTATAAGCTGGAACACTCTTTAGACTGTAATACAAAGGACCTGTCTCTGAAGGTAAATAAACAAGCTAAGATAAACAAGCTAAGGCAGCATAATATGTAGTAAACAAGAAGTAATAACCACTACAAGATTTAAGCAACAAGCTAACATATGCTGAAATCCCTGAAAAATACAAGGAGTCTGATCTGAGTCAGATCGATTAACAACATCATTTCACTTTAGTGGATGTTGTGGAATTTGACCCAAGATGATTGTGAGAATTCTGGAACTGATTGTCTGAAAATATTATGAAGATCTAATTAAGTAATTATATCTGTTGTGTAACTTTCTCATGGTCAGGTGCTCTTGTGTTCTGTTAAACAGAAAAACACCACTTACACACCAAAAGATGCTTGAAATGCAGGTTGTTTTGACATTATTAGCATATTTTCCTAGGAATTTTTATTCACGTTAATGTGGAATTCAAAACTATCTTAAAGAAGACACTGTATTAAGTCCGTACCCTTCTATTTGAATGCATTTGAAGAGCTTCTCACTGACCTAAAGAATGGCAACTTTAATGTTTCTTCTTTTATTTCATTGCATTTTTAATCTCTTACTGACACACATGCAAGAATTACAACTTTTCAAGAGCTGAAAACCTTTTATCAAGTCTGTCTAGATAAACCAATAATAAGGAGGTGATAGTCGTTTTAAGCTGATTTTAAAAAGGGATTTGACAGTCATTTAGGAAAACATTTGTCTTAAAAGGAATGAAAATGATTATAAAATAAATAAAATAAGGGACTTTAAAGACAGTGACAGTTTGTAGAGTGGGAGTGAGAGAAGTCCATTGCCTGGGTTCCCTCTTAAACTTCTCTAATTAATTGGTAATTCTTCTAATTTTTAAAAATTTCTTTTACATTAAGATTTTGCAGTAACTTGAAAGAAACATTGCACCTTCTCACCCATTCTCAAAAAGAAGCCAGCTGGCACAGCCAGCACACTTCTGACTTAGGTTCAGTTACTCCCTGGTCCTTAGCTGTGATGGAGCAAAACACAGAGTTTGTATTCAAGGTAGAGAAAAAGCTGCAAATGTCCAGAAAATTCCAGCCTGGGTTTGGAATACTTTAGATCCATCTGGCTGAGCTGTCTTGCTTTGGTTTTATGCTAAATGTCTTCACTTGTGATTGACCTGTGATAGCCACAGACAATGTAAAGCTCGTGTTAAAGGACCTGCAAAGTGCAGTGACTTTAAAAAGCTGTTTTCTGAAGTCTTGCAGTTGAAGAGAGGAGGAGAGGGATGATGCTTGCCATTTTAATCAAGTCACCCGTGGGCTAGCCCTTGCAGAGCAAGGGGCACCATGACCCTCAGGCAATAAGGCATCCTTTGCTGTCCATGTCAGTGCCTTGATGCTCTTCAGTGCTAACCTACGTTACCTGTTCTGGGGATGTGGTCCAGCTCTCTTACTCCATAGCTGCATACCACAAACACTGATTGACAGGGCCAGTCCCTCAGAGGTGTGAATGACTATCTTACCAGACAAAGAGAGACTGAGACGGGTCATGAGACACCAGAAAGTATCTTCTAGTTTGTTTAGGGCTGAGTGGATTTGGCTTCTCCTTTGAGTCAGTCTCAGAGATTTCAACAGCCACAAGGATCCTCGATCCTGATGGCTTAATCAACAGCCTTGATCCTGCTAAGCCTTTCTTGAAAGAGGAATCTTGATTCATGCACGTCCCAGTGACTTTGATGGAACTGCTCACATGTGTAAGAGTCTGTAGGATCAGCAACCCTTAACTAACAAGGGAATTATGTAAAACTGCATGGCATCTGTAAATAAACACAACACTACAGACCCTGGTGTGCTGCTCTGCTCCTTTTTGGACACACTATCCTATCTTTGCTGAGGCAAAGTCTTCCCTGCTCTCTTTGCATCACACAGATGGGATCAAAAAGCTGAAGAACTGCATTTTCATGACGGGAGTCCATCACAGGAGCATTGCTATTAGTCTTTGCTAGCCATCAATGTCTGGAAATTTCACAGTCAAGTTGCTAGTGATTGTATTGAAAGGGTTTATGTGTGGGTGGCTGAAAATATGGTGCCTGGCCCCTGGTGCCAAACTCTCAGGCAATATCAGCTGTCTTTACACAAGTGATGAGGCAGAATATGTTACTTTAAGTTTAATATTCAGAACTTTGTCTCTTGCTGTCAAAAAAACTATACATGTGGAGGAGACGGCTGAATACAGAAAGTGCATAATTAAATACCTCAGCACAGAAGTAGACGTCATGTAGTTTTCATGGGGAAAGGTGGTCTGAAGTAGTTTTTTATTGTTTACGCTTACATTTGTCTCTTCAAATTATTTTATTTAATATAGCAGCAATTTCTGTCTGTATCAGTAGTAACTTAGTTTTAGATTCTTTGAATGTGTGGTTGAATTTCCAGTGCTTTATCATGTGTACACAGATAGCCAGGAGCTTGGCTGTGCCCCTCACACTTAATAGAAGGCTTCCTATTTGTTTTTTATTCATTGTATTACATACCATTACTAAAAAGCATGGGGAAAATGAAATTGGTTAATTCTTTGCCTGTTTTTGTTGGTGCTTCTTTTTCTATTATGAAATTAAGTAATTTGTGGCTTAAACATTGAGAAGGAGTGGGTTTGAAAAGGAGGAAGGAAATGGAGAAAAAGGAATTCCTGAAGAGAAAGAGAGTCATCTCTCATTTTGTCATCTTCTTTTCTTTTATAATGCTTGTGGAAGCTGGTGATACACTCCAAAGGATGTTGAACACATGGTCAGCAGGACAAGGTCTTTTGGGCCACCGTTTATCCCTAGATATAAGAAAGAAGTGAAATGGTGACTGTTGGTGCTTTCTCTGGGAAGGGCCCCTGGTCACAGAATCAGAGAATCATCAAACGTGAAAGAGACCTTTATGGTCACCAAGCCCAACCATCAGCCCAGCACTACCACTGTAACCCCTACACCACTAAACCATAACCCAGTGCCAAATCCAGATATCATCTTCAGAGATGGTGGCTCCACCACCTCTGTGGGCAAGCTATTCCAATACTGACCTCCCAAACAGTGAAAAAGTTTTTCTTATATCTCATCTGAATCTTCCCTGTCTCAGCTTAAGGCCATTTCCTTTGGTCCCCTCACTGCAGGCGTGGTAGAAGGCACTGGCCCCCACCTCACCACAACCTCATGTCAGGGAGCTGTCAAGAGCGATGAGGTCCCCATTGAGCCTACTGTTTTTAAGAATAAACAAACCCAGCTCCCTCAGCTGTTCCTCGTAAGACATGGTGTGTTCTACCCGTGAATATCCATTTTTTAATTTTTATAATTTTTATTAATTTTTAGTTGAGAGTACTCCTCTCCCCTTTCTCTCCAGCATGCTTGTTTGCATACCCGTGCTTTGCAATAATGGCCACTAAGCTGCTTAGAAATAAAAACAGGCATATGTGCTAAACTATTTTAGGGGTTTTTTTTATGAAGCAGCAGAAAAAAATTCACTAAAAGCCATAGATTCCTTAAAGATTTAGTGTTCACCTTCAAAAAAGTTTAGCAGTGGGTAGTTTGGAAAAGGATAATATATACGTATTTAAAGATAAACTGTTCTTTATTTCTCTCTGCAGCAAACCATATTGCTGATTAACCACTGCTTTCATAAACTACAAGTGGGCCATTTAAGCTGTTTCACTGCTGGTTAATGTACTGTATTGTGCTCCCTCTTTCTACAGTACCTAGCTAGTGTTTTGTTTTTATTAGAAATTCACCTATGCTCGTCTACTGAGGAGAAAAGAAATTACACTACAGAGCCCTACAGCCCATAAAATGGCAGAGATTCCTAAATAAGAGTGGCCTGAAACTGAAACCTCTGTCTGCCTGCACTGTAATGAAATGCATGACTACAAGAGATAATAATAATTGCAGCAATAGCTCGTTACAGCTCCCAGATGATTTGGTGCTGTCAGGAGTGCACTGTCCTCTGACATCCCAGGAGGCGAACAGCATCACTGACTGCAGGCCCTGATTGGTGTAGTGAAATATTGCTGGCAAAAATTAAAAGGTCTTGGTGTCAAAATAATTCATGATATGCATATCTTCCATTCTGATGAAATGGCTGATATCCGGATTAGCAAGATAATAAAACTGATCAGGCTACAGTTAAACAATTTAAGCTGGAGAGCTGTTCATTTTGTAGGTGTCACTTGTCAGATCAAGGGGTCAGAGCGGGATGAAAGGCTCTCCCCAGTAACCTTCTGATGATTTGGATCTGGAATGTTCTTCATGATTTGTCCAAAGTTTTCATCACTGTGCTGCCTGGTAGCATTACCACGGCAGGCTCTGTTCTGACATTCAAATCCTGGGAATGACAGGTTATTAGGAGAAGAGAACTGGCTGCACATACATTAAGCCCCATATCTTTGACCTGTAATTTGAACTGATAGTGATATTGTAATTGAGTGAGTAAAAAAGGGAATTTTTTATTAAAACACAGGAAGATGAAGAAAACGTTTATTTTCAGGCGATTTATGGGTTCATAAAATAAGCTTCTTTGATGATGGTTTATTTTATGACTCTTGAAATGCTGAGCTGTGTGCTTACTATTTATTTTATGGAACAGTTATTTAAAATATCGTAGCTTCCCATATATTTCCAACCTGTTCGTCAGTAACGGAGCTTGTGCAGATGGAGAGATACCCGTTTCATATGGGAGTTCATGTATTTGAATAGTTCAGGGATTACCCCAATAAAATGGACCCAGGAAAATATTGCACCCAGTTAATGCTCATTGCTTCACAGACCCCTAATGTCCTTTCTTGACACCTTATTGCAGGATATTATTACACAATGGATCTTCAGTCATATGGTGATAGGGAGTGGGGCAGAGCAGGGCTATCAGGGTAATTGACTCCCGTGCACGGCAGTGTTACACACTTGAGTAACTAATTTAATGGAATGTGTTTTCATGTTCTCCCACACAGCCCTGCCCCAGCGTAATTCTCCTCTCGGGGCACCAGCAATTCGGGACAGGTGAAGAGTGGCACAAAAGCTCTTGATTTCTCAAAAATGGGACCACAGCTTCTGTGGTAAATCTGCTGCCAGCGAAACGACTGCCTCTGAGCCCAGTAAATTAACTGGAGCTACCAGGAATTCTCTGCTCTTGATGAAACCGGACCTCCAGTGCTTGTATGACAATTTTTGTTGTTGCTGATTGATATTGTAGATGACTATTAGGTTTTGTTGCACAGTATGGAGATAATGGTTTGGCATGGGCAAAGCATTTAAATGATCCATCAATTACAGGAATTGAGCTGGATGTCTGCAGAATTCTGCACCTGTGTGAGAAACACCACTCCCTTGAAACTTGAAGGAGTCTTGTGCTATTTCAGCATGAGCTGGTCCTCATATTGGTTCAGGCAAAGGCTTTAATTTTGTTTTTTTGGAAAATGCAGAGAAGAAGAAATGGCTGGCTCTAAACAAGGCAGCTGGGTTCTTAAAAATCAGTCACGGAGGACACTGATGCCATTTTTTGCTTCTGAACTGTTCCTAGAGATGCAGTGAAGTGAGAACCAAAAATCACTGTCAACAAGTTTTTTTATTTCCCTTTTATTATGGCACAATCTTTATCTAAATGCTTGGCCATATCATAAATGTTAGTAGAGTATATGTGTTAGAATACACTTGATTGCTGTGGGTTTCTTCTCTGTTAATTTTCACGAGCAAGATTACTGATCCCTGAGAAGCTCTGGGTTCACTGCATTTGCATGACAGCTCCTTCTTCAAAAAAAGTACCAAGTCTGGTATTCACATACCAATCTTCTTTTAAATCAGAAGCCAAGATCTGCAGCCAATATTTTTGCCAGAGAATAGTTCTCCTGACTTTGTTTAATATTCAGATATTTGAGAAGATTCGAAAGAAAATACTTCACAGAAGACTTTTACTTGATTAGTCCCCACCCAGAATAACTACCTCTTCTTTTGCTTGTAATTGCATCACAGTTGTCAAGTGAATATTGATGCTTATATAATTAAAAAATTGATCCTTAAAGCATAATAACGTGATAGTAATATTTGCATAATTGTATTAAAAAAAGTTTCCAGAATGTAAATTTTATGGCCCATCTTTCAGAGGGATTTGTATATGCTTGCCCTTACAGTTGGGTCAAGTACAACAGAAATTTGTGAGCTTATGCTCACGAGTAAAGTTAAAGAAGTAAGCATATATTTTCAGGGCTGAGCCTATAGATTCTCCCTAATGCAGTCTCCCCAGGCTACAGTGAATGATAGAATGGTCTTTAGCCATAAACTATATTGTAGTTTTGGAAGGACACAGCGTTTAGACCTTGTAAGTAGTTTTGCTTTGCTCTGTGCCATTAAGATATATGCACAGTTTGCTTTTATGATGTTTGCTGTCATTTAATTACTGATGCATCAAGATGATCTTCCCAGTTCAATTATGTTAAAATTAATGATTATCTTGGTGCTTTTTTTTCTCAAGTCAGCTGAAGATTTTGGGATGTTGCCTTCTCCATGCACCAAGTATGCTCATGATCTAAATTGAAGGACTGTGTGCTTGAGGACTGTTTGATGGACTTCCAGATGTAGCCTTTCTTTACTTGTTAGTTAAAAATTGGAACTGATGGAAATTAGTGCAGAATTTGGTTTCTGACACATAAACTAGAATAGTTTAGGGAAGTCTTTAATGAAGATTGAGGGCAATTTCATTTGCTCTTCCCCTCATGTGCAGAAAATCATTGGATAAGTCATCATTGGTAGGCCATCTACTTTTGTGGGAGGTGTTGGTGCAGAAAGTCAGAATTAACTATTGTGAGTGTCTTTCTAAGTATGGTATAAAAGCAGTATCAGCCTTTTTTTCTCTTAGTTTTTCTCCCTGTGTGGACACGGAGAACTCAAATTTTTCATTATGTATTACAGTTATGTTTAAAAATATATGGTATAACAAATTCTGATTTTTTGCATTTTTATGGGTATGTCCTGGTAGCTGGCTTTCCATAACTTTAAACATAATCAGTAAAATACAAATTGTGTCTGGTGAAAGGTTGTTGAAAATCTTTGAATTTGTACAATAATAAGTGCGGTATTTTGCCTCTTAGCTTATCACAAATTTTCACAGAAGTTCAAGTGCATTCCTTATGGAGGCCAGGTGAAAGAACAGGCTAGGAAAGACTTGGAATTTTTAAAAACACACTACAAGCTGGATTTAAACTCTTAGATTCCGATTAAATCCAAACAGCCTGGTTTCAATAAGCATGTTTGATTCAAATTTTTTCTCATACACGCTATGTAAATGTAGGTATCAATGTAGTTAGAAAACAGTAGATAGTGAATTTTATATGCACTATATATTGTTTGGGAATAGATGTTTATATTTTACTTGCTTTGCTATGCAATTCAACCAGTTGTAATGAAGACAAATAATGTTTTTACCCTTCCATTATCTTTTCTATGTTACAGGCATGTATTTGAGCCTATACATACCAACAATAAAGATGCAAGAAGACATGAAAAACGGGGGGAGATCAGTTGATTACACTCATAAAAAGCTATGAATTTATTGTTTCCACATCAGCTGTACATTTTGGAGGTACCTAAGAAATGACTCAATAGCTTAGCTTATTTGATTTCCTTACAGGTTTTATGTCTTTACCCCATTTTAATTTTTCATTAGAATATAATAATAGCCACAGGAAAAAATGATTTGGTCTGTGATCTATTTCATTATGTTCTCATCATAAGGAGAGAATCTGAAGTGGGAGAGCATCACTAATTTTTCGGCACAGTAATTTATTCTACAGTATTTAAATGTTGTAATTTTCACACTGAGGCACATGCTGCCACATCTATCGTCCCCTGGACTAGTCTCTGTCTTGCTCTTTCCTTTTCATCTGTTTTGTTTTTGCATTTTTTTTCATAAATTCGACAGATGGCCTCTTGATGAATCCTTGATAATACTGTCATGTAAAGCAGCTAAGACTAGAAATCATCTCACAACAATTTTTCATTGCAAAGAGAAAATTGAAGGCAGACAAACACCGCTAAGTCCATAACAACAGCAACAAAATATCCACTTCATGTAAATAAAGAGGACAAGCTTTCCTTATAATGCTCAAACACTAATGCCAGTATCCTTTAAAGCCTTTGGATTTTTTTCTGCTACATTTAATTCATCTTTCAAGCCTTGGGTTTTTTTAGTGTTTTGTTGGTTTCATATTCAGAAACATTTTCTCGGCTCTTAATGTGTTCTCTCTCCTCCTTAGTCCCCCTCCTTTTAGGTCTTTATAATTGTGGATCAGGTGAAGTTTGCTTCCCCTCATTTCAAGGTCATGCACCACTAGGACCATTTTCCTGACTCAGAGGGCACGTAATTTCACAGCCGTGTACTCCTCATTAATCCACCCTGAGTGGGTGCTCAGGAAGTTCCAGATCACAGATTTGTTTTTGTCTTGTTCTCTGACTCAGTGCTTCACAAAAGGATTAGATTAACCCCTTTTGATTGTATTTATATCTTACTGCATCGTGATAGAAATAAAGTGATTTCTTCTTCTCCCCACATAACCTTCCCACCCCTTCCACCATAGCACTGGGGACCAACAGCATTTCTTTTCCAATAGTGTTCAGTTAAAGGGAAGCTTGTGGCAGACAGGGAATTACTTGTTTTCTCTTTGCTCTCTTAATGCAGCTTTAATGCATGAATCTACTTCTTCCCATTTGCAGAGACTTGTTTATTAACTTTGAATGGTTTTTGTTTAACTGAAAACTGCTTCAGTCCCCTGGCTCTGAACCTGGTCTCATCTGGACCTGAAATGCCCTGGATCCAAACAAAGAAGAAAACAAAAAAAGATGGCACAGTGACTACTGGAGAGGATGCATTTTTTCCCGCTTGATATTGTGCCCCAGCCAACTGCTTCAGCCTGACCCCTTCACCTGGGAGCTCTTTTCTGCATCCATTTGTTGGCAAAGTTCTCCTTGAAACCTACTGGTGGAAGGGATCTCCACTTACTGCCCCAGGTGACGACTGACTCCCCAGGTGGAGCCTGTGTTCACTGATGTGCCCTTAGGACTGGGGAGCCTGGTGTGCTGGAGGCCTCTGGAGGGTCTTGCATCCCTGTGCCACAGTTGGCCTGTAGCAAAATGCAAAGCATGTGGGAGCAGTGGGAAATATTTTTAAATGGAGATGATCTGCTTCATTTAAAATCTTAAGGGAACAAATTTTGGTATTCAGAGCAAGCCACTGGGAGATCTGAGCTGGCACAAAAAGTGTAATTACTTAACATTGGTCCTTCTTTCCTGTGTCTGTAGTAGGAAAAGAAAATTCTAAGTTATGTAAAGCCGTTTTTAAATTCTTCAGGTAGGATTTGATTTGAGATAAAAATAGCCTGCAGGGTATGTGGGAAAAACAGCCTGCAGCTGTATGTGGGAAGCTCACAACCTTGATTATTTCAACTATCCACTTTTTGTAATGGGAGTTTAGGTCAGTGCCGCACTTGTAAGCACCTAACTTCAGGTTCTTCAGTCTGAATAGGAGTTCACCTTTAGCATCCTTATACTGGACCTATCTTAAAGATACAACCACAGTAATACATACACTTAATCTGTGACATCTCTTGTTATTATGAATAGCTGTGTTTCCTGTGAAGCTGGCAGTCAGAAAACCAAGAAGCCCCCTAGCTCTAGACATTGGCCAAAATTGAAGTGGCTAATGGTCCCAGATCCGCTAAGACTATCACTGAAATGGATTAGATTCAAATTGCATGTTGGGGGTAAGGGGATGCTGACAATTGCCTCAGGAACTACCACAGAGTTTCAGAATGGAAGATAGCAGAGGAAGGAGGAAGAAAAGGTTTTGGCCAGCTTAGAGGAATAAAGAACTGAAAGGCAATGCAGAAAAGGAGACAAGGAGAAAAGACTCAAATTAATTTGCATTCTCTGGTCAGCTGAACCAGACTGAACAGATAAATTAGACTAGGAGGTTAATGGGCTTTACCCATCAGCTAACTGGTGAGACCTGCTGTGTGGAGGTTCCTAACTGGCCACAGCTAGGCTACACTGGAAAAAGATGTGTAACATTCCTTTGGTTCCTTGTTTCCTGTTAGCCAGAAGGAGATAACTTACTGCATCCTGACTGTGCAATTACTTATTATTTCACATTGAAATTTATAAAACAGGGCAGGGAAATGCCCAGTCAAAACCGCAGAAAGTTCACAGAATGTCCCCCTGCTTTGGCTCCTTCTGATCTTCCTGGTGGCTAAATTAATGAATCTGGTTTTGGGCATCCCAACACAAGTAAGACATAAATAAACCAAAGCAAATTCTGCAGGGGATCATTGAGGTTGTCGGGGGCTGGAGCACCTGTCCTGTGAAGAGAAGCTGAGGGGACTAGGCTCATTCAGCCTTGAGAGACCATGGCTTCTGGGGGGCCTATCAAAAGTGTACCAGAATCAATGAGAGGCTTATCAAGCAGATGGAGACAGGAATTCACAGCAATGTGTGCTGAAAGGACAAGAGACATTGGAATGGACAGAAACTAAAGGAAAACTGTATCCTAGTGGATACAAAGAAAAACTGTTTCACCATGAGAACAGTGAAGCCATGGAAGAGGGTGGGTCACCTGCTCACTCATGTTTACAGAATCTGTTAGAATTTTTTGTGTGATGAGCAACACCACCTGATCTCACAGCTGTGCCTGCTTTAAGAAGGATGACCTGCCCAAGTTGTATTGCCCTCTGATTCACATGGGATGGAGGGGAATCCCTACCTAATTCTGATCTCCCTAAAGCAGTGGAGAGAAGCTTTCTCTTTCTGCAAATCTGAGTCCAAGGTGATAGATGGTATAACCCCTGCTGGACCTTCCTTTGCCTTTTTATCTTTGGCATCATCTGCAGCATGATGATGAAGGAACCACAGCAGAGTTTGTCCCTGTGGGCTGTGGCCAAACTGACTGAATTTCTGGAGGCTTCTACCCCCAAAAAGGAAATACCCCCAAATGTTGCAAGCTCTTCTACACGGAGAGTATGAAATAAGCTTTATGTGAATATAAAGCTATGTGAGTACTTTTTGATGGCTTCTCTGGGTTTTGGTAAGGGAAGTCTCGGATGAGGATGAGAGGAAGTCTTGCTCCCAGGTGGGACCTCTCTCACGCTGAGTGCCATTCGCTCTGGTGCAGATGGCTGATGACTTCTTTCTGTGAAGCAGGATAATTTTGGACTACCTGTGGGGTATGCAAGCTTATAGAAAATTAACAACATAGAGTCACTTGTTTTGCATGGGAGGTGACACTACACTGCAGTTACTCTGCAGCTGAGCTGACTGCAGTACACAAATCCTAGCTACGTTTAAACTGGCTTGCCTGGATGTTCCTGGTGGCATAAAAGAGAGCTCCATGCAGGCTGCAAAGCCCTTCTGAGGAACTCAACAAACACTAGGAGATTTAGTCCCACCAATTTCTGTGCAATAAGAGCTATAAAATAGGTATATCTATAATATACTGTTTATTTTAAAATGTGTTGACAGGATTCCCCTTGTTATAAGAATATGTTTTCTCATTGCTTCTCCATCCTTATCAGAAGCCCCAGGTTCATTCTTTGGAATCAGAGAGAGGAAAAGCCATGATAAGCACATGCCCAGGATTTAAATGATGTAATGAGAAAAAGGAGAAGAGCAGAGCTATATGAAATAACCAGCCCTCTGTTCCATAAGGCAGCTGCTCTGAAATTCATTTGGAGACACTGAAATTTGGACTGTTGATTACATTGCCACTTCTGGGTGCTTTTAGTGTTACAACATTTAATAAGGTTTTCCCCTACGAACAAGAGTTTTCTTTTCCAATGGTACAAAATACCAGGAATTGTAGGTAGATAGTGCCCTGTAGACGGTCATATTTGTGACTCTGGAGTTTTTTTCCTTAGCCAGTATACCAATATTTTCAAAGTAAGAGGAAGGTACAAGATTTTATAGGGAAGTCTTTCTATTACATTGGTCCAAGCAGCCGGGGCATAGAAGATTTGCACAAGTGTTGGTGTGAAGGAACAAAGCAAGAAAAAATTAAAAGTGATTGTTTCCCCAGTAAATATGATCATTATTAAACACAGCTTCCCTGAGTTTCACAGAGTGTATAAACTTGCAGCACACAGGGCTCATACTGGACTAGGAAATATGCAAACAGAAGGCCTAACTCATAGAATTGGCACCACCTTCAACCAAAGAACTGAAAATCAAACCTGGACTCCAGCTCCTCGCTCACTTGCCACCCGTATATCCAATGCCCTTAACAATCCACTGTATCCTCTGACTGCATGACTTAAGATTTCTTATATAGTCATTTTCTGTTAGACTGGACCTGGATTCAGATCTCTGGTCCAAACCAAGAAGAGAGATCTGTGCCAGCTGAGGGGAATGCTTGCACCAGGTCAGTACTCTGAGAGACCTAGGGTGCAAGAGGCGCATTAACAGTCATTCAATGTACTGATACTTATGAATTCCTTTCACAAGCACCAAATCCTTCTCCTGCCTTGCAAGGGGGCCACAGCCATCTCTCACTGAGTTCTGGATTCATAATAAGACAGATAGGATAATGTTACAGTGCCTAAGTCACCTTCAGTGAATTTGGTCCGTGAACAATTAATAAATCCAGCTGTTCTTCCTTGATCAGTGAAAGTGGGATTAAGGATGGAGGTGTGGTTACCATCTAGCTGAAGCTGGGAGGTTAGTTACTGGGTAAGAATAGCGTGGTTGTTAATAACTGGGGTTCAGTAATAGAGCCAGAATGGGTATGGCTGGTGTGGAATTTGTAAACCGTACACGTATATGGGATACCACTGACTGTGAATAGAATATATCCATACCACTGGATATATTCTTGTACATATTCCTTCTTACGCATTTTGTATGTTCTTTAAAGTTCTTGTACATTAATTAATATAATTGAGCTTTAGAGATATTTTTTATGGTATGATGTGGCCAAATACTAGATAATCCAAGCAAACAGTAATCAGTCAGAGAGCTCCCATCTAACAAAAAACTGATATTGAAAGTGCAAGAAGAAAGTCCTTCAGCCAGTGGTGAACAGGTCTCTGCTTGACTTCTTGCTGTACAGGGAAACAGGGAGCTCAGCAGAGGGTGATGTTGGTTGGCAGAATTCAGTCAACTTAAAGGAAGGGAGATGGGAGCTGGGAATTTATTGTGACTCAGCCTGTTGGTGTTAGTGGCTCCTGTCTTGTGATGCACCTGAGAGCTGAGTCACCTGATATAACATCAGCATTTGCTTCTTGTTTGTCACCTTTTGTACGAGGCCTCAATAAAGAGGAGAAATAAATGAACACTGTGCCCCCAAATATAATTTTTGTTATTAGCTCTCTTGGCCAAAAATCCTGCATATAGAAAGATTAAGGTGGTTTGCATTTTCTTCCTCATGGTTCTTCTCATTTCACTGGGGTATTTGTTCATGCAGGCATGTTCTTTATATGGGATTTCCTCGCAGGCTTTTATGCTATAACAGGAATGAACAGATATCATCATGGGCATTGGTTGCACTTTGGAAAAAAAAAAACATTTTTTGAAAATTCTTTCTCTCCATTGAACAGAAACAAAGCAGGTAGCATTGCTCGAAGCGGTTTGGGAGGTGAAATGGATGTCTGCTTTGCAGGCTCTCCAGGGGTCACACTCTTCCTGCTGTGGGAATGAGTGAGCAGCAGGTGTTGCTGCAGTGCAAATCTCAGCCACGACTTGGATCTAGGGCTTCTCTACCAGTGCTAAGAGCTCAGCCAGGGCATGCCCGGAGCAGAGCACTCCTGGACCCTGCTCCGTAGCCACAGCCACACACAACGGGTGGCGCAGTTGCCTTCTGGAACCCTGAAAAGTTATCTTTCTTCCTCTTTTTTTTTTTTTTTTAAGCACTTAAGCCCAACTGCTAATGGAATTTCATGATTTTAAATAATTTACATTTCCATCTGGTTTGAAAAACACCAGGTGGAGATTGCAGATTAGGATGAGTCTAAGTGGAAGGAAATGTTTGTTTAAAATATTAAAGCTAAAACTAAACATTTATGCGAACCACATTTTTGCTGTCCATTGTGCTGTGTTCTTCTCTAGCATCACTTTAAATTTTGCTTTTAACTGGATGTTTTGCACATGTTGCTTATCATTATGATCGGGGGAGATGAGGCCAGAGTGGGGTGCAGGAGTGAGGGAGAGTCCGTATCAAAGGGTGAAAGAGTCAGGGATTGAAGGATTCTTCAGGGTGAGCTTTTGATCATTGCATCTGTTTCTTCACGCTCCTCTACAAACTCTGCTAACTTGCTTACTTGGAAGCAGAAATAAATTTGAACCTAAATAAAATAGGTTACACAAGGGTGATTTTAAGAGAAAACATGCAACTTCCAAAGACTGATGAGAGTTTTGCTATGGTAAAGACTAATGGTTTACTGGTGCGTAGTCCAAACCATCCACAAGGACAAGAACTTTCCTTCTCTCCCACTTGCCAGCTGGCAAGCTTTTGTATAAAATGGGGGATACTGAGCTGTGGTTTCTAAAACTTCCGATACTGGAAGCTTAGCTGCCAGTCCCTTGATGCACTTTCCCAAGTACAGCATGAAACCATGAACTCATAAAGAGGAGCTATTGTAGCAGAACCTTTTCCTCTGTACTTTGAAATAGTTCATTTTATGAAGCCACATCTGATATTCATCTTCTCCCCTAGCTAAAATCCTGGTATTTCAGTTCTCTGGAAATGGGATGCTTTTAATTTTGTGAAATGCGCTAGAAGCTGTAGAGACGTTCTGGTTGGTGCGTGCTTTAGCATGACATTACTCAAAATCACACCTACATTGTAGTGATAGCATGAAAGGCTAAAGCTTGCCTTTGCTGAACAAACTCCAGATACCAATCAGTGAAAAGCACGAGTAACACAGAGTTAAGATTGCATAATGAAAGCTGTATTTAAATAAAATAAACAAAATTTAGACCAGTGTTGCTCATACTTGCAAATTCTCAATTCAGAGGTGCCAAAGGCTCAGAAAGAACTACCTCTACTAGCCTGTAAACTGATTTACTTACCATGAGTAAAACAACTCCTCCAGTTGCTCCAACCTCTGTCTAAAGATGGTAATACTGCTTTTTATTGTATGTAGGTAGTTCACATTTTCTTTATTCAGAGTTCTATTAGGACAAGAAAACTCTTTGCTGCTTTGATGAAATTTGAAAAAAATAGAAACAGAACATTTACTTTTTGTCTGTGTACTGTGAACCCTATTGCCCTAAGACACTGCCAGAGAGGTGAAGAGTGAAGCAGACACTGAAAGTTATAATATTCCTTGGTAGATCCCAAGTGTACTGTGGTAGGTCTAAGTTGAATTGTGATCCAAAAGACCAATGTATGTTTTTTATTGTATGTGAAATACCAGATTTTTTTTTTTTGCTGAGAATTTGGCTCCAGAAGCAATTAGTCTGAAAGTCTCATGAACAATTAATTGCTTTATACTAGGACAGATGAATACTAGAGTAGACCAAAATTGTCTGCAGAAAATGTGCGTGGATTTACCAGTGGAGAGGGTGTACAGCATAAGCTGATTTTAATTTTGGTAAGTTTGTTATAGAGCAAGCTGACAAGCAATGGATGTAATTTATTTAGACTGAAAGATTTACTGTTTGGAGAAGATTTGCTTTGTATGAGAAAAACAGTCAGATGCTGCTCATCAAGATTCAATAAATAGTTTGGTAGGTGAAAGATAGATGAGGATTGGTTATTTTTCACATCATAAGGTAATTGCAAAGGGGTGTATGTTTTAGAAATTAGTGTTGAGTAACTCTCTACATTGGTGATTCTAAAGGAGTACCAGTGCAAATTTGCCAGTTACAATAAAGTGAAAGGTTTTACTAACACTAGAAGGAGAAGGAGATCACATTTAAGATGGAGCAAGAGTTTTAAGTGGCTTTGGCCATTTAATATACTGTAACACTGGAAGCGCCATGAGGATTGATGTTTTCAGGGGTCAGTAGGTGCCACTCACAGATCAGGAAAAGGAACTGATTTTTGTAGGAATCAAGAAAAGTTAGAAGTCAAACCTTGAAAGACAGGTGACAACTCACACCTGTAGATAAACTAGGGGGGCTCTTTTAGTGCTGAAGTGCTATTTGGATATAGTGTGTTATAGTCAGGGCTAGATTCTCTTTTAATCATTTAGTTACCTGACCCAAGGACTCTGCCACTTGACTGTGAGGGGCTATGTGGGTTATCTGTAAAGGTGTGTGTTTTTCTCCCACATCCATTATTTTTATAAACAGCTTTCACCACACTTCATTAATAGTAATGGCCTGTGCAGTCTTTGCAGTCGGAGACATAGCTGAGAGCTCTTCATCTGTACACATGAAAGAGCTTGCATTTTGTCGATTTGCATCTTGAGTTTCTCCAATATTGGAATGTTCAGTAGGTGACTTTAAATGACTTTCTTCTTGTTTCCCTCCCATTTGGGAAAAAATAGTAATCTCAGAAAAATACCCTCTAAACAGTATCATTAAAGGTAAGTAAACTAATAACACATAGATTTTAGTGTTTGCTGGTTTGTGTCAGTGTCTGGTAATACAATGAATAATTCATATCAAACTAGTAGAATGTAACATTTACATAAAATAATACTTTGCAAATTTATGGTAAGTACTAATTACTTGCCTTATTTGCCATGACTATGATATTAAATATTCATAAAAATGTGATTATTTCTTTGATTTGGCAGGCATTTAGATTTCTCTACAGCTTTTCACACTGCTAATTTTAATCCAGTAAATTATCTGGAAGAAAACAGTATGCAGCCGAAAAACTGTTCAAAATTCACTCCAACATTGAGCACATTATGGACGTAATGATCCATTACAACCAAACTTCAAGAAGATCTTGCAAGAAAACTGAGAATTAAACAAAGAAATATGGAGACTATCATCATTATTTATCAGATATATTTATTAATAGTCTAGAATTTTATATACATCAAGAAACTTTTAAATAATTGGGTCCACTTTTATATATTTTATTTTTGTGACATTAAGTTTTCTTAAATTCTTCCTGTGTTAAATCAGTTGTTCATCTTTACTTTTTGGTGCATTTATATTTTAACTCGTTAGAGGAACTGAATTCTGTCTTTTGAATGCAACAGATATATACTAATTTTTTACTGTCGCTTAGAAAACAATACCCAGTATTAACATCACTTTGCACTTAAGTTTATGTATGATTATATGTATGTGTCTCTTTGTGTGTGTATGTACATACTGATTCCAAGGCTTCAAAACTGCTTGTATGATTCAATCTTCATGTCTGTCTGTGAACGTTTAGTACCTGTTCTTGTCTCTCTAGCTGTGTAATGTGTATGCCTCTAAATCTATGACATTTTAACTAATAAGGATAAAGTATCTAAGGCTGTGTAATACAGGTAATATGTGACGCAAAATGGAGAGAAGGAACAAGAATCAGAAATGCTGGTCCTTAAACCCCCAGGCTTAGATTATTTCCTCGCACTATTTACATCCTTTTCTGTTGTTTCTAGCAGCAGAGGAATAAACAGTCAACTCAAATGAAGTAGCACTACCAAAGACAATCATCAGAAAGTGGCAGTAGCAAAACAAAAAACCCAGGAAACTTGAATGTATGAAGACTTCTATAATAGAATAGAAAATAATTTATGCAGTATGTGTAATATGTAATGGTAGCTGTAGAATTATCTTTGTACCTTTTATAATCATCAAGGCCTGTCCTTGTTTCCTGTTTGGTTTTTTTGCTTTAGAGATTTTGTACTAAATAAGGTGCGTTGTCAGCACACCTCCTCTCAGCCACATGTACTCTCAGCCACTCAGTGACTTGCTGCCCAGGGATAGCCTCCTGGAGGGCTATCAGGGAGGTGTGCATCCATCCCTGAACACCTGCTCAATTAAAAATTTGCTACTCATCAAGCTTCACTTAAATATGTGTGAAACTTTCAAAGATACACAAATGTTTTAAACCCTTTGATTAAAAGTTAAACTGATGACTGATAACTTGCAAACAGCACCACTAACCATATGTAAAAATACAGAGTTCCTGTATCACTGCTTAAAATAAACATTTGGAAAAGGTTTTGAAATATCAATCTGCTTCTTTGCTGTACAAATAAGGAATGTGAAATGAAACGTAGCTCTGTTAAGTCTAAACAAAAGAAAACAAATTTTGTCTTTGGTCTTAAACAGCTCAGTCCTGCGTGAGACTTGCAGGATTTCAACAAGCCACACAGGTTACTGGAGCAAAATTTGGGTTCCAGATCTGCATCTGATATCATATCCTGCTCAGTAATGCCCTGAGCATAGGATATGTCACTTAAGCACTTTGGCACTGAAACCTCTTGGGGCATTTTCCAGCATGGCAGAATGTGGGGCAGAGCTGGGGCATGTGGTGTTTTCCCTGAACTGATGTAAAGTGCCCACAAGGAAATCTATTGCTCCTAATTCCAGCTGTGCCCAGGGTCATGGCTTGGTAATGCTCCCCAGAACAGCTCTCTGCTCTATTCCTATGGCTTCATGCTGCCTCTTTCTCTACAAGAGGAATTTAAAGGGCAGAGGTTTCTGATGAAATTTCTGCCTAGCAGACCACTTGGTGTTTGAGGCATGTTGTGTAAAGATGAATTCACTTCCTAGCTAAATCAGTCAGATACTAAATAGATAAAATGAACCTAAAAAAAAGATACATGTCAAAAACCCAGCACTGTGGTGTCCAGGAGGAGAAAGCGAATGTGCAGTTCAAGGGACACATTCTGCATTTATTCTGCTGCCAGCTCAGTCAGCCCAGGGTCCTATGTGCTTATCTGTGTGGAGTTCTTGACCTTAAATAAATGTGAGAAATAGTAGACCTAATCTTCTTGTGTTGAAGGAAAAGTCCTTCTGAAAGCTCAGTGGTTTTATATATACAAAGTCAGGTAGTTTTTATATATACAAATGCTAGCACCATGTCACCCATGAATTCACCATGTAATTAAACTTCTTCTGGAGCTGTACACTTACTGACACGTCTTTTGTAAGTGAAATGAAATCCTTTGTTTTCACATGTTTTGACAATGTGAAGTGGGTGCAAGAGAAGCAGAGTCTTAAAATCCCCCGTGCATCTCTAATTGAGCCTCTTCTGGTTGCTTTGTACTAGTCTCAGGGGTGAAAAACAGAATTCATTGAAAAAAAAGCATTTCCCTTACGTCAAAATGAGAAACTATTGATTTGTATTTGTATTCTCCAAGTAAAATCACTGATCCCTTCAAAAGGGAAAAAAACTTTTGCCTTGCAATCCTGTGAGCTGTGTAAAAGAGGCCGCATGCTCAAAGTCAAAGGGAAGCCAGAGGAAAATGGCATGCAGGAGGTCAAAGCAGTTCACATGGCTCATCGACAGCTGTTTGCACCATATGACAGATCTAAAGGCAACTTCAGAGCTGTCTGTACAATATGTGGAGCTTACCAGAGATATAGAAGTGGCTGCTCTAATGTCATTTCCCATAAAAAAGTTGGTAAATTTGGCACTGTATTTTATGGTCTGCAGTACCAATGATAGCCTTAATTCATGATCTTGACTAACCTGATCTCTGTCTATTACAAGGTGCCCCATTTCGTGAATGAAGGAAAGGCTACAGACATTTTCTACCTAGACTTCAGTAAAGCCTTTGACATAATTTCCCACAGCATCTTCTGGGAGAAACTGGCTGATCCTGGCTTGGATGGGTGCACTGTTCACTGGGTAAAGAACTTGTTGGACTGCCAGGACAGAGAGTGGTGGCGAATGGGGTTATATCCAGTAGCTACCCAGTCACAAATGGTGTTCTCCAGGGCTCAGAGGTGAGGGCAGTCCTGTTTAGTATCTTTATCAATAATCTGGATGAGGGAATCGAGGGCATGTTCAGCTTGCAGGCAACACAAAGCTGGTCAGGAGTGCTGATCTGATAGAGGGCAGGAAGGCTCTACAAAGGGATCTGGACAGGCTGGATCCATCAGCCAAGGCAACTGGTATGAGGTTCGACAAGGCCAACTGCCAGGTCTGGCACTCCAGTCTCAACAAGCCCACGAGGGCTTGGGGGACAGCGGCTGTAAAATTTCTCGGTGGAAAGGACTTGGGAGTGCTCATTGACAGCTGGGTAACTGTGAGCCACCAGTATGCCCAGGTGGCCAAGAAGGTGATGGCATCCTGGCTTGTATCAAGAATATTGTGGCCAGCAGGACCAGGGCAGTGATTGTCCCCCTGTACTCGGCACTGGTGAAGCCTCACCTCAACTCCTGTGTCCGGTTCTGGGCTCCTCCCTGCAAGAAAGACACTGAGGTGCTGGAGTGAGTCTAGAGAGGGGTGAAGGGTCTAAAGTCTAAACAAGTCTCATGAGGAGCAGCTGAGAGAATTGAGGTTGTTCAGCCTGGAGAAAAGAAGACTCAGGGGGGACCTTATTTCTCTCTACAACTGCCTGAAAGGAGGTTGTAGTAAGGTGGGGTTCTCTTGTCACAGGTAACAAGTGATAGAACAAGAGGAAATGGCCTCAAGTTGGACCAGGAGAGGTTTAGACTGGATATTAGGAAAAATTTCTTCATGGAAAGGGTGTCAATCATTGGAACAGGCTGCCCAGGGAAGTGGTTGAGTCACCATTCTTGGAGTTATTTCAAAGAAGTGTAGATGTGGCACTCAGGGACATAGTTAAGTGGTAGACTTGGTTGACAGTGTTAGGTTAACAGTTGGACTCAGTGATCTAAGAGGTCTTCTCCAACCTTTTATATGATTTTATGATTAATCCTGACAAAAAAGGACAAGGAAGAATTGGAACTGGATGTTCACTGTATAGGATGTTCTCTGAGAGTACAGCTCCTGGCTGCTCAGCATTAAGTCTGTGTATTAGCCTGTTTTGTTTTGTTTTTCTTATATTGGAAACATAGAAACTAAAAAGAAATTTCACGTGTTATTGCCCTGACTTACATTTCTCTAAAGGTCACTTCGGTTCAGCTAGCTGGAGTCATGTAAGAAAAAATTCTGATTGCATCCTACAGTTAGTTGGTAAGTGTGAGAGAAGGTAGGTGAAAAAAACAAAATAAAATTATGTCCATTAACCACTAAGTGTGGGTTGTAGATGTCACAATATAACAAAACTATTAAAATATTTTCACTCGATGTGATTCTATAGAATTGCCAACTAGCTATTTTTCATAACTTTGCCATAGCAGAGAGTAAGACTGATGGAGGGAAAGAAATGAGTTAGAAGAACTTCGAGAACTTTTCTCTTTCTAATTAATTCTATCTATGACTGTTGAAATACAGGCTGGTTAAAACTGTTGATTCTTAACAAAAAAAAAGCAGAACATTCCAGTCATGCCTAAAGGTCATTCTGCACCAAGGTATAAAGCTGCTTTTCATTGCCTAAATTGAATCATTAATCCCTGATCCGGGAAACTTTTTTACACATTTAGTGATCTGAATAACATCACTGTTGTATTCGGAACCACCCAAGTTCATCAGGTTTCCTCAGCAGGGTGTATTCTCAGTACCTAAGATCCTGACCTGCATAAACTCCCTTGTCTCATTCTGGAGGCTGATACTTTTATGCATGGTTTGTGAGGTAGATAGCTCATACAATTCTGAGATGAAATGCTCTGTATAAATAGTTAATTTATTTCAACGTGCATTACCACTACATCTCAAGACACATACCAGAGCCCATCTTGTGCTGTCCTGCTGGAAAGACAATCTGCCGCAAGTCTGGACTTTAAGGGATCATTTTGAGAAGTGCTGGAATTGCTATATGAAGAAATAGATGTGTTGCAAACTTCAATCACTGTAGGAAACCTGCTAGAAAATGTGGCTGCTCAGTTAATGAATCTGGAGAGTCAGATGGGCATAATGAAAGAAGATTGGAATGCATAGAAACTGAATTTTCACCTGAGAAGCTCAGCATGACATTTTCCAAGGTTCATGAAACATTACTTAAATATCTTACTCTTAAGTTTTGCCCCCATCTCTTCAACTGAAATATCTTCTTCATCTAGAGAGACAAGGTAAAATCAAAGGACTATAGAACTAGTTCTTTCTTGATAGTGGTTTTAGAAGTAAGGATAAAAGTTGCAGGAAATTCCATTGCAGAAATAATTATTATTATTATTATTGACTCTACATTGCAAAGTCATTATTATTCCTATTTAGTAAACAAATATCTTTCAAAATTGCAGTGGGCACCTATGTCTAGGTTGACCAGAACTGTCCTTATTATGGAATCTCTCTTTTACTCACGGGATGAGAATCTGAGAAGATGGAGATGGGACTTGCCAGCTCCAGCAACCAGGCCCAGCAGATACAGACAATTTTTGTCTGTACCCTGAAGTCTTCTGCCAGTGAAAATCCTCTGTAGCTATAGAGTGGTTGAAACTCACCTTGGGGGGTTGTGCTGGTAGTCTACGGCTTTATGAGATGTAAAGGTAGTTATTCTTGCACCACCCACGTGGATCTCCTCTGAAGAGAAGCATGGAGCAGCATTTTCAGAGACAGAAAAATTACGTCTTACTGTAATTTCTGGCATTACTTAGTAGCAGATATATTGCTGAGCGAGATTTCCGCCATATTAAATACATTTTAAAAGACAGTTAGCTGAGAGGGACTTAAAACAAGTATTTATTCAATATTCTTTGTGATGAAAGCCAGGACACTGGTGCAAAGGTGCAAACCAGAGTCTTTGTCCATATAGATTCCTTTAAGACCGATAAATGCAAAGAGCATAGATTATAGGTCAACAAGATGAACACTCTTCTATGTGTGCATCTAACAGCTAAACACAGTGGAAATGGATTAAGAACATATCTATTTATAAAGCAATAAAATTGTAATTCAGATTACTTAAACAGCAGCCTATAGGTAAGAAAAACCTTTATTGCCTGAGAGAAAATGATGCAGAAACATCATGTAGCATGTAGGTGAATACAATCTTAGAGGTCACTTGTATATTTTTTGTTTATATCAGTAGAACCAAATTGAGACTAGATCCAAAACACTGAAATTAAGAATATTAAATTAGTGTTATACAAAAGATTAAATACATTGCATGAGGAGACATAATCCCATGTATTGATAAAGGCAAAAGGGAGTGGAACATTATATGTATAAATGAAGATACTTTCTGACCTTATTTTGGTACCTCTGCTAAGTGTAGGGTTGCATTAGGAAATGGTGCACAGTAATTGCAATCGATACTCTTTTCTAGTTTCTGCTAGAAGCAGCTCTGGTATACTTGGTTTCCTATTTTTCCCTGGATGTCCTAAGTTATGTGGAAAAGATATTTATACTGTAAGCCATTGGAATGACTGGAGGACTCTGATGATAAAGACATAGAGAGCATATTCTGCTGCGGAGGTCTTTATACTGCAGAACTGATGGCTGATTACAAAGCAGCCTGAAGATCTAATTACAATTGGCAACCAGGAGATGAGGGAAGACTGCAGACAATTTTCCTCTATTTTTATACACAGTCCTTGTGGCATTCACATTGCTTTCAATAAGTGTGCTTCTGGCAAAAACTGTCAATGATGGTAATCGTCTGGATGACTGGCTTCGGAGAGGCTGCAAGCCTGACCTTTGCTATTGCAATCATCACCGTCATCAGCGTGGGGATGCACGCCGCCCCAAAGCCAGAACAAGTGCTGTAACTAGACAGTAATTGCAGATTGTTAATGATGATGCTATTTATGATGCTTTTTTTTTCTTGTTTGTTTTAATTGAAAATACACCATTCTGAGCTAAAGTCTACTTTGGTGAATGATTAACACCAAAATGAGGAGGAAATGTGTGGAAGTAAGGAATCCAAGCATTTCGTGTGTACTATTCTGCTACATCTACCTCATCCAGTACATAATCAAAGTACATAACACCCTTCTGTTTGAAAAGGTGGGCATAAAATTCAAAGTCTAATTTAAAATCAGTTAAAATCCCAGAGATAAACTGTGCTCTTCAGCCTATTGCACTATCCAGTGAGTACTATGAGTACTATTTCAGCTGTGTAATAATTACAGCTGAATAGGGCCAAAATACCAGTTTAGATACTTGCAAATGTTCTCTGTGTAACTGGAGCGGGAGCACAGACTGAGGAGTCTCTAGAAATTCTGAGGTCTGGAATTCTCTGCCAAAATTGTAATAATCTCAGATTGGGTACTTAATTTTCCTAATGATCATAAGGGATTATATTCTATCTCATGTTTTCAATTTGTATGAAATTTAAAATTTACATAATTTTATCCTCCAGATAGATACGGATATCCTCTGGATAAAAACATCACAAAAGTTAGTGTAAGACTAACACTTCTGTGTTTCTTTAGTCTTGCTCTTTCTGAAAAATTTGAAAGCACAAAGAAAAAAATGGGTTGTACTGTTCAGCACTTCTCTGGAGGAATTTCACAACTGCTGGACCTGAATACTGAGCAAAATGGTTTACAGAAACCAGAAATTCCCATGGAAACAAGTTTTGAGCCTCGAGTGAAGAATTGTTCCCATGGTAGAAAAATGAGTGTCTGGAAGACTTATCTGGCACATGGGAGTTTCTTTCCCTCTGCTCTGAGTGCAAAAAAGTTTGCTGAACTTCATACCCAAGTGTCATGGCAGGGTGTTTGACTTACTGCTTCTAGCTTTTGATTTGTCTGCCTGATCTTCGATGCATTAGCACTAAGCCGAACACATGCACATTTTTCTGTTGCACTGTATCATGGGTGTAGACACCAAACACACGCAAGTGTCAACTCTGTAGCCTTGTCTGTGACAAAGTGTGTGGTAATTGCTCATGCATATTTCCTTAAAGAGATATCTCCTAAAAATAAATCTAAATAAATCAATAGTTTTCTTCCAAAAGTTGCACTGAAGACTGATGAAATGTCATTGGAAATGAAATTTCTGCTATGAAGTGATATTTATTAAAACCTCATTGTTAATGTTGTTAAAGGACCAGCCAGTATATTCTCATTGAAGGGAATTTCAACTAAGTTTCTAGAAGTCCAGGATATTATTCAGAAACTTGCAACTACATTGTTGCTCTCACTAATGGCAAGATGAAGTGAGTAGAGCCATGCATGCAGCTGAAAGTGGTAGCCTGTGGAGAAATGCGCCTCTACTGTGCTCATGATTTAGTTTAGCTCTGAGATTTTGTAATCTCTTAGAAGGGAAAGACTTTATCATCTATTCATGTTTCAGCAGCCTTTACAAAACAGTCAATCTCATTCCTTTTCCGTGAGCCTAAGTCCCCACTGTGTGAAAAATGCTGATAAAATGATGATGGCTGTACCGGTGAGACCTGGAAGCCCAAAGATGCCAGTGGACGTGATGAAGGGGATGCAAACACTTCCCCTGGAGCCTCTGTGTCACTCATGTTGTAATCTTTAGGATAAATAAAGTTCTGGCATTAATTAAGTGTCTTTCAAGAGCAGTACATTCACATTAAAATAATCGGGCCAAATTAGTTTCTCCTTTAACTCTGCTGCCTTGTTCAGCTGGCACCAGATTTGAGTTTGCTCCAATTTCTTTAAATCTTGAACCTGCTTGATGAATTTCAATTATATCCAAATTAATTCTGGTAGCATCAGTGTATATTTTGGTCTCACCACACATAGGAGGATGATTGTTCCTCCTTCGATATTTAAGGGCCTTGTGGGCCTATCAAGATAGCTACTAAAAAGTTCCTTATGTGTTATGTAATCTTCTGAAATGAAATTAAAGGTGTGTGGTCACATATATCCATGGGCAGTCCCTTGGCCAGGTGTCCTGGGTTACAGTGTATTCTGTTACCATCCTCATGATCTGTTGAAACCAGGTGTAGCAATGTTCCCCGCCTCCTCCCTCCGGACTATCTCCTGTTAATGAGCCCAACAATGCCTTGCCTCATGACTCACAGATAACTCGCTCCTGGACTATCTCCTGTTAATGGGCACATCAACACCTCGCCCTGTGACTCACCATCCCATTGTGAGATGCTCCGCCCAGGGGGAAGGAGCCACGCATTCCCACCTGGATATAGTCTGGGGCTTGGAACAGCACAAGCAGCCTTTTTCCACTGGATTCCCAGAGGACAAGAGCTACACAACCACCACTGGACTTTCTGAGGAGGACCAGACTATCTTCTACAAGATCACTGCTTCAACAGAACCACTTCAAAGAGAACTGCAGCTATCACCTAACCGGACTGCTACCACCACCCTGCCTGGCGGGGTGTCAGGTTGTACCCTGGCTCTGTCAGGTTAAACCAGTGTTTTTGTATTATTGCTTTATTACATATATATATATATGTTAGTAAAAGAGCTGTTATTCCTATTTCCTCATATCTTTGCCTGAAAGCCCCTCAATTTCAAATTTATAATAATTTGGAGGGAAGGGGGTTGCATTTTCCGTTCCAAGGGAGGCTCCTGCCTTCCTTAGTAGACACCTGTCTTTCAAACTAAGACACCAGGCCTATGCAGGTAAGTCTGAGATGGGAGGTCATCTTTGCATGGAAGGTAAGAATAGGAATAGTGACAGCATATAGGCGTAAAAGGCTGTTACCTCTCCCCTTGTACGTATATTCGTGTTAATGACTTATTGCCAAGTCACTCACAGCCTGATTTTCTACAGAAAGCAATGGTAAGCACTTTTCCCCAGAAAAAACTGCATCTTTAGGATTAGGGCTTAACTTCACCTTCTAAACCAACAGTGTTTTCCTCTTCTCTGTGGCAAAGGTGTTATTACAACGGCACTTCATAACTTATGGTGCTGAAACATCTTCTGTTGCCAGCAGTTCCCAAAGCCCTTTACAAATGTAACACAGGGGCAAGTGGAAGTCAGACAACACAATGCTGTGGGCATCCTTAAAAGCCTTGGCTTGCACTTGCCACATAGCACAGTCCAAAATGCAGCACTCATTCACTGCTCTTACTACAGAAAATGTAAATTATTGCAGAACACCTCACCTACCTCTTGAAATGATGGTTGGTAAACACCTTCTGTTGGGGCCACTACTTAAAATGGAATAAGACCCCATAAAATATTCTATACACATCCTATGTTAATGAGGCCTTAAAACTTATGAGTACAGGAGAAAAGCAAGGTACTGCACTAAGTTAGACCATTGATTAAATTAAGCCATGAAATTACTGCCTATTATGAAAAATGCATGCTCATTTTACTGTTATCTCCTTTCCTCTCTTCCTCTGTGTTTGTGTATTACATCTGTATGTTGTCTGGTCATAAACCTGGCTTGTAAAACCTCTGTGGAGGAATCTGTCTTTATAATGTCATGTGCGCACAGCCCCAGACGTAGCCACTTGTTCTTGACAGGCATCTCTTTGCACGAAGGTGATCAATAATGTCCCTCTCAGAAATGACCCTACACCACCATAAAGCTCTCCTGCCCTTCTCATTTGAATGCCGAACTGCATTTGCTGTCGGAAGTTGCTCACTCATCTCGCCCCAGCACCTTCGAACCATCCGGCTGATCATACAGGAATTATCCTGTTGTTTTGCCAGTTGTAGTCCCACCAGGGCTAATAAGTGACACTTCAGGAGATGGCAAATACCTCCTGCCATGCAGCGAGATGATTATGCCGTGCTGTACGTGGGAAATACTTCTTTTCTATGGGACACCAATGCTATTTCAGAGACACTGAAATAGTAATAAGGCTCTTTTTGTTTGGTTTTTTTAGAAGAGCATGTTTGTATGAGCATATAGCAGAGGTGTAAAATGTACAGCCAGGTCCTTCCTGCAGTGTTGCCCAAGGGGTGTTAGGAACAGAAGTGTGTTCCTCACATTTTGCTTTATGGTGAGGTTTATTCTTTGCAATGTTTTTGAATATTCAGCCAACACTTCAGCGCTCCCTACCTTCCTCTGGGTGTTTGGGAAGGCAGGCTCGTCACAAGCAGCTGTTCGTTGTGGTGCCGCCAAGGTCTTTCTCTGCGTTTCCAGTGCTGGAATTCAGTGCTGCCAATAATTTATGTATGTATATCTTCACAAACGTCAAAAATAAACCCTTAAAAACCAAACCTGCCCTCTGAAGGTTTAAATATTTCAAAGCAGCATTTCAATGACTTTCTGTTGTACTAAATTCCTTAGTATTTTATAAAAGTGCGTGTTTAGTCAATAAGCATAAGCATTTGAAAAATAGTCATATGAGTTTTGCTGGGAATAAAGAAGAGAATTTTTGGCAACAGAAGAAAAATATTTCCTACAAAGCATTTAAGTAAAATAGAATGTTTAAACACAAAAACCAACAGTGGATCCCCAGCCAAGCAACGTACTGCTCTGAGGGAGGACTACAATTAAAAAAAGAAAAGTGCTAAATTATTTCCCAACACAATTTGTGAATAAGTAGGAAGAGCCTATCATTCAGATGATTCTGCTCTGTCTTTAGATGACATAAATTCACAGACTTCTCTAATAACTGCTTTTGAAGGTGGCTCCTTTTTTTATTTCTTTTGTCACCCATTAGAAGATATGCAAGTGATGTGATGTAAGAAAGATAGTGCAGTGCTTTGGTTTCCCAGCTTGGCCAGCTTCTGGATTGAAACTTTTGCTTCTTTTCATAAATGGTCTTCATTTAGTTTTAAAAATATTTCCCCTGAAATGTTTAGCACGAGACTAGCTTTCATCTAAAAAGCCATATTGAAATGCCTTGTTAAGAGCTGAGTTAATAGAGCAGTGGGACTGACAGCCAGGTCTGGAGTCATCCTGGCATTGTGTTGTGGTTCACAGCACACACTTTGCTTTTGAGGATTTCACTTGCTTTCGGGTATTTGCGTTCCCAGAGCTGACGGGAAAACCTTGTGCTCTGAGCAGCTGGTCAGAAAGGGACAGGGAGCAATGAATGGGGGTGGCTATTGGGCAACCCGGGCTTGCATGGGGTTGGCAACAAGCCCACCAGAGCTGGGACACAGAGGGATGTCCTCATCAGCGTGAGTGCCTGGTCCTGTGGTCCTCACTGCGCTGTGTGGCATCGTCTGGGAAGCCACCCATAAAATATCTGCCTGATTTTCTTCAATAAGCACGAGCTAGAGGTTAATAATGTGGGGATGTTTGATTCCCTGCTGTTTTAAATAATTTCATGGGGAACCTAATATGATAGGACACCAGTTAAAAAGGTTATTATCCTCATCAAACTACAGCACTTCTTTCCTATTATTTCCCACCAGTTTCTTGGCCTTACTCTTCCTCTCCTTACATATACTGCAAATGAGTCTTCGAAAGGACAGTCTGTGGTGGGGTGGAGGCAGAAAGCCTGATCCCCAGCTGCTGTCCAGTCAGCATTCCTAGGGATGTTGGTGTCCTTTCCTCAGCTGGAAGACTGACAGCACCCCAACTGCACTTCCTTGTGGGGCTGGAGGATGCTCTCACCTCTCACTCCGAAAGGCTTGGCTGGCAACTCATCACCTTGAGATCAGTTCTACATTGTCTAAAACACAGAATGGTAGTCCACTACATCTCTTGGATAATCTGCTGATTTTATGTCTTTCCTTCATTTCTTTGCTTTTAAAACCACATAGTGTTTTTTTTTCCAGACTATTTAGGTGATATAACATCCTTGTTTGTATATTTTTTTCTTTCCTTAAACTAAGTTTCTGCTGATTTCTCTTTGGCACACTATTTTTGCTCTTAGCCTTTTTCTCTCTCTTCCCTTTTCTTTCTCTTCTTTTGTGTGCTCTGGCTCATCTTACACCTTTCTTCACTTTCTCTGTCTAAAAAAAGAGAGATTTTTATCCTTCTTGGCTTTGCAATACAGGTCTTGGGAATGTTTTGTTGTAGTTGATAATGGGAGACGGTGTTTAAAATGGTGCTTGCAAGGGGTTGCAGTGCCTTGACATAGGAGTTTGGCTAAGGAAAAAACAGTTTTTTCCAGTAAAACCACAGGCTGCAATTAAAAATTGGTTAGTGAAGAAATTTGTCCGTATATCTCCCCCCACATTTTAATAAATTCCCTTAAGTTCCTCTTTTTAGTGGCAAAGGGGTAGTGGGGAAGACTTTAAAACAGGAAAAGATTGAAAAAGTATTTTCCAAATCCAGTAAAAATATTTTTACAATTATTTTCTAAGATGAAAAGTGGTGTTTTTGAAAGCAGCAGAGGAAAAATTATTTTGAAGTCTTGAAATAGAAATTGCCCTTTTCACTATAGTAACCATGTGTTAGAGTTCTAAGTTGCCAATAATACTCAAGACAATGCTGTGACTAAATATTAAAGCAAATAAATAGATTTAATGTTAAAGAAAATAATTGTCTGAACTTAAGAAATGTGATCCAAAGCCTGGCATCACTAAATTTCATGGATATGGAGCACCTGAGGTAAGTCCCTGATTATAGTGCTTCATTTTAAGAGATGTTGGTTACATTGACCCAAACAAAAACAGAGATGGATAATGGTTTCAGTTTAGAAGAATCCTACTAACTGGATTTGAAAGGATATATATATTTCTGGGTAGCCCCCCTTTGAGCACTGGGTAAACATTCAGTTTATCAAAACCTGTAGCTTAAATGCATCCCTATAAATTTTGAAGATTTGCAGAGATTTTCTCAGTCAAACGCAAATGTATTTTAGTTTTCTTTTTCCAAGCAGCTCAAGCACATATAAGAGGTAAAATTTATGAATATAATATTTACAAAAAGAAAATCAAATGCTTTAGGAAGACACATTATTTTCAAGCCTATTTTTCCCTTTCTGTTTTGCATTTATGAAGCTGAATATGCTGCAGTTGAAGCATGCAGGGTCTCCGTGATCTGAGTGTGAGCCTGAAATCTGGTTACAATTAAATGGCTTGAAGTTATTACGAGCTTCTAGCTGAAGGGGGACGGGTGGGAGTGGGGCCAATATAAACAACCATTCCCAAGTGATATTAGTGGTAGGGAAGTGGGTGAAACTCCCCCAGAACATTCTGCCGAAAGGCACTTATGTACAGAACATCACACGCATTATTCGGCAGCTCCCCCAGTGCAGTTTGAATTCACACTTGCGGGTTTCACTGGTTCTCAGGCACATTATTACCTATGAACCATATTTTAAAATGCATTCTGAGATTTGAGCTAATAATGTGAATGACATTCAATGAGATTGCCAAATGCTGGTAATTTACTTTCATTTTCACATTAATGTGGGCCCACCTGTGATGAATTGGAAACTAAATAAGCACATCAGTTTTAATTAGATATTTCAGTGGCTGGATCTAGTTAAACAGCAGCATTCATTCTTATCCATTAAACAGTCAAAGAGACTTCTACATTCTTCACAGTAAGTTCTCTCCTTCCAACTCACCTTCTTTTCACTGCTTTCCTGTCTCTTACTGGAATATTTTAGAGGAGATGATCTAAGCAGGTGGCATCCTACTGACTTAATAATACAGTTATCAGAGAATTGGCTGATATACATGATTTTCCAACTTATACAGAAATTATGAAGGCTCTCAGTGTTGTTTTATTCTGTGATGAAAACAAAACAAAAGACCAAGAAATTCGAATAAGTTCATAGTTTAGGTTTAACAAAATGGAAATGGCTCTCTATTGACAGTCATGGACTTCTACCACTGCACCTTTGGGATCCAGTTTCAGTTAACTGGTGACAATCTGGGTACCAGCTGGAACAATTTCCTGTCCTGTGGGGGCAGGGTGCTGCAAGAGGGATGGAAATACTCAGTGTTATGCTGGAAGGAGTCAGGCCAGCAACCTGGGAAAGGGTTTTTCCTCCTGGCCTGGGTGCTGATGACAAAAACTGCCTTGTGCCTCAGTTTCCTCACCAGTGAGTCACCAGTAAGGCTGAAAGGCAGTTTTAATATGCTGTATTACCAGTGTTTCGACTGAGGCTAGCAGCAAGCTGTTGTTGTTTCCTGTTTCAGTTGCCAGCCATTTGCTGAAATTATAATGCTTCAGTCTGAGGACTTTGTATCTCTTTGATGCTCAAGTGAATGCAGAGCTTTTTCTGTCTCTGTTCCACATTTTCTCCAAGGGTTTCGCAGTATGACCCTCATTTCTAAGGCAGTTTTCAATAGAAACTTGAGATCTAGGCTGCTGCCGTACTGAACAAGCCCATTTCAAGGCAGCTTTGTAAGAGAGAAACGGCACCAGGTTGAACCTTAATCTATTTTTCATTCTTCTGTAACATCTTGACATACTGAATGCCATCTTAAAAAAAAAGTCTACGCAATTATATTTCTCTTTGCAAATAAACCTAATTTAGGTAACTACTTTTAGAGATATTAATTAACGATTAGCAGACATAGCAGATGTAGGTGTAACCTAACAGGAATAAATTTTGAACCAGAGCCTTCATTGTACCTCTAACTTCCTACTCACTGTTTATTTAAGGGGTGAAGTGCTTAGAACACCTTTTTTAGGAGAGCAGCTGATATTGGTAAAACTGATGTTTCAACTTAAAACTAGCTTTGTGTTTTTACTACCTCTGGCTCTATTTTTCTGATTTGTATTTTGAAGAAAGGGCAAACAAGTTCATAAATACAAAGGATACTGCGCTGATGAAAAACAGCTTTATTTGGAGCCAGAAAATGTGTGAAAACCTTGAAAAATATTTGCCCAAGTCCTGCTTTGTTGCACTGACATTTCAGTCTACTAGCTAAGAAATATTTTTGGGTGCATTTTGTGAATAACCATGTTATTCAGAAAAAACACAAGAAAGAGCAGGGAGAACCTGAAGCTAAATTCATATCCAAGTCAGATTTCAGGCAGTTTCATTTAAAAATATGTATGTTCTTATTCAAAAGTATTTAGCATTAAAGATCAAGACTAATTGTCTAGAACTGACCGTGCTGTCTGAGCATAACCCACCATGTTATTTCAACACATACCCAGGCTACGGTGGTCTAAAAGATGGTGTGTGAGATTCCCAGGAGAAGATTCTCGCAGGCTTTTTTTCCCCCAAACCCTCTCTGAAAAGGGAAAGCAGTTCTCTAAATAATCCCAACCTGCTGAAAATAAAATTGGGCTGACAGCTTCACAAACCCAAGTGTATTGCTTTAAGCACATTCCAGAGCATTTAAACAGACAAACATATTTTGATGAAAATATTTCATGTAGTAGCTTTAAAGAAACAGAAAACATGTGCTAAATGAACACAGATAGTGAGAAAAATATAATTTTAACACACCTGGTGTTGGACAGCCTCCCTGCTCCTAGATCAGCGGAGGTTCATAATAGAGCCTGGCTGAAACGGAATTAAAAAATATAGGTTAGAGAGATTTAGTGCTACATTGATGTATATTTTTCTGGCATGAGTAGTCGTTGTTTTCAGATAGCTCTTTTCATGCTTAAAACACGTCAGTTTCAAAAAACACCTGTCCTAAGCCCTAGTCCTACAAAGCACTGTATATAGCAATACATACCAATTGCTAGATTAACTGGCTCATGCACCAAGTCAACTGCTTTAACTCAGGATAGTGCACAGAAACTGTGCAATGAGAGAGAAAAGGTGGTCCAGGAGCAGGAGCATAGCAAGAGGGGTCTGAGCTGGCTGCGCATGCCAGCAGCTGCCCATTCAGAGGGCCTGAACCCATGACCATGCAGCAGAAGTCAGTGAGGTATCACAGCTCTCTCCCTTTTTCTGAAATTAGGGGTGGGAGGATAATGCTTAGTTGCCTAAAATAAAGAATACAACTAAAATTAAATCTAAAGAACCTTGACTCCTGTGTAGAGCTACTTCATGGAAATGATAGAGAATAAGGCACGAGCACGTGCAAGTGCTCTGTAAATAATAAGGCACCAAAGGGTATTTTATGACTCAAAAGAAATGCTGTTCAGAAAGGCATTTCCAGGAGCTTGTTCAAAACGTGTGAGAGAGAGAAAAATGGGTTAAATTTTCTAGGCAGATATTGACTCATCATATCATAACAAAACCTGCTAGAGCTGGTTAATGATGTGTCTGATACTTCAGCAAGTGACATAATGTTGAAATTTGAAATCAAAGCTGTCAGGAAATTGCTCCTTGCTCAAACACACAATATTCATGATGAAAACCTGTTGTAATCTCCCTCTCCTGAGCCATTATGCTAAAGGGGCAAGAAGGAGTATTGCCTGGTGACATGTATTTCTGATCCTTCTTGAAGTGCTGCAGCTTTCAGAGAAGTTTCTAGGCATGGTTTCCTCTGATGACTGCTAATATGATACAGCAGTCCTTCAAAGGAGCAGAATGCATAGGGCTGCAGCTTTGGGGCTTATTTATGCAATCAGAAAATATGACTTTTTTTCCCCTCCCAGCTAAATAGCTCAACATGCAAGTAGTAAACTGAAGGGCACAGTCCTTTCCACATGGTACTGCCATTTTTTCCTCTTTTTAAGCTGGCAGCCATGCTCCTTGGAGTTGTGGTTCTCTCAGCTTGCTGCTTGGAGGTAGAGTGGGATAATGCCGGGAAAGAACACATTCTGGTTTGTCTCTTACCGAAGATAAAATTGCAAGTGTTCTATTGTGTATTAGCATCCGCTAGTCAGCTCTACCAATGAACTTATGCTATAGGAGTGCTATGGAAGAAAAGTCATACCTCTACCATGGTGCAATTAGTTAAGGAAGAAATGCGCTAGAATCTTTAAAGCTATTTGCGTGATCAAGTTGCTAAATACTCTCTGCCTGTGATGTAAATACAGGTAGATGGAAGTTTTATCTTTGAGACTGACTCCTTTCTCTTCTTCTTTAGATCAGCAAAGCTGTCTACCTTTTATTTTGCTTTTTTTGTTTTGTTTCAATATTAACTTAATGGTTTAACACAGCAGGTAAATGTGTAGTGTCCAGGGTGGAATCTTCCCTCTCAACTTCAAGGGCTGAATGTGGGGTACTGGGACATCTATGATGGGAAATTAAGGTGAATGAATTCGTTCCTGCCTGTGTTCCATCAATGGAAATTGCTATGGCTAAATCAAGGATGTCTGGTCCACCCATGAATCAGTTCCTGGCTGGGTTTGGGGTGCAAGTGCAGTGTCCCCAGGTAGCACAGCATGATGCGCATGGAGCACCTGCGCATGTGAGCAGCCAAGCCTCTAAAGCCCAGGGTAGTTACTGTCATAATTAAGCATAAGTCTGGCAATGTTTGGGCTTTGGGAAGGTTTAGGTGGAGCTCAGGTGGAATTATTGCTTAAGCTGGGGTCATAGTGAGATACTTGGGTTTTGGTCATGTGTATGGGGTTAGATTTAAGTGCCCAAGGATTCTCAGGCTCTGCATCGAAGTGCCTGATGACTTAAAAGATCTAGAAATTTGGGCATATTGCTCCAGCTTGATCCCCACAACACACATAAAAGGTCTGTGATGAAAATATCCATTTAGATTAAAACAACATTTAGGTTTACAGAACAGTCTTAAAATATCGCTCCCAGGGTAAATCACCGCAGTGGTTTGTCTGAACTTGGAGGTATGCATCCTCAGACCCCTGAACCAGAAAAAAAGGCAACAAAGACCCAAAGCTGGGGGCTGGGCCACAGGATGGAGGTGGCCAGAGTCCTCGTGTTTCCGTTCTCTGCGTGGTGCTTGGTCCAGCTGTCAGCATGCTCATAAGCAGTGCTGTGCGGTCCCATGGCATTGCCCACTTGATGTGTGACTGGATCCTGCCTTGCTACAACCACCACCAGTTCAGACCAGGCACTGCCCCCCTCAGGCCATCTCACTGGTACCAGCAGTATCAAGGCTGTGTTTAAAATGTCACATTCTCTTAATCCAGCTCTACAGGTCTCTAACCCATACATGCATTGTGAATTAATACTTTTTTTTGGAAGAAGAAATCAGTATTATGTCTGCAACATTTATTTATAGTAGTTGACAAGTGGTACTTTGGGGACTTTCCTTTTTTAAAATCAGTTAACAAAGGAACAAATCCTCTCTCAAAACTGTGAAACAGCTCTGTGGTTCTTCTAGAAACATTTTGGTGGCACTACAACTCTTGCATTACTCCCTTCTGCCCAGGCCAGACTATTTATTTATTTGTTTGTTTGTTTGTTTGTTTGTTTATATTTGCATTGCAGGGAAGCACTGGTAGCAAGAAGAGTTTTCTGACTAGTTTTGAGAGAGGATTTGTTTTCAGCCCAGCATTTGATGCCCCACTCCTGGAAAGGGGGCTGATTTTGATCCTCCTAGTCTGCAACGTTTCCTGCTTGCAGCTTGGGGTGTTTGTTCCTAGGGCTGCTGCCTCTCGTGAATCGCTCTCTGTGCTGAAATTTGGCTGTTCTACCTAAGCCACTGACTATGGCCTGCTGTTGACAGGCTTTTGTCTCTGTTTTCCACAAAAGATAAATTATCTGCCAGATCAGCTTGCTGAAATCACTTGCCCTGCTGCCATGGGATGTTTAGATCTGATGCAAAGCTGGGAGAAGAGAAAAGGAAGAGAGGCCAGGTTAACTGTATAAGCAGGGCTGCCCCTTTCAGAGGTCAGCTGCCTTTACATAAAAGGAACAATGTCAAACTGTTCCCAGTGGCACTAGATTACCTCTCCTTGCAGTCTAGGAACTTAGATGGAGGGCTCTCAATCCTCATGCAGCCATCCTTATGGTGGTGCCCAGCCTGCAGGACAGATGGCTTGGCTGTGCCAGCCCTGGCATCTCTGGAAAGCCTGGTGCTGAGGCTGGTTTTTCTTGATACATTCTGCTGTCATTCGTGGTGGTCCAGCAGCTGCTCTGGGAGCAGCCCGCCCTTCTGGTTAGCAGTGGTGTGGCAGACAGTGGTCACTTGTAACCTCTGCCCCAGAGTCCCAGCCACTGGTGGGAAGGCGAACTGTAGCCCCTGGTCCCCGGCACAAATCCCTGTGGCTCTGGGGAACAACATCCCCTCACATGGCACAGTGCTGCCTGTGCCGCCAGGTGCACAGTTGCAACATGAGATTTTTTGGTAGGAGAGATGCTGGTCTACTAGTGTGCTCCTCAACGCAGGCTTGAGGAAGCCAGGAGCAGCATGTTGGTGAGAGATTGTGTCTGCGAGAATAGATTGCAGAGCTGCTTAATTCAATAAATGCCTCACTGAGACCCTTAGAGCAGTTTCCGATCTATAAAGCCTCTTCAGTGTGTTCATATCCTGAATAAATATTATGCAGTTAGCTTCTCCCCCGTGTATTAAAGTACAACAGTGTGATGCCATGTTGACAGGGAATAACATGGGATGTAACATAGGAGGGTTAAACAGATTTCAAACAAGATCAGAAAGATTACTCCAGTTTTTTCAAATTGGTTATCTAGGTGTTTTCAGATTCCTGTGTCTGAGGGTAAAAAGCCTCCTGTGAAGGAGATGTACATTATTTTCTGGCCATCTTAAATGTCAAAATGAATTTTACTTTGAAGTGTTTCCTATGAAAAATAAATGCCTGTTCTCTCTGCAGAAGTATATCATATTTTAGTGCACGTTGCTCTCAGGTTTTCAATTAGAACTTTGAATCACATTCCTGATTAGTAACAAGCAATCAATCATAATTAATTAGTTAAAATGTTCAACCGTTAAAATCATTACCATTAATTAAAATAATTATCTCTATTTTGGCTGCACTTCATTGCCGTTTCAGGGAAATGTGTTGCTTAACTCTACCTTTAGCACTCAGTATGGGATTGTGGTGACTAAAACGCACATGAGGGGTGGGAGCATGACTTTCAAAAAGCTGGGTTTTGTAGTATAGTTGTAGTTAGCTTTAAGGAGATGCAAGCATATGAATTACTTATGTTTTTAGTAAAGAGATTTCTACTTAATTTAATAATACATCTAATATCTGCAGAAATATAGTGCTAGCGGCGTTCTTTTCTAAGGAATATATTCCTTATAACTGTATACTTCATAAATCTCTCCATAAATAAAATACAAAATTGATGGGTTTTATGCAGTATCATATAGGATATGCTCATTCATGGGTAAAGACCACTTTTTTCAAATGGTATGCTGATCAAAGTAAACTTAGGTCAGACACTGCAGGAAAGGAAAGGTTCTGCTTCTACTGAACAAACATGTTTGATTCAGGAAGAAAGGATTAGAATATATGTAAGAAAAGGACTTAAGAATCATTGCAATGACTACAAACAGCTTTGTCACTACAGAAATTCCACAGTTTCATGAAAGACATTTGTATCCCCAAAGGAATGAACTGATTCTGTCTCTCAAAGAGAAAGAACTAGATAAGTTTTGGAAATAAAGCATAAACTTGTCTAGGTTCCTGGTCCCTAGTTAACCTAACTTGAAAGGTTATCAATAAAGGGAATGCATAGGAAAGATTTTTTTCTGAAATATGCAACCTGAGAGGCAAGATATACAGGAAGATAAAAGCTATCAAAAAGCAGGTCTTTCAGAATTTGTAAAGGGAAAGACAAACCTTTCCAGTTAAAGTGTAGGCAGATTAAATATAAGGTATTTCCTTGTCCTAATCCCCCACCATTTCTTTACCTGTCTCTTAAATGGTTGTTTGAAAAAGTGTTTTGCATTTTGAATGTTATAAAAAATGGTTGAGTAGAGAGTTATTTCTCTATAGCTGGATATGAGCAATACATTCATCATTCCAGGTATGGTGGATCTCTAAACTACAGTGCCTCTCAATTACAGCAGTGTAGTATCCCTGGATGCCCGCTGCTCCCCAGCAGTCGCTGCAGCGTCGTGGCCACTGGTGTGAGACCTGGAGGTCCAGTGCAAGGTGCCTGGGGAGCTCAGAGGTCAGCAGAGGAGGAAGCATCTTCTTTAAAACTACTTATTGTGGTTGTAAACTGATTGCAAGGATTTCTGCTATTGTACACCATACTTGAACTGAGCAGCCTAGGATGATTTCTTCTGCCTTAGGTACCACTGAACTTTTTGATCAGAATGTTAGTTCTGGAGGTCATTTAGTCCAACTACCCTGCACGAGTATGCTCAGTGCAAGTTGTTCAGGGCTCTGTCCAGTTGTTTTTTGAATAACTCAATGGATGGAGACTCCAGAGCCTCTCTGGTCAACTTGTGCCAGTGTTTGACTAGTCTGACAGTAAAAAAATAAATTCATGTGTTTAAACAGAATTTATTGCATTTCAGTTTGTGTTCATTGCCTCTTGTTCTGTCACTGGAAATCCCTAAGAAGTGTCTGGCTATGCTGCCTTTACCCCCTCTCATGGGATTATTATTTCTCCTCTTATTTCTCCATGCTTCAGCTGGTGAAGATTTCCTGTACTTATAAAAATGGACAGCACACACTTGGGTCACTTTGGTCTGAAATATGGCCTTAATTTCCCGGACCTGTGATTTGGATCGCTGTTCGCTGTGAGACCACTCTTTGCCCACCTGGGACCTTCTGCTGTGTAGCTATATTTTAATAGGTGTAATATCACCTTACAGGTTTGACACTCCACTATGACAGCCACAAATCTGCCCTTTGAAAAACCTTTTTTATATGGAAGGTGGATGATGTCTACCTAAGACACATGAATTGGAATAAGGACGCTTGAGTTCTGCTCTCTGTCACAAATTTTTTGTATGACCTGAGATGTCTCATTAATGACTGACCAAAAGCCTGTTGGGAGTCTTTTCATTTTCCTTAATGGGCTTTGAATTAGGTGCTTAACTTTCTCAGACTCACTGACCAATTTATATAAAGGAGATGGTGTTATTTGCCTATCTCGTTGGGCTGTCACCAAGTGAAATACACTGCTACAAAGGATTTTGGGATCACTGAGTAGAGAGCGCTATTCAAGTGCAAAGTATTACATAAACCTTTAGAGGCAGTAATAAAAGTGCTAGCGTTTCCTTGAAAAACTATGATTTCTTTTCACCTTTTTATTTCTTGAAAGTCTTGTCATTTCATGTTTCTCCAAGGAATACAGCATCCTCTGAAGCATGCAAGGTCCAGTCTAGCATCATATCTCAATGGCCTATTCCAGAGGACAGTGTGAAGGAAGAGACTGCTTTCACTGTGCTGTATTTAGAATTTTGTGAATTTAAACCTGTAGACACTAGTGTAGCAGGGGAGCCTTATCATGGGCTATGGGAACATGATGTGATGTTACAAAGGGAGCTTCTGAATATTTGTAGAGTTTAGCAGATGCAAAACTTTCAGATAATCAGAGAAAAGAAATTGAATAGTTCTATTTGTACCTGCTAGATACGATACAGAAAAACATAAACACATCATTGTAAATTAAGTTGTAAATGCAATAGGTTTCACTCCCATGCTTTTGTCTTTCTTTTTTTCCTTCGTGTGTTCGCAATAAGATAACTTGGTTTAAAAAATCATACACATCTTTTGGGCATTTGCTGCTGATTCTGTCTGGGGCTAGATGCGATTATAAAAGGAAACCAAATATTTTCATGCATATTCTCTCTGGCCAAGTGTACCTCCTCTAGGCACACATATAGGTCTGACATTATTTTTAAATACCAACCAAATGCTATTCAGTATATAGGTACTTACTCTTATTTCTAGAACGGGCAAATTCGAAGTAAAGCTCTATACCATGTCAAGTTCAGCCATTGCCTCATCGTTTCCATTTGGTCTGACTTCCTGAAACAGTGATTCCCAGCTTCAGACGGCAAAAGAGGGGCCGAGAAGATTGTGGCATTTTTTTTGTACTGAAGCAGTCATCAGTACCTGTTTCTAGCCCAGAACAGGATTTAAACTTGCTCCAGAGTCCAGAACATCAGATATTTCTTGTTCTGTTTTGGTTCTGTAAGACCTTAATAATTTAAACAAAAGTGGCAAAGCTAAAAACATCATTAGGCCTTGCTTCCACACAAAGGAGGAAAAAAAGATTGATTCACTATAGCTTTTAGTGAAATAACTAAGTCTTCATGATTCTTAATATCTTTCTTAAGTTCATTGCTATGTTCCCCTGCTGGCCTGTGTGCTTCAGTATCTTAAATGTTAGCATTATAAATTATATCATAGCCAAAAAAGTACTATGAGTTTAAATCCTGCTCGAAGGACCCGATATGTTTGCAGTAATAAAGAAAGCTACTTGAAGAATGTAAGAACTTGCTAATCAGATTGTTAATTGAGTACATGAGCTTCACATACTACAAAGGCAAACTGAGAAGGTGACAGTGATAGCCAGACTTCATCTGTTGAGTTGGAATTAACGATGAACAAAATCAAGATCCCTTTGTGGTTGATTCTTGTACAGCTGCAGCCAACTATAAAAGACCCATCAAAGAAATCAACTCATTAGTTGGTAATTCTGTACAACTTCAAATAGAAATTCTTAACCCCTCATCAGCCTTTCTCTGACAACCCCTTAAAAGCTGTGTTTAAAAAGCCAAAAAACCCCATTATTTGCTTCATCAACTCAAAGAAGTGGCCTGCAGGAACACAGCATAAACTGAAGCTTTTAAAAACAGATCTATCTATAGGTAGAACAGTCAAAGCACAAATATATTGTGACATGCAAAATCTCCCCCAGTCACCCATGTCACACAGTGTCAATAGCCTGTCTGCTTCACAGAAAAACTAACCCCAGATTCAAATAATTTTAATATTGTAACAAAAACTGACAAAAACCAGTGAAATCAGAAATAAAGCTGCCACTGTGTCCTTATTGCGCTGTCATTTTGTCTATAATTCTCCCCACTGGGGGAAGTTGCCAAACCAAGGGTGAATTAAAGATTATGTCTCTATAAAGTTGGAAAATAATGTGTTTTTAGGGCAAGCCTACATAAGATTTGAACAGTCCATTCTGTCACCTCATTGCCACTGCAACATTTAATTTATCTCAGTGGGTCTGCTCTGATAGAGAGTTGCAGGCCTGGACACTTAGTTTGTATTTTTAAAGCTTGATTTTATAAGATGATATGCAACCCAGAAAAAGTATTTTATTACACTGGCAAAAATGCCTATTAAAGCTCTTAAAACGTCTATTTTGTAGGCTTTTAAACAATCTGAAAAATGATTGAGTATGTGAGTGAGAGATTAGCTCCTAGGAAGTCTTATTTTTGGATAGTCTCATGTGAATTATGTGTGATTATACAGATATATTAACAGAAGTCTGTTAATGGAATGTCTATTACATCTGTTTTAAGACTCTGTATTTTAAGTTTTGTGTATTTTAAGTTTTTGCTGCAGTAGGGCACATAGCATCTTAGAAAAAATAGTAGTTGCATAAAATTTAATGGTAGGGAAATATCCCAAAGATGCTATTTTGATCAGCAATAAACTATGTATTGAATAGTATACAGAGATTTTAAAATACTTTTTTTACTTTATTTATCTCCTTTTCCACTGTTGCAATTTGCTTTCCAAACAAGTGTTTTGCAGTAGGCACATGTTGTGAATGGGTTTAAAAACTTAGAAACACTCTTGGCTAAAATTTTGCAGCAGCTGGAAAGATCTTCATAAGAGAATGACATTGATGCTTATTCTGCAGCTAATTGTGGCTTGTATCAATGTGTCTGCTGAATGGAGTGGACAAGTGGATTTGTTGTTGGCATGCCTGAAATTTTTTGAAATAAAATGTTTCTGGTTTATCTTTGAGGACCAGCCTTGAGACTGAAGTCCGAGGAACTCTTGAGTTTCATGAAGTCTCTCTGAGCTGCCTGACTGTTTCCCAGCACACTCGCACTGGAGAGTTCCTGGGGAGCTGAATGTGATGTTTTCATCTGGAGAACTTGTTCTGCCATCCGACTAGCCCTGGTTCCTTGGCAAACACAAAGGACAAGTGGCAATACTGAGAGACAAGTGGAAAGTAATTCAAATGGAAGGNGTGGGTGCATGTTGGTGAGAGAGGAACATTCTGTACCGCAATGTGTTCCTTCCTGCTGGATTCACAGTCCGTGAACGAGTCTCCTATAATTAACACATTGCTATTATCAATAAATGCTATGAAGACGGACTGGGGAGAATTGGCAAAGACGCTATTGCTCACAGAAAGGCCTCCCCAGTCAAAACTGGCTCCCACCACACTAAGGAGCCAGTGGGGAGCTCAGAAAAAAGATGCCAGGAGTTGGTATTCCGGGTGTGAGCCATTCCATCCTGCAGCCCTGTCGTTTCAGCTGGCTCCCGTTCAACCCACGTTGGCATGTGCTGTCTCTTAGCAACTGCCAGACGGATGGCCCCGGCTGGCCGCTGGCAGCGTGCCAGTCGGTCACCCAGCTTCGGTGCTGGTGGTGCTGGTGGAGCCCTGCCTGGCTTCCACAACTCCTGGAAATTACTTGTTGGAAGTGACCTCTGTTTTCCAAGGAAAAAGGATTTGTCAGGCGAGTCTGACCTGTTCATGGCAGCAGCAGACCCTGGCTATGGCTCGAAAGGTGAAGCTCTGAAGGTGACACAACATCTTGCATAACTCAGCTGGCTGCTCCTGCCTGATGTAGAGTCTCACCTGAGCCCTACAGCAGTTTAGTGCATGAGCTAACACACATCAATGCCTCGTTTGAACATGCTGGACAAGAACATTTATAAATGTTACATATGCTATAAAAAAAAATTCACAAAAGTATTTTGCTTTTAATTTTTGTTAATTGTTTGAGGTTTTTGGTTTGGTTTGGGTTTTTAGGTTTTTTTCTTCAATCCTACACTGGCAGAATTTCCTCCTTTTACAGTTACTTTATGAGCTACAGTGCTCTATGAGGTGGTTTTTTTGTGGGTTTTTTGGTCTCTTAGTTTCTCCCCAAACCCTTAATTTTTAAAATGTTAGGTTCAGCTTCACAGCTACCAGTGAGAGCTGCTGGGCTAAATCTCAAAGCAGTGTTATCCAACAGTAGGGCTGAGTCCTTGCCTTTTTCTGGGCTTGATCTTCATTGTGCTACTCTGTATTAGCCATCAAAAATGAATGCAGTCATGCTCACATAAATGAATTCCTCTAGTCTGACTTTCCAACCTTGGGTAGTTTTTTATAATTGCAATGATGGAACAATTTAGATATATTCTATTTTGCTGTGCAATGTCTTAGAGATTCACTGCTTTTGCACATAGCATACTAAACGTCATTTTAGTGGTGAGACAAATGATTAAAACAACATTTTTTTCGTTCTAGAAAGTGCAAGTCCTTGGGGAAATAAATGTCTTTGCACCATGCTGTGACTCAATTCTAAAAAAAAAATCTAGAAAGTCTATAGTCCCTAAGGAGTGCCTCTAAGCATCTGTTTTGGTCTACAATGTCTGTATTATTTCAAGTTCCTGAATGAGGAAAAATTATGATTGAGATCATTGCAATGATCTAGAATTGACTCTTTGGGCTGTAGTTTCCCCTAAGTCATGCTGATTACCATACCATCTTCCTGAAAACACAAATAAGAATATTTTCTGGCATCAGTCAACGAAATCTCATTTCTGCTCCCACTGGACCTCTTTACATTTTGATGTGGAAGCTGAAAAGGCTCCCAAAAGCTCTTAGGCTCTTTTCTGCCTGTTGGTGGAAGCTAAATCACTTAACTCACTGTTAACCATTTTGAAAATAGATTAGTGCTTTTCTTATCTCAATTCCTTGTGGAAGGTGGGGAGTATTTAACAGCACTTCCTATGGCAAGCAGAGGTGAGATAGGTGCAGGCTGGACTCAGGAGACAGGACTAAAGAATTCTATTTATATCAGGGAAGGGAAAAAAAATAAGCCAGTAATTTATAAAGCCCTCAGTGAGTCACCAAGGTTTTCCTTTATGGGCAGGATAAAGCGAACAGCTGTTCTACTACATTCCATTTGCTTGAGTCAACAGGCCCATTCTAATAGTTTGTTGATTATCTTACATTTTGTCAATATTGTGGTATGATTTCATTGTTTGTTTTACCGTTACTCAGATTGACAATGTTTTATTTTGTGAGCTATGAAGAGATAGCACATAGGGTACAATGGTAAGAATGATTTATCTTCAATTTCATTTTTTAGCAGATTGTTTTGCTGTAGCTACCACCCTGCACTAGCTATTTAATGATTTTTGCTTTGTGCTGTTCTCTTCTAACCCCCAATCAAAGCAACGTTTTTCTTGGCAGTCAGTGATTTAAGCCATTGTTCCTATCACACATGGTTGGCTTTTCTTCTTAAGCGGCGAACCATATTGTCTCTTTCCTCTTGAGAGAGCTCCCTCCCGTGCCCTTGGTATTATGTTTGCAATATCCTCACGTGGAAGTGATGATATTGCAATGTGATGTGGCTCTCTGGGCTTCAACTGTTGCTCTACTTTATGCCCTGGTCTTGCGGGTGCTAGAGAAGAAATGAATGGTGACATCCAAGCATGGAGGATCACCATCACACCCAGATTCTGCACTGAAGGCTTGAGGTAGTGTGGTGTCCATCCTTGACATCTCCAATGGGCAAAACACAGCACTGATTTTGTTATTCTTGGGCAATTATGGTCTCTTTCGCAACATATGTCAATAACAAGTCCATTTACCTGCTATGGGGATGTGAAGTGCTTAATGAGTTCTAGAAGACCTGCTATGAAGTACCTGGCAGAAGTCTAACAGGTTGCATTGTATGAACATGCAAACGAGCAAGCGATGCAAAAACAACTTCCCTACAAGTTAGGTTGGGTTTTATTGCTACCAATGGAAATCCAATGGAGATCAGATTTACAGGGTCCCCAAAAAATAATTAGTAAGATTCTGGATCTGAATTGTACTGTATTATATATTCAGCCCTAACTTACTTCATTCTAACTCCTCCCTGTAGACATACTCTATTGGAAACATATGAAAAAGTTCCAAACACAAATGCCATGTCCCTAATAAATAAATTATTATGCTGGGAGCTGCAAGAATATTTTTCTGTTTCCTTTCAGCTAGTATTTTGCAAGTGTTAGCAATTTTCAAAACAGTTCGGAATTCCCATACCCATCTGTGGTGATTTCCCTCAGACACCCATAAACCCACTTTCTGAAATTTCTTATGTATTTTTAACTGTGCTAGTAGAGATATTCAATTCATTTGATGTGCATAAAGCATCCTATGTTGTCAAACCATTTTTAAACTTCAGCAGAGAATGCAGTAGCATTAGTAGTCATGTACCTTGCTCTGCTATTTCAAACTGCCCACTTTATTTATCTAAGATGTTCCAATATCTTCTATCACTCTAGTCATTAGCAAATTTATGTTGCTTTCTTACCTTTTGCGTGCTTGCCAGGGCAGAATATGTAATAACAGTCTGTAATTAAATCTTCCTCAACTTACTTTATCACTGTACATCTTCACTATACATTTTCTTCTTTCCACTGTCCATCAGATGATGGAAATGACAGAAAGGAAAGATACTGCTTGAGCTACACAAATACCTATATGCAAATTAACCTGAAATTAATCTGGAAACCCCCTCACATTAAATTCATATTTAATGAAGCTCTCAAATTTTAGAATGTTAAACCTCATTTAGCTGAGATTTGAATAGAGCTGTTGATGTTTAGGTTTTGCAGTGATAGTAAGTTTGATTAGGAAATGAAAAGTTTTTAGCTTAAAGTAGCATAACAAAAAATTTGTGTGTTATGGTAAATCATTAGTAATACAGCGCTCACAGTGGCATCAAACTTTTCATCTTAGCTGTGGTGAAAAATGTTCAAAACAGGAGCAATGTCTTCCACTTCTGTTTTTTTCCTTTAATCCAAAGGCAAAGCAGGTTTTTCCCTTCCATCCTTGGTCTTGCATAAATCCTTAGTAGGATCCTGAAGTATTAGTAAACTGGTGTAACTTTCTAAAGGAACAAAATATGTGACTGATAAAAGTAAAATATATCTAAAATTTTGCATCAATACGTGATTAGAGTCCAGCTACAGCTTCTGGCTGGTGCGCAAAATGAAAGTGAATGTCTTCACTCATATGTTATCTAGAAGATTACAGAGAATAAGACAAGGAAAAGTAGGAATTTTCCCACTAATTTCTAATACTTGAACTTTAAGGGAACGGTGTAAGTGAGTAAGATTTTTTACCTCTGATTTTTTGGGAGATCTTTTGGGAGATGTTTCATGATGGAAAGTGGAAGCAGTTGAATAGAAATTTCTTTACTAGCTAATGTTGTATAAAGAAAGTTCATTTAGACTTCCTTGCAGAATGCTATGAGCACATGACTGTCTTCGTGGGCTGTTTCAGGCTTAGAAAACTCCTTTGGAACTTCATAAAAAGATGTAACTAAGATGTAGTTACAATAAAAATCCTATTCATTTCCTTATCAGGTACAAAGAAACACAAACAGCAAAAATTGCCAATTAAAAAAAATCTGCAATAGGGATTTTGGGGATTTGCATGAAAGCAAATTAATTAAAAACGCAACCTTACATTATAGATAAATCATATGTCTCATTTTACTTTCAGTTGTCATAGCCTTTCCCTATTTCTCTCTTCTTCTGTTGAGGCTCTCTGCCTTTCTAATTTTACATATGAATATGTACGTTCCTCTGAAAACATCTTCCCAGCCCTAGAATTTGGGGAACCATATATCAAACCACAAGCCACTTTTAGAAAAAGTTATTTATTTTTTTAATCTGGTGGAGTCAGTGAGGCTTAGGCTGCAGGCTGAACTCAACAGCGTTTCTTGTTCAACAATTCCTGCTAAATCCCCAAACTCCTCAAAGAGGTAAGAGATACCTCTGGCCTGTCCTGGCTTTTGGATAACTATGAGAGATGAAGCAGAAAAAGTGGTTATCAGCTGGAGTCTAAGACCACTGATCTGCTGGCAAATGGGATACCTGGCTGACTGAGTAGACACTGCAGCAATCATCACAGACGTGCTTTAGGCAAGTGGTTTCAAAAAGTCTAAGGAAAGTTTGGGTTGAAAGAGACATTAAAGGTGTCATTAAGAGACATTAAGTTCCAACCATCCTGCCATGGGCAGGGACACCTTCCACTAGACCAGGTTACTCAAAGCCCCATGCAGCCCAGCCTTGAACAGAAAAGGAGGATCCACAGATTCTCCGGGCAACGTATTCCAGTGCCTCTCCACCCTCACAGAAAAGAACTTCATCCTTGTATCTAACCTAAACCTGCCCTCTTTCAGTTTAAGACCATTCCCCCTTGTCCTGTCACCCTATGCCCTTGTCAGAAGTTCCTCTCCAGCTCTCTTATAGCCCCCTTCAGGTACTGGCAGATGCCCTAAAGTCTCCTCAGACCCTTCTCTTCTCCAGGCTGAACAAGCCCAACTTTCTCAATCTGCCTTCATAGGAGAGATATTCCAACCCTATGATCATCTTTAGCCTCCTCTGGTCCCACTGGAACATGTCCATTTCTTTCCTGTTCTGGGGACCCCAGAGCTGGACACAAGTACTCCAGGTGGGGTCTCACAAGCAGAGTAGAAGGGCGGAATCACCTTCCTTGGCCTTCTGGCCATTCTGCTTTTAATGCAGCCCAGGGAAAAGTTGGCGAAGATCTCCTGTCACACCTTGCAGCTTTCTCCACAATTTTTTGCCAATTTTCCCCTTTCTTGTTTCATCCACACGTGGTTGGTGTGGAAGACCAAACACCCTACATCTGGACATAGTTCAGAGCTAGCGGTTGCTGCCTGGCTCCACCTCTATGTTTATTTACGGGAGGCTATGGGCAATTTTCATGACTGTTTTGTGTTTCTCATCTTAGCCTGGGTGCTTTGGTCGCTTCCAGTCATTCTACAGCCACCACACCATAATAAAATGGATTAATCTTTGACCTCTGAAAACATGTGAAGCTCCACTGTATTCAAGAGAATCTTAATGATTTGTGATCTTGGCTGTTAGAGGAAATAAATGATTGCAAGATGTTTCCTTTTCTTGGTGATACCAAAATGAACTCCATCAAATATGATTTATGATAGATTTTTAAGTCTGCCAGTATCAATCTGATCATTCATATCAACCTTTTTTTTTTTCTAGTAAACTGAAGAGGAAAGGTGAGGGAGAATATCTTTGGAAAGTTTTCCAGGAATTAAATTAGAGTTCAGTATATGGTGTATTCATGATATCTTAGCAATTTTAAAGCAAACATGAAGGAAACTAATACCTGAAAGTGTTAACCTGCTTGAAAGTACAGAGAGCTGGAGTCCCTTATTACACACTGAGTTAAGTGCATTGATATGGGAGATTTTACCTTATAGTATCATGTGGTTATTTCACCAGAGAGCACTAGTTTTCCTTGCCTTGTTTGTAGAGCTGAACTTAGGTAGGTACTCTTAATAAATTTCCTACACAACTCATTTGAGCAATATAGATGAATCATTGAGAGTGACAAGTATAATGCTGTAATAACATTCCCATTTGAGCTAGGGAAAATTGTACTGGAGACTCAAAACATCTACATCTGGAAGTGTATTCTCAATAGCAGCAAGTTACAGCTATGCTGAACAGATTCAAGTAGAGTGAGAGACGGTTTTGAAAGATGTGATGGTCCCTTATATTTAACATACGGCCACTAAATCTCTGTCTCTGTTTACCTCACACACATTCCAGATACAGATATTTCCCTGTTTAATGATTTCAGGAAATAAAATTAAACCTGTAGATACACAGTGCTCGGGGAGTAAACGGATGGTGGGCAATAGAAGGGCCACTATCACGACTGATATCTGTTTATTCAGTAGCCTGATTTCTGCAGCCTGTTGGGTAAATGGTTGTGTCCAACTGGACATTTCCAACTTGACATTTCCACGGTGCTGTAGCTATGTGCAGCATTTTGCAAGTGAAGCCAATGGAGCAGGATTGTCATACACCTTGTGTGCCCCTCTCTTTTTAATTTAGTTTAAATGTCTATATGCATATGCAAGGTAGATCTATCTACTTCTCCCTTGAACACCATTTTCTTGAACATTTTCCACATATGTGGAAAATAAGACATTGAATCACTTTGTTACTGCACAGATATGAAGCAATATCACACCGAGTAATTGTGTTCTGTGATATCTGGTCCCACTCTATGGTGTCTGTGGGCTTTGTTTTGCAGGTTCATCGCTGTAAAGTGGCATTTTAGGATGCTTTTGGAAGTGACCGCTTTGTCCATCTTCTTTGGCATGGCAGAGAAGTGCAGGGGGAAAAAAAAACTGTTAAAAGGGTGAATATATATAGACTATAACGAGTCAATGGCATGGTAAGAAAGTCATTAGCCAGGAACTCAGACCAGCTGCTTTGAGCAGGGATGGGTTTTTAAAAGAGTCTTCCACTGCAAAGGAAGGAATAGGAAATGTGGTTTTCAAATGCAGCGGGATTAGTGTTACATGTTTGTATGTGATAGCAAAGTCTGCTCTAACTGAGGTCTGTCCCAGTCCTGTTTTGTGATAGGGTGTTGATTTTCCTCCTTTTAAGTACTGCTTTATACTGAAAAAAAATACTGCTTTATACTGAAAAGTGATAAGTATAGTACTGCAGGTAAAAGACATCAGAGCAGCAAACCTCAATGTGAGAAACCTTTCTATAACTAGGCAAATAAAACCAGAATTGCTGCAACAATTGCTACAGAATTGCTAAAACAATTAAGTACAAACAATGGCAAAATATAAGGAAATATGAAGGATTTTAAGGCAGCTTGCAACTCCCAGTGCTGGGTTTCCAGCACAGCACTAAATGGAAGTGCAAGTTTGAGGACCATTGAACAGAGTTTCTATCCCCAATGAATCACAATTAGAGCAACACCTGGATTAATAAATTTGTACTGATCCACTAGGGAAATTCACCTTGTTTAATAGCCCTCAAATTTCTAAATAAAGTTGTTTATCTGTGGCAGGATGAACTACTTTGTCCCAGGTTGGGCTGCAGAGCTTGTAGAAAGACTTCTTCAAGACCATTTGAAGGACTTTTCAGTAAAACTATAGAGTACAGTGCTGTCCCTTCGCAGGCTGGTCATGTTTCCATAGTTCTGCCTTTTCATTAACTGCAAGTAACCTTGTTATGCTTACAGCATGATTCAGACATGGAAAGTTCGATATTTTGGACCAGCTTTCACCTCAGAAAATATCTGGCATAAAGGAATGTAAGAGTTACAGGTGCTGAGGGATTACCAAATATCTGATTTATGCTCATATAAGGCGATGCCTGAATCAGATGCTTAGAGAGGTTTTGGTGATACAAACGTGTTGTTTCAATATTTTTCCAACTTTTGCTGTTTCGTGCCTGATGGGTCACCTTAGCATAGTTATATACTCCCTGTTGCCAGATAGGATGATTGCACACTCACATGTAAAACTGGCTAAATTTACCTGACTTTTGCCACTTTGCCAAAGCTGCATAATCCTCTCTTGATGCTTTTCAATATTAAGACAGATGCTACTATATCTTGCATGATTTTTTCTTGAAATGTAATTTTAAATCGTTAGGAGATAGAAGCCTGGAGCTAGATTTTCACTGCTTCTACCAGTTTGGAGACCGGAACCTAACTCCTGTAGGAGATTAAGAAACAACACACATAGAGTGTGTGACATCCTACATCTGCTGTGATCTGTGTTGGAGGGTGGAGTAGTTGCAGACACAGAGACCGTACATCCGCACGCTCAGCCCTGTGCATCAGGCAGTGTGAGAGGTGGGGAGCAGCGTCACTGTTACTTTGTCCCCATCCTGTCATCTGGTGCCTCTTTTACTGGCCTGCGACCATCTCAAAACTGTGCAAAGAATAAAGCCGTTTTTACACACGCAGGCAAGCACATGTAAATGACATTACAAAAAAATCCCACAACAAAGCATAAAAGCTGAGCCTGGTTGTGTGAAAGACTTTCTCCTGAACCGCATTTGAGACTGTCAACACGAGATACCTGATGACCTACACAAGTTGTAGGAACTACCCTAAAGGGTTAACCAGCTCATTCCTGAAAGTCATAAATCAGTTAAATGTGTTTTTATGATTACTGCTGAAGTTCCGTTTCCCCACCTTTTCTATCCCTTTCAGATATATCTGGTTCTGAGGACATTCAAATCTCTTGTATTTTGGTTTAAATGATACCCACCTAACATTATTTATGCAGTAAATTCTCTGCTTATTCTGCACAAATAAGACATGTCAAGAATAAACAGGCTCTGTGTCAGTGATAAATGGCGCACTACAGGATCTGGGAAGATGTATCATTGGGGTTTGTTGATTATTCAAGTGACATACGGTAGTGAGAGTGATTAACGCTATACTGCTCAAATTCATCAGTGAATAAAAGCATTACATTACTGTGGTTCATGCTGAAACAAGCTACTAAATCAGACTCTTCCAAGACAGCAAACATTCACTTTTAGCAAGTACTAAATAAACCTCACATCGTTGGGTTAGAAGAAATTGGACAGATGAAGAAATCAGGACCAGTGTTATATCTGCAATTTTGAAAGGTTTTTAAAGAAAATCCCTAAAATTAACTGAGTTTTATGGCTGACTGTTAGCATCAAAGAAGTGAAGTTGTATGTATTTTTTGAGAAAACATTGTGAAAATTGTTTTTGTTGAGGACATTCTTTAATAGCTTTTAAAAATCAGAGAGTTGATAGAGAGGGAGGGCAGAAAGGTACAGGAAACTAATGCCTGTTGTTTTTCATTGGAAACACAAAACAAATGGAATCTTAGCAAGTGTTAGAAAAGCTGTGCGGCATATGCATGAAGGGAATAGCTTATTGTACCCTAATTATTTTCTCTTCTATACCGGTGAAAAATCAACAGTAGCTTAACTGGCTGAGCTGGATTGGTGGAAGTGCTCTCCAACAGCAACATCTGCAAAAAAGGTCAATAGCAATTAAGCAATTTTATTCATTTGAAGTTTAACTCTTTGCCTTAATACAGTCAAATATATATTTAGACATAATTAAAATTTATTAATTTTTAGCCAGTCTTATGACTGGGACTTGAATGCTTGGGTTGGTAATGGAGGGAGATACATCTGTGTTACAGAGGTGCACATGTGTGTTCATGCACTCATGAAAGCTTTTATGTGGCTGATAGTGATGTGATCCATGCAGGCTAGACATCTCATTCACCATATACTAACCCAAATTCTGGTTCCTTCAGCAGTTGGTCTGAAAGGGTTGGCAGAGAAATCTTTTCCCTTGCAGCTGGCTGTGTGCACCGAAAAACTGTACCGCAGCTGAGAGGGAAATAGTTGTGTGATTTTGGATGGATTTAAGGGCTATCACCATCTGAACATCCAAAGTGAAAAAATGGTCTTGTTCTGTGTTTTAGACAGGCATGAAATCTACTTTCCAGACATAAAATGTTTGTGCATAGGTTGTTTTGGGAGAGCTCAGGAGAGCGACTGTCACTTTCCTGATGTTTAAAGAAGGCATCTGAGACCATTCCAGAAATTTCTGAAGTATATATGTCTTCCTCTCCCTAGGAAATAGGAGAATCTGACATGTTTTACAGACACGCACGTATACGCTGCTAATGAAAAACTTCAGAACTAATAAAATCTTTCAGGACCAGCTTTTCTGTGGCATGCTGACATCTACTGAATGCGAGACAATGACGCTATGAAAGTTTCATTGACACACATTTGGGCTGACCTACATATAATCTTTGTGCCTTTCTTGCAGACGAACTAACATCCTAACAAATATGCCACATCAGCTAACCAGTTGCTAGAAAGTGTGAGCAATGGCAGGAAACTTGTAAGTATATCTCACTAGAGACCAGGCTGGCAAAGGGTGAAGAAGTAATCCTCTTCCAAAACTTAGCAGATATACGTTATCTTTTTTCTACCTCACAACAACAAACTATTTCAAAAATGCATAAATTAGACCTACAGACTTACCTCAGCCCTATCTTTGCCAAGTAGTTGGGAAAATAAGGGCTTTCTTCATCTTCATTTGAAAGACTGAGGGGAAATACAACAGTCTTCAAGCTGTTGCACAGCTAAGGCACATGCTGCAGAGTGGATAAATCTTTCTAACAAGAGGAATGGATAGTTTACATATGGGAAACGTGGTGGCTTCTGTTCTGAAGGTTTTTAAGACACACAGCTCTCGGAGGTGGTTTTCCACAGTGCTAATCTTGCTCTCATGCATGCAATGGCGTATGGAACATAGACACCCAAGTTTCAGCATCTCTGCTTGGACCAAGCAGGCTTGAGATCCCGAGCACAGCCTGGAATTGCTGGCTGCAGTACAGCCGCTATGCAGGACTTAGGAATTCAGGTCCAGCACCAGGAACACTTCCCAAATCCACATGTCCATCCCCACGCATACTCTGAAACACCACAGGGATATATGAGCAGTATTTGAAGTGTAAACATGGTTTATCAGGCACAGGGGAGGCCTGAACACAGGTTTCCCACTTCCCAAGTGATTAGTCTAATCACCAGAATAGACAAATAGCTGCCTTATCTATGATTTATATAGTTATTCACAGAAAACAGCTCAATTAAGGGTTACTACCCCATTACAACCAAGCAGTTAGGACACTAACTCAGTCAAATGAATTTCCTAAGCATTCAGGGATTTGTACTGAACAGAAATCCTACCCTGAATCTGAGTAAACACACTGACAAAGCTATTTTAATGCAAAAATTAAGAAGAACACCGGTGTCAATGACTTGAAAAATTCTCACTATTTTATTTCTTTGAAGAAAGGTCTGTCCCCCTTCATACGTCTAATTTCTATGTTGATTAGCTCCTATCCATTTGCTACTGTTGTATTTCCGTTTCTCCAGAAGGCAGACTGACAAGGTTTTCCCCTTCTGGTAAATAATGATCACCTCCCAGCCGTCATGACACAGAATGTAACTCCACATTTGGGATGGAAAGAGCCCTGCTTACCAAACTGATAGCCACTTGTTACAGGGAAACAGATTCTTAAATGAAATCTTTGCACCTATCTTTCGTATTTTGAGTGGAAGTAAAACCTCTGTTAAGCAACACCCACAAAGGAAATAAGATTTTTAGGCCATTATCAGACTTTCTGGTATCTTTTCAAGCTTGCAATTTGTTTCACTTTGTCTTTAGGATAGTATAGTTCTGATTTATAAATACCCCTGCCCTCATGCTTATTCCTTTTTTCTTTTCTTTCCTCGACAGTTTGCAGATATACCATTTAGACCACTATTGGCAGAATAAGATCTGGTAGTTCTCTTTTCCAAGGTCTGAATCTCATCCCTATCCAGTACTGGCATCTCTCCGACTCGCAAAAAAAAATCTGCTTCTGTTACTCTTCCTTAGTTGGACATTACACAAATTTCATCCGGCTCTTAGTTTTGCCCAAATGATGTTTGTCTGGTTCTGCCACCAAAAACCTGACCTAAACCGTCAGGTAATTTTGTCCACCTACGCCTGTTAAAAGAGCTTGGGATCTGACTTTGTCTGTGTCCATAGAAAATTTCCAGTCCATTCAGAGGCAGCTGGATGAGCCCATTAGTTTGCAAATCAAGGAAGGACTTTAAAGAGTGATATCTCTTCCTAAATACCTTGGAGATATTTGGAAAATAACGGTGATGATTATTTTTGTTAGGATAGCTGAGATGAGAGTTAGATTAGGAGCAGTCCAATTAGCATTCAGAATAAACAAAACTTGTGGTCCAAATGCAAAGATGCAGATCTAGCCTGCTACTAATTAATCTAGAAAAGAGTTATGACATAAGAAGTTTCTCCTAGAAACAGCCTGTACAAACGCATAGGACACTGCAGGCTCTCTCATCTGCGCAAGCACAAGGAAAGGAATTAAGCCCTAGGAAATAAGGAAATAGCTACTAAATGGTGACCTGTTGTCCCACTGTAGACTGTGCCTGCCACAGGAGGCTGAGCGAAGCTGAGAGTGACAGGTAACCTGAGGCCCACCAGAAAGGGTCTTTCCTCCTTTAGCTGCTCTATGATGTACGGAGGAGTAAATTGCTTTCCGTTGCTAAGCCTAAAAGTTTTCAAAGCACTTTTTTTTTCTTTTTTCTTTTTTTTCCTCCCTTCATGACAGACTGAAGAACTCATTGGTGCTGTAATGAAAGGCAGACTGCGTTCCCTGTCATGTCAAGAATGCTGCATCGGGAAAGTCGACATGATTTCATGGCTAATGATTCACTCGCTAATATCAATGTGGGCTGCAGTGAGGATAACCAAGTTGAGCTGTCTTAGATCAAATGATTCAATTAGGCCAGCTGTCCCTATTTGTCATGGCTCAACTCGCTTTCAAATTACCTTTCCAAAGTGTGTACGTGCCTTAGCATAGAACTTAACAGCTCAACTGTTTCACAAAACGGGGATATTTAGCCGTGGTGATAAGGGGGAAGAAAGACGTCCCTTTTTATCTGCACTGAATTCTTTTCTTTAGCAGTTACAGTATGTATTTAACAGGCTAAACTTTAAATATCATTGTCAAGTGTGAATCACTCGACTGTCCTAATGACAGTGCTCTTTTAAATTTTGGATTATCTTTTGGCAGGTTTATGAAAATAGGAAAGAAAATCTAATGGGGTGTGTGTGCACAGGGACAAGCAACACAGAATGGAATAAATCGTTCTCAGAAACCAAAAATAAATTTGTGGTCCCTCAGATGTATCCTTTAGACTTAAACTGAGCTGAAATCAATAGTAGCCGGATCGTTCATACAATATCTACCAAAGAGCTCTCCTGCAATTTGTGCTTATCTTGGTTAAGCTTCTTTTTCCTCGACACGTTCCTGGCAGGAGGACGACCCAGCCGTCCCTCAGCAGCAGCCTTCAGTGCCACAGTGGTGAGTGCTCTGTGGAGACAAACTGGAGCTGGAGTCTGGCAGTGTCAGAACGCAGACCCAGGGCTGAATAGGCATGTAAATTCAATTACCCTTGGTGGTGGTCCCTGCAGTGCCGGCCGGGGAAGCTCCTCCTGCTGAGGCTGAAGCAGGAAGTAGGCAGCGGCTGTGCTTGCAGAGCTTCCAGTGGGCACTGACTGACTTTTTAATATTGCAGAGGTTTTAAATTGGGGGAAGAACAACCTGGATATACATGAAACAGATGAAAGTTATTACAAACATACGATAACAGCTGTTCGTATAGTCTCACATATTTCTTGTAGTTGCATTTGGCTGATAATTTGGGCCTTCTAATTTTAAGTATTTTAATAAGATTCCAGTGGTGCCTGAAAAATACTCCCCTACTGTCTGTATGGGTTATTTTAACTATATGTGTATCTATATATATATATATTTGTTTTTCTTAAGTTCTCTCTGGCAATCATACCAAGTTGGAAAATAGCAGCAGAATTTACTAGAAAAATAAGACAGTTTATTCCTGCCCTGGATAGATTATCTTGCAGTTTTGTGACCACGCTGTCAAGAAAAATATACTGATGATTTTGAGAAATGCTGTATTAGGAAAGTATTTTCCATTTATCTAAGAAGAATAGTTAAAATTGGAACAGGCTGAACCTCAATTCTGAAAATTTGTTGTTTGCTTTTATGTTATTCACATCGTTCACACAAAACAGAGACATCAAATGAAAAAGTTTGATTGAAATACTAAAAATCAGAAAAGGTACAAAATGCCTAAATTGGCCTTCTGCTTCCTGCTCCTGTGAGACGCATACATGTGTGGGAGTAAAAGTAATAAGCCCATGTACATTGCCTCACTCACACATACCCAGTATTAAAGAGAGTCCAAGATGAAACCATGCCATATCAGCTGGATGTGATATATTAACTTTTAAGAAATAGAGTGTAGTTTGCCTTCTGCCTAAATTAATAAACACAGGTAAACAGATTTGCCAGCCTCATTCCTGGTATCTATATTTGTTAATTAATTCAGTTAATCAAAACCACAATGCATTTTGCAGCTTGCAATCTCCAGCTTTGACTGCAAAAGACACAACTATGGATGGAAAAACCATGGCACTGAAGAAAAAGGAAAGATTTGTTCTAAGTTTTAGTGTAAAAGCTTTCCAAAGGTCAGAAAAACCTGAATGATTACAGTTAGGAAATGTGGCCAGCCAATCTGATGCATTGGGTTTTCATTTATTTCTGTATGGTCTCTTTTCTTTCTTATTCCTGATATACAAATCTTGGCAAGGAGGTAGAATCTAAAAAAAGTTGGACTTTTTCCTTCCAAAGATTTTAAAATGCAAAGAGACTGCTAAATAGATTTCTGACTATAGTGAAAAATTCCCTTGAGCTTTGCCTCGAAAAATACCTTTCAATGCTCACATTTCAGCCTCCCTCCATTTTCTGTTCTATTTGGCCATATCTCAGAGGGGGATGTTTCCAGTCTACAGTCTCTGCTCACTTGGAATAATGTTTGTTTGCATGAGTAAGCCAGCTAAAGTGGCTATCACTGAAGTCATAACTAGAAGACGAAACCAGTTGGGACTATTCCCATGTGAAGTGAGTCAGGTTGCTGAATCAGGCCCATGTGTGAATCTGTGTCCCAAAGGGTTTTTTTCCATCTCATTAGAAAAAAAAGTTCTTCTAGAGCACCAGACAACAAAAGCCTGGGAATGCAAAGTGCAGGAGGGGAGAAAACATAATGTCCTTTTAGCTTTTCTCTCAATTTTCTTTCCTGCAATGTGACTGAAAAGGAAACTCTCTGGTGAATTGTATAAGTCTAGCCTTTTATCAGTTTGTTATTTTCATTCTGTTCTTGCTTAAATATACGGTACATATACTTTTTGGTATTTTTAAAATTTAAGCAACCCCCTTGTGTCTAGTTTTTTTTTAAGACCACAGAGAATTGGAAGGTGTTAATGGTGTTCATTGTGCAGTGTGCATTTTAGGTTCTCTTTCTACAACAATGCAGAGCTGGAGAGTGTAAAAACAGAAGAAATATGAAAACTGTAAAGACATTTAATGTGTAAAAAGGACCAACTAATGTGTGTCAGCTCAGCCAGATGCCCAAGGCTAAATCTCTTCATGTGAGATGGTGATTCAGCTGTCAAGGTGCCTGAGTAGACTTGTGGTCATCATAATGATTGGCTGTGGCTTTTTTTTTTTTTTGGGGGGTTTTTTGGGTTCATGTTTTTTTTTTTTTTGTTGGTTGGGTTTTTGGGTTCATGTTTTTCTTTTCTTTCTTTTTTTTTTTTTCTTGAAAGACAATAAACAGAAAAAAGGTCGAAGTTATTCAAATGAACCAACAGCCCATTTTGGTGGAAATATAGCAGGGCTCGTTAACTCAATTCACATCTTTTGTGTCAGTTTTCTAACATACCGTACATCTGGAAAAATGCAGTGATTTGAAAAAGACATAATGTGCCTATTCCCCCAAAGGTTTTGCTTACAGTATGTAATAAAATATGATACAGTTTTCATGGAGACGAGATATGGTTATTTGTTTAGATATAATATGAAAGTATCAGTCTCTGAAATGAACAGCGTAAAAAGTAAGCAAATTGTCAGGATATGTTAGCTAACAAAACGGCTAGTTCAAAAGCACTTATTCAAGTGAAAATCAGAGGCTTCAGCAACAATATTTTTCCCCTTAAAATGGGTCCCTTCTGATAGTGTCTAGTATTTTGATGTTGATTGCCATTAATGAGGCTGTGTTTTACTGTTACAGAGACCTTCCTACTCTAGGCAAAACTTGGCTCCAGTCAGGTGAAAATCCAGGTAATGAACAGAGAACTCAGGTTTTCAGGTATCCCAAAGCATTAGCACTTCATAAGAACATACACACCGAGTCATCCCAAAGGTCCTTATCCAGCTTGATATGATGATGTTGCTGCTGGCTAATACTTGAATGGAGGAAAGCAGGTAAAACTCACTTAATCTGGGCAAGTGGTTAAGTCATATTAGACTCTTGATTTTAGCCTAAATAGATTTTCCATCACATTTTTTTGTTGCACTTCATATTAGCAGCCCTGTTGCAGCGTGTGGTGTTAGCCTTTAATTGTGGAATACTTAGCATGCATGTCAGAACTTTGTTATTCAACCCCCACTCTTCCCTTTTAGCTTGTGCAGGTGCTCTCAGTGCTTAAAAGCAACTGTTTGTTGGAGTGTGCTTTTGCAAACTGTCAGGAAGCAAATGACATTTGTGAAAAGCAGGTTTTTCTTTTCTGCTCACAAATTAAACGCAAATGTGTTTAAGAAGTGGTCAGAGCTATGATTTATGCCTTAACTGTGTCAAGATGTTATTTTTTGTATATATGCAAGGATATACCAAGAAAACCAATGGTAATTGGGGTTAATCTGACTTTAAGACAAAGAAATGAGGAGTTTTATTCTTTTTAAGTAATCCTCCTTGGAGAAAGCAGCTTCACCTTACAGTGATGTTCTCTGCTTTACAGTCACTCTAGCCTATTTCAGTCTTCTAAGTCTTCCCCCATACACAACTGCCTTTTCTGAATGGAGCCATCCTTGTTAGATGACATTAATTTAACTCAGCTTTAGGGTCCTTGTACAACACCGAAATTAGGGACTGGTTTCTCTGGTTTCCCTGTATGTTCATCAGAGAGAGAAAGGATCCTCAATAGAGTGAGTCAGAGCAGAAGTAAATTAGCTTCGGCTGATTCACACAGCCAGGTCACTACTTCCAGTGAGACAGTGTAAATACCTTCTGTCAATGCCCTCTGCAGCCCTGAGCCTTATTACCGGGTGCCAAAATGTCCTGTGAAAAAGCAAAGACACCTCCCTCCCCTTGTCAAACTCAAATGAATCCTGATTGTGACCACGACAAGTATGAGTGATGCTTTCATAGTTTACCTGGATGGCTGGACAAAAGCCGAAATTTGGCATGAGTAAAATGAATGAATCGGCTCTGGGGAAGACTCAAGAAAGCCCATGAGATTTCTCTAGATGCAGAACTCCTTGCAGGCATTCCACTGCAGAAAAGGCCACCAAGCACCAAGAAGGTTTTTGCACCAGGGTGTATCCACCCAGAACAGGAAAAAGCTGATCTTGGTGCGGATGTAATAGTTAACAAGGAAAGTATCTTGAACTGGCACTAGAAAGTGGACACTGCTCAGCTTTATACAATCAAATTCTTACAACCTGTGTAAATGAGCCACATCAGTGTAAAGTCACTGGGCACCCGTGACTTGGCTTATGGCATTGAAAAATACCCGAAGAAGCAGCAAGTGAATTGAGTATCAATTTATTATATCATATTTCATATAGCCAGAGTATACTGTTTCTGGTTAAAAAGAAGGGTTGGGTAGGGTAGGAGGTAAAAAAGAGCAGATTCTCCTTGTGAAAAGTGCAAGTAGGCTGTGTGTTGAAGGCATGAACTGTTCCCTGACTGTTGACTTAATTTTAACTCCATCTTTCATATATTCGAGAGCTCAAGGGAGCCCAAGCAGCAAATGCTGTGACTACAAAGGGTTAACAGGCAATTTATGTAAAGTCTTAGTATTCTGCAAAATGAAATGTGCATGTGAAATGGAAAAAAAAAAGGAAAAGATTATATTTGTCAGCTGTGCTACCATATGTTGCTCTGGCGGAAGCACAGTAAAATGGTGACAATTTCTATTTTATTGAATGAGGGTCTGTGTTGATTTCCATTATTTGAGAGTGTCTCTGGACAAACAGAGGTATCTTCATTATCACATAAAACTGTGCTCACCAGTAACCTAGAATATCCATAGCTACAGGGTGACCTGGGATTGCAGTCTCCTTGAAAATAAAATATCAGAGAATCAGTTCAATCTATCTGCATATTTTAATGGATTTAGCCCTTGGAGGGCATGGGGGAATAGCCTTGTGAAAAGATAAGTGGCAGATACAGGAAATATAGACAAATTTGAAGCTCTTTAAAATCTGAGGAGAACTTATCTCATCAGCATGATTAAAACAAGTGTGTGTAAAGGCTTTGGTGGTTGCAGACTACTCTCAGCCATCTGGTCATACTGGGATGCAGAGCTTCATGGTCTGGGCACAGAGATGCACAAATATGAGTACATTTCTCTTGGACATAGGCTGATGCAATTGCTTAACTCCAGTGTGTCATACAGGCTTATTTGTTGGGGTTTTACGGGGTGAGGGTATCTGTGCCATTCTCTTTTCCACTGTATATAGGTGTCCTAGAAGATGCTGCTTTTGTTATTCCAGGATCACAGCTTTCTCTCAAGCTTTTTCTCAGCTTGCCAGGACTTCAACATGTGAACTAGAGTGAGCTGGGTGCTAAGTGTCACTGAACATCCAGGACTATCCTTCACTCCATGCGCAACGTGGGAGCACAGCGTCTCTCTGGGCCATATGTCCAATGCAAGGCATGAGAAAACATTTCCGTGAGGCACCCAAAACTATACTCATTTGCTTTCAGGGTATCAAAAGTTAACTCTTGTTTTCTACCCTGCTTAATACTACTCAGCATCCTGGGAGTATCTCTCTTTTCAGTGACCACAAAGCTTTCTTCTCCATGTCAACCCTGTGTCTGAAGTGACACCATTATTTTTTGATAATGACACCACAGGCCTTTACAATACATCTGTTTTGCCTCAGCAAACATGTCAGGCTGGTTATAACTACCTAAATGCCTGGCCTGAGAAGATGCATCAGTGGGAACAGCTTGGTTACATCCGTGCAGTTCTGTACCCAGCCCCTTAATTCCTGCCAAAGACACCAGTAGGCAATATCCAGGCAGAGCAGCCTTCTGAAGGGCCAGTATTGGTCTGCCAGAGCAGGCATCCAGCCCTAAGCATCCCATCTCCACACTGGTGTGCTTGATGTTATATGGTCCAGGCTCCAGGGGCTCCTGCAGGAACAGGTGGGATGTGTCCTCTGGGTGGTGAAGCACAGCATCCTTGGGGAAAAATGTGCTTTGTTTTACAGGGGTAAGATCAGCACCACTTGGTTCTTGGTTAAGCAGAAATGTACTGTGGTAATGACTACAGGTGAGGTCTTCCTACGTTTGATGTCACACAGGGAATGAAACTGTTCAAATCATCTTGATTTTCCTACATGCCCAAACAGAAAAGGGATTTGGTTGTATGAGCTGAGCATTCACTTCCATAATGGATGGGCTGATAGGAAAATTATTTGCCAGACACTGACTGCTATTTGCTATAACAGATATGTTATCAGACCATTGGGTAGAGGTAAGCTTCTGTTTCAAATTCAGCCCTTTGTGATTCTTGAAGTGGTAAAAGTTGCATTGGTTTGCTACCCTCTCCCCTCCCATTTTGCAGCAGACAGATTTTGGGCCATGGAATCACTCACACTTCCTGTGCTGTCACTGTAGGCACCAGGTCAATACAGCCCCGTGGTAGCAAGGCAAGCTCTGCAGTTGCTGAAGAGCCACATTTTAGAAGAAGCAGAACTAAAATCTTGATTTTTTTGCAGTCATGTTGTTTATTGTCTCCAAGGTCACTTAGCCATGGTATTTTTGTTAGTGGCTGAAATTTCTATTTTCAACAACTCCTAAGAAGCCTCATGAGACAGTGGTTGCGATTTGCTTTTAGCGTGCTTGGCCCAAGAGGTGACATACTCAAGGTGCTTGCAATTGTAGTAAACAAAGGGCTCGTGTCTCAATTTGTCTCAACCTTTGGCCATGGTTTTATGTGCTAAGTCATCTGTACTGAATAGTGGAATGTCTCGTACTGAGCAGCATGGAGCAAACTTCCATAACTTAATATTTTTTTTCCTGAATCTGATTATTTATTTCTGGGGACTCGATATAGCACTTCCATAGTGTGATCAACTTCATTGCAAATAATAAATCATTTTTTCATTCCAATGGAAGCCACACCTTCCTACTTGTCCTTTAAATTGCCTTTTATAGGACACAATTGATTTCTGCTGTTTCTTCTTAATATTGTGGGCTTGGGAGAGAATAAGCACAAATCGCCTACTATTAAAATGAATTATACTCTTTCAGTATTACTGTCCTAGTTTCTTTTTCGGTCTTCGTGTTCGATTTCTGAGTGCTTTTGTACATCAAAAATAAAGTTCTAAATAAGAAGTCCATATTATGCTCAAGTTTTGGAAAAAGTAACTACCTTTCCTGAAATGGAAATATCATAAAATCATTATACTTACATGCTAGCAGTATTAGCAGCTATTTCTCAGAAAATAGTTTCGAGGACCTCTTAGAAAACTGGCAAGATGGCTTTGTTTTTAGTCAGTCTTTGATCTTAAAACAAAACCTTGATAAACAGCTTATATTTTACAGAACTAACTGAGCTGATATGTAAACTAGATACGCTCTTAAGCTAATATGTTAGCTAGAATATTTTTAGTGTCTAGATTTTCATTAGGGAAGTTGATATACAACTGAGGCCATCCTACTAAATGTGTCTTGGTGGAGGTCTTTCCATACATCACTGTGCATGCACTACTGATTGCAAGTCTGTGTCATAACTGCTGACTGTGGAGCAGAATAAATTAATCATTTATTTAAGATACGTGTTTTACTGCAATTTCACTGCCTTTTCATACATCTCTCCTTGTAAATGTAAACATATTAAAACTTAAACTTGAAACTATGACAGCATATGTTTAGACATAACTTCCAATAATCTGTTTAAATAACTTACCATGAGTAGAACTTAAACAGCACATTTCTAAAGTAAATCAGATCACTAAACCAGAAGAAATCATTAGTTCTGCGTCTGACGAAAAGTGCCTGCTTTGGAGAGCTGTACCCTTTTTTGGAGATTGTACTAATTTGACTTCAATATAGCCAGATTTTTTGAAATTCTTAAATAACTGAATGGAAACTAGAGAAGCTATTTAGAAGAGGAAAATATATAAAAGTAATTTTGGGAAATGTTATATTTTACTCCTTTTTTATAGGATTTAAAAATTGGTTTAAGGGTCTAAGAACAGTAAGTTCTCTTGTCTTGAGGCATTTCTAACTGCAGATCATCAACTCTTTTCATAAAAAATTAGTCATTTAGTAATGCAAGTCAGTATTGATATTTTTATACTGTATATCTAAAATAATTTTCTTTAACTACTATAAATCTGCAATATTAATTTTCTGTATTGTTAATTGAATTTTGATATCCACCCAAAAGCACAAATGTGAGTAAAGACACAATCTAGGAAATAGGAAAGATGGTTAACACGGTGTTTCATAAATAAAAAAAAGACAAAACATGAACATTAAGCACTATAAATTATTTCACCCTGAATACTATATTGTTCAGGAAATAATTTCCAAATATTTTGTAAAAGCAACTTTCAAACATTTTTTTTGCAGCTTATCTGCCAAATGGTGAATCAACATAATTGAAAAAATAGAAATTCAAAGAGGAAGTTCATTACAGTTCCCTTACTGTGTTTGGAGTGAGGTTTCTGAGTGTCACCACCTTTGTGCTAAAGGCAAGAATCTGTGGTACTAGTGAGGGAAGGATCTGATCCCCTCTTAGAATGTCATCTCTGTGCTTGTGCACCTGAGAGACAATTTTGTTGCTCTCATGTCCATCACTTGCTGGTGAGATGAAGGTCTGCACGCTGGACTGCAGCCCTTCCTAGGATCCATTTCTGAAAGCACATTGTGGCATTTGCTTCAGATATTTTGGGGGAGTTGATTGGAAGTATTCCAGATAAAAACCCCTGGGTTAAAAGAATTTTATTAGCACAGCAAAGTAGAATTTTGAATGTCAGAACTAAAGCTGTCTGGCAAGCTGTGGGACCTCCAAGGGCAGGCATTAATATGCAGTCTTTTATTATAGGGATCACTTTTTTTCCTTGGGCTTCATCCTATGCCTAAGTCAGATCTAATCTGAGTCCTGTGGCAAGATTTGGAGAGTAAGTAGGATGATAATATTTAGAAAATCAAATACAGACAAATAATCAAGTATAGACCAATCTGAGAAGAATTATGAAAAATACCAGTTTTAAGCTGTGTTGGTAAATGTGAAGTTACATACACCACAAAGAATGATAAGAATTTTAATTTGCATATCCAGGCACAAATTGTAAAAGACGAATGAAAATTTCTCTTTAATGTATGATATTGATGTATTATTATAGTAAAGGAAAATGGTGGCACATAAAAGTAATTGTAAGAGAAAGAAAAGGAAACATTCTAAATCCACATATAACTATATACGACTTGATGCACATTACCACAAAGGTAGTGGATAAATCTTATTATAAAAAAGATCTAAGAGATAAATGCAAGGTCTTGGAATAAATGAAGAAAATTATTAATTGTATGTCAAGCTTCTATCTGACAAGGGAATGGATGCTTGGTTTTGTCCTGAGAAGGTGAGTGGAAGCAAAAATATTACGTATCTGTGAGTCACAAATGGTTAAGAGAAGGTGAAGCAGACATTCACATTTTCCTTTCTTCATATTATCAAAAGAGATATTTAACAGATACGAAAAGTGATGCATTTAAATCTGACGTAAGAGGCTTCTCTGCATCACTCACATCTGAGTATAGGTTATTACAAAAGTGCAGGATATTAGTAAGCGTACGAATTTGGGATTTGAGATAATTCATATTTATAGACATAAACATAGTTCTATTAAGCATGTAAGCACTTTTTTTTTTGAGAGATAAAATTCTCACACTTTAAGACATAAAGTAGCTCTAGCACCAAATTTGATGGAGCTTGAAAGCAATTTTTCCTTAAAATAGTATCTTCCTAACTTGCTTTGCTCCATTTTCTGAAACTCTTCTGAAGTCTGTTTTCTGAAAACTTTGTCAGGTAAGGTATCAAATGTGTCTAATCCAGACCTTGGTCCTATTACTATCACCTAGCAGAATCACATCTGGCAAGAGGATTTGACTGTAGGAAATGAGTCCACATATTTCATTGCAATGGCTGTCTAACTAGTCAATACCTAGTCAAGAAATTTTCTGTCATTTTATTTTGTGCCTTAGAGATGGCATTTTCCAAGCTTAATAATTCATGTCAAATTAATCAATGGTTTTCTGGATAGTTTTTGAGTGCTGCACCTTTGTACTGCTAGTTTATGACTATTTTTCTTAAAGTATTTTGTACTGTAGTCGAAACTCTGTGAAGATCTTCCACTCTTGAACAAAAGAAAGCAAAGATTAAATGATCCTAGCGGCTTTGCTTTGTTTGTGTAGACAAGGCACAGATTATTTAATAGAGTTTTCTTTCTGCAATGTGAATGCTGCTCTAGCTGGTGACCGACAGACCTGAGGAGGCATCCGTATGGCATCTCTATGGAAACTGAGGATGGCAGATTCAATGCATCATTGTATCTGATAGTTCAAGTCTTGTAACATTTATTTTGTACCAGGAATCCAGCCTAAGAGGTTGGTTGATTGCTGTGAGTCACTGAGTTGAAACGACAATCTTCTAAAAGGGACAAGACAATAATTGAAATATGGGCCTGGAAGATGCCTGAAGAGACCAGCTGGTACAACTGGTTGCTCTGAGGAAGGATCCAGCACAGCTTGGCAAACTCATCTATATTGCCTGCATATCTAGAGATGAGACAGCCTCACCTGGGTACAGACGCCTGGGTACCGTAGAGATGTCAAAAGGACTGAGAGGGTGGATCAGAAGAGAAGCTTGCAGAAAACCCTCTAGAGCCTGGGAAGCCACCAAAAGACTACCTTCAGGAAAATGTTAGTCTCCAGAGAAAGTTACTGCTTTCTCTGGCCTCGTAGATCACTAGTTTAGTTAAGGATAAGCAGGCATTTTCACTGAAGTTATTTTGGGAAGATCTTCCTTGCATGTATGAAATGTCTTTCCTTCTGTTATAACATGTGTATATAGTTCAACACTTGTTTGTGTAATTCCCTGTACATATTTAGCCTGTAGTGTTTTATGACTTCAGAATAAACTTGTTTTGTCATTTTCCGCTCACCTTCTGTCTGCTATTTATAACTATATGCAACAGTAATTAAGGAGGGAACAAAACAGCCTAATGCAATCGTCCTTGAAACAGTACTCTGTAATGTAAGGAGGAATGACAGAACTCGTTCTGTCTTTTCTTTTTGGGCAAAAAGAAAAATTTGATAACAGATTTTTTTCATCATATTTTCCTCCATAAGTTATATTGATTTTTTTTTTCATTGCTCTTTAAAATTGTAGGGTATAAAAGGATAAAACCTGATGTTCTGAGTAGGAGTTGCTTTCAAATGAGTTGCTGTTCCTTTCTTGAGCCAAGTACCATTTGACAGCTTTCAAATAAAATGTACAAATAATTTATGAGAAAATTCACTAGTTCTTCATACCAAGAAAATTGTTGCATGTTTCAGATAATGCCATAGTGATAGAAGAAAACCCTACCTGGGAATTTCATGTGTCTGACCTCCTCATAATGGACCATGTAAAAATCCAAGGGGGAGTGCAAGAAAGATATACACATCTCTATGGTAGTGAAGCTATCAGATCCTGCTGTGTAATGTTCATTTTTTGGGTTTTCTCTTGGCAATGCCCACATTTACAAGGTAATTAGGATATGCCAGACCTTCTACTTCATAAAAATCCATGGTTATGGAAAATGGTAGAAGTAATTCAAACGTCTTTCAAAGCTGCTGTAGTCTGTTCAGGTTCTTTACCACACACAGTGCCACAGCACCTGACTTTTCCCCTAGAGCATCAAATAATATGAGTAAAATCTGTCACATGCAGTTTGTTCTCCTAGTATAAATGCAAGGTTAGGTCAAAATCTTCTTCAAGTTTCATAGTTAGATATGCTCCATAAATATGAGCTAATATACATATGACATTTATTGAATAGTTCTTGGACTTTTTCTTTTGCATCAGTCTCCTTTCTTAGATTTCTTTTTCCCAGTTTGGTACATATCACAGTGCTGAATGGCAAAAGTCCAGCATTCAAAAAGTTGGTTTGAATCACAACATTGGATCAAGTATGTGACTGCTTTGGACAATCAAAACTTTGAAAGACACAACAAATGCAAAATTACTTTCTTTTCTGTATTAAAACATTTCAAGAATCTCCTTATTTAATTGTTAAAAACTTAAACTTGTGTATTTTTGGAGTAAGGGACATTTTTGAAGAAATTATTTGTATGAGGTATTCTGGGTTACAACAGATGAAAATCAAGAAATTAAGACTTCAGACAACAAAGTTAGGACTTAATCCACCTCTGTAAGAATGAGACCTTCAAGACTGGTACAAGTCTGAAAATAAGTCTTCTGTGTAAGCAGATACCAGAGGGACATGGGAAGTTGCTCAGTTTGGTGACTTTTCCTCAGTGTGAACTACTTACGGCTTGGATTTGGAAATAACAATATTTTTGAGTGTCAGGGTCTACTCTGTATCAGCTGTCACTATTGGCTAATGATAATATTTGATAATCATGTTGGAATCTTATAGATTTTGACAATCTTTAACTGTTAGGTTTGTTATGGCAACATAACTGCTACTCCAGCCAATTGATGTGTGAATGTGCCCAGTAACTTCTCACTCTATCATTCACTCAAGTTCAGACTCCATCTCCTAGTACTAACAGAGCAAGCATTTTCATGGCACACTGAAATCTCTGCAACTGTGATATATTATATTCTTAGAGCCTCGCAGATTGCTAACTGCCTCATCAGATTCTTTAAGAATAGCTTTTGAACACTGATTTGTAGACAGTTATACCACTTCTCTTCATCTTATATCTTTCAACAGATATCTTGTGCCAGTATGAGTTTGTACTTTCTATGCCCTGTCTACTTTTTGTGATTGCTTTATGAGGAAAACTTAGGTTTTGCTTGCAGTACTGGGAGGTCAATCCTAATTTTGCATGTGCTTAGAATGATGATAATGTATTTAGCTCCAGTATCTATTTTGAAATTTACTTTGACTGGTTATTTCCATTTTCACAAAGCCAATCTGTTATAGAATTTTGCTTTGATCAACAGACCCAACAAAGACCTCTGTTTTGGTATCAACATCATCCGAGCTTTGCCTTGTTGTGGTGCACTCATGAATATGTTTCCTTTTTATGTGTCTTTGCAACTTGTGCTGAGATTGACACACTTTGGCAAAATTTTATTGGAGATATGAGACAGCCCCCCCTTACTCTGCATGCTTTTGTGTCTTGTTATGATTGCCTCCATATGGTGAACAAAGAACTTGAAACTCAGCCCAGTAATGTATAGTACTGGCTACCTAAATGTGTTCAGCCTAGTTAGATCAAAACTTATGGAGACTCAGTGATACTGTAGCATTGGAGGTTATTTTAGTCAAGCTTGGAGGTAGCATGGAAGAGAGAGCTGCTGAGATCTCAGGCAATGGTTTGACAGCTCAATCATCAGGTTCTCTTGCATTTACTGCCGTTAAATGATATTTCTTCAGTACCATCAGAGAACATGGTTGGTCCTGGAGGGTTGAATAAGTGGGAGAATACGAGAAATCCAAGGAGTTAAGCGGACAGACTAGGGGAGGGTTTGGTAAAGCCATAAGAGAGCTTCAGTTGGGTGTTCTTGCTTAGTTTTGATTTGTTTTGCACAGAAGTCTGCCATGACTGGTTGTTATTTGTGCTTCTGACTGGTGTGCACGGGGGGATGAGCATACGACAGAGTTTGTGGCATCTGCTTCTCTAATATTTTGTGAATGCTGAGCATTTTTTTATTGATACAACTGAACTTTTATGCTGAAACAAACTCATTGCAGTTCCAAAACAATAATTGTATATTCTGCCCAAACCCCAGTTTTGGTGAAACTTCACAAAACTATATGACTGATTATTTTTGATGGAAGAGATGAACAGAAATTACAATGGTTTTGGATTACAAATGTTACAGCAGTTTGCTTGGGCCAGAGGGCACAGTCACAAAATTAACAGGAAAATAGCTGTAAAAGAAAGTGAACTTGCTTAATTAGATTTTATTATACAACATTAGTTATAAGCTATAACATAAGTTAAAGGATATGTCTGACCTATTGTGTGGGATGGGAAACCAAGACAAATGAAAAACTTCTGACATTTTCTGAAAAGGTAAAAACTGTAGGAGTGAATAATCCTATTTTAGGCAGACTGTATAATGATGAACAACAGGTACCCACTTATTGACAAGGGAAAGTGAATTTATTTTTTTAAGTTTTTGATAATGTAAATTTCCCTGTCTATTTACTGAGTTAAATTAAATAATAATTAGAAAACTTTTCTTTAAATCAACAGATGCTGGTAGCTTATGCATTAGTCAATGTGTTAGCACATGGCAAAACTGAGCTGCTCTGTTTTTTGTGGTGCTGCTCTATGCCCTTTTTCTTCTTATGCTACCTGTTTTGTTGAGATACTAAATTCTTAAGGGCAGGGTCCTTAGTTTGTACTGGCCTGTGAAATATTTTGCATGATTTCTTTGCAGAAGTAACGTATTACAGGTATAAAAATAGGTAGAGACTTCTGTGACTTTCTTTTTACTCATTGTAGAGTCCTCCAGAGCCTCAAGGCAGGCTTATATTTCGAGCCCAGTAAAAGTCCTACATCAAAAGAGAAGTTGCATCCTCTTCAACAAAACTCAGCTGAACATTTTCAGTAAGACTATATCTTGCTCAAGCCCATCTGTTCACCTGTGTTCAACATGTAAAGAAAAAACCCAAACCTAATATAATGGCCTTGTTCTTCCTGTAGATTGATACATTTCAAAGCAATAAAAGAGACATTGAGATGTCATTTTTTTCCTCAGTGTTAGTATTCTGGAAAATTTATTTCTCGCATGAGAGTTCTTTTTTTTCCAAAGTGGATTCCTCTTCAAGGATAACTTTTGATAGCATCTTATGATAGGACAGAATGTTATGTTATCTTATCAAATGTTAGAAAATCCAAATTTACTGGTAATGGTTTTTCTTCCCCAACCTTTTTTGATGTTAACCTTGGTATAGGCCACAGGAATTGCTGGATGTCTTGGATTTGGATGTCTTGACATCCATCTCTACCTTTTCCACTGGGATCTTTGAGTTTCAGCTTTCTTGATTCCAAATGTTTGTTTTATTGTCTTAAATTTAAGTGTCAAAGCCATCATTTTATAGTAGTTGGTAAGATGCTGATGCTCTTCACTCAGTAATGTACAGGCATTGCAGAAGTCTCCAGGGTATGCAGGTGGCTTTGATCCCTTTTCCTACTGTCATGCTCTAAATCAAGAAGGCCTACGTAAAGATTTCATTTAAATAGAATACAGGTGGTAATTATTGTCAATTAAACACAGTTATTAGTACATGCTCTCTAAATGCTTTATACTTTATAAATAGCATAACTATGCCAGACTCTCCCTGTCTCAGAAATGGATACTGGTATTCATGAAATGTATGATATATATTTGGTGAAATATGTGCTAATAACATATCATATCATCTTAAAACAACCATGGCAGTGGTTTTGTTAGAAAGAAACAGCAGATTGTCCCTTGTATCCCCATGTGTATGGCATTAAATCTGCCCTCTGCATTTTGTGCTTCTCACATGCATAAGTGAAATGGATTTCTCTGCATCTGACCAATGCATAAACCGCAGGGAGACGTTTTTAATAAGATTCATTGTGATTAGGAGCTGTGGAATAGCCCCATAGTCATAGCAATGTTAGAATGCCACAACTATTTGATAGGAGACATTTCAATCTGTCATCATCTTGTGTGCCCTGACCCTGATAATACACCCCATTCAACCTGAGGCACAAACAGAAATGGTGAGGTAGGGTTGCATTTTTTTTTTCCGTTAGCACAGCACCAGTCACAGCTTTTATGGGTTCCTGAGAGAAGAAAAAACATTTTTATTTCCTGTTCTTTTCATCCCTTATCTAACCATTTGAAAATATTTTTTTTTCCCAAAACACAATAAACAAGTGGAAGGGGGAGAAAAATCCTTCCTTAGGTAACCTCAGAACAGAAGAACTTTGTGCATTATGCAGCTCAGGCCATGCCAAAATGCAATTTGGAGGGTGTCCAGCACTTCATTGGAAAGTAATGGTTTTCACTGAACTGAGTTATGACCAGCTGTTTACAGACAGTCTGTGACATACTGATAGAGCAGAACACCGTATGTTGCTTTCCAAATCAAATGATACAAGAAGTGTGACAGAGTGGAGAAACATCTGTCATTAGCAATTTTCAGCACGCTTCACTAATTCTGGACAAAATACGAGTAATGAACTTACCGCAGGAAACTTCAAATACTACCACTGCTGAAACAAGGATATAAACAGCTAGTGCTCCTAATGGCGTCTAATTTAATTCATTTGCAGTAAGAAACAAACAAAGTGGGTTATTTGTTTTTGATCATGGGGTAGTAAATAGTAATGCTGATAACAAACATTCATTTTAATCAAAGAAAAAGAGATCGTGGAACTCAACTTTCCTGAAGTTCAGACAGAAGGTAATTATCAAGTGGTTTTTTTTCCTTAGTCATTTTGAATATCAGTGATAAGCGTGTTTTTTGGTTTTTTTTTTTGAGAAGAGGGCAAGAGGGAGTTGCTACAACATTATAGATATTGTCCTTCTTTGCCTTGGTCCTCTCCCTTGCATGTCCTTCACCACGTCCTCCTCCTGAATCTTCAGAGAGCAGAACTGCAAGTTTTCTGCACAGTATCACTCACCACTGGGCATGAAGACAACAGTGAAAGGAGCCCAGTGCTGGCTTTTACTCCATTTTTCTGCATTATGGCACTGATGCTGGCGTTTGAAATCTCATGGTTCCAGATGTACTTTTTAAAAAGCTACACTTCGGTGTGTATGTGGCCCCTATATACTACATACCTGTGTGTTTTCTGGTTGATTTCTCTGTTTTCATCGTATCTGGAGCCCAACCACCGTAATTTGGTGATGATTCTCACTTTATGTCTTTGAAATCAAGAGAGTTGTTCTGCCATTCGCATTCAGGGGCTTTAGTTTCCCCTTAGCACTGATAACACAGCGAATTCCTGAAACTGTTAGGATTAAGTGGCAGTCCTCAGGGGATAAGGGGGGAAAATGAAAGGACAGGTTGTTACTCTTTATATGAACTTTCAACTAATGTTCACACAAAGCTATAATATGAAATGCAGAGGATAGATTTAGTCCAATCCATTGGTGTCCCACCTATGGGACTTCCCTTGGAATGAATCCCAGACCAAGAGAGTGAAAGCCATTCCGAACTGATGACTGTAAAATGAGTGTAGGAGGTCTTTGAGTAGCTGCGTAATTGCAAAATTATTCATGATAAAAAAGCACTAAACTAGAATTCACAGTATCTTGTAGAATTTCCTGAGGTGCTGCAGAAAAAATGTGTAACTTTGTAACACCTTGGATAAACCAAACTGGTCCAAGTACAATATGGTGAAGAGGAAGAGAAAATGTATGGAAATACTTTTTACATGGTGGGAGTTTATGACAGAAATATTTTTCCTGCACTTTAATGCAGGAAAGGAAAACTACTTAACAGAAAACATTTCTAGAACTGCAAATGTGAAGTTCCTCCAATTCTTATAGACATCTACACAGGAGAGCAAAGCTAAGGGGAAATATAGGTACCATTGACACCCATTATTACGTTTGGGATCTAGATAATAAAGGAAGCAGACCCAAGCAATTCACTAACACTAACGCTATTCTTTACATAAACAGTAAATGTTTAGATTTTCCTGTTCACTGACTAACAGCACACATATCATAAACACTAAGCTGTTATAGTACGTTTCGTGTGTTGATTCACTTTAACAGTTGTTAGTGTGAAGACAGGAAAAGAAAAGTGGGTGTAATGAGACCATGTGCAGTATGCTGTGAAAACAGAGGCCCTTATTTGGCATAATGGGTTGCACCATAAGGGCCATAAAATTGTGCATGTGTTAGTATCATTTTAATTATTACGGGTGCCACATGTTAAGCAGAATAGCGGAACTACTAAAACAGCTTCAAAATCCTTACTGCTGATCGCTGCATTTAATTACAAATAGGAACATTTGGAGATAGGTCACCATAAAACCCTTCTGTTGTCAAATGAGCTCAAATCTGATTTTTGTAATTATGTTTTTATACCACAGATCCTGTTGAATAACTATAGGGAATAAAATTTTAATAAGTACTGATTAAATGCAGGTACATCTTGCTTCCTAAGAATATTTATGTATGTTCTTTGCCACTTACATCAAGGTACCATCATTGCTTCTGTTTTGGTCAGTGGTGATCATTCAACCTTAATGCAAATAAGCTGAATAACTTTATGTGCCATGAAATATTGTTTTTTTTCAGTGAAGCATAAAAGCACTGGATTTCAATTATTTATTCTGCTTGCTAGAGCTGTGTACAGTACTCTAATCCTCTAGTACCAAGGCACTCTCATTATAACACTACATGTCGTATTCAGTAGAATATGATAATTAACCTTCCTAAGGCAGAGTTTTGGTATAAAGAATAACACATTTTATTGTCTGTAACCTTTTCCATTGCAATAACATGTTTCTAGGTTCATATTAATGATGTTCTTTGCTAGTATCAAAATTAAAATCATAAATATAGAAAATTTTCAGTTTAATAGGAAAAATATAACTCCAATATTAAAAGGTGGTAAAAAGCATAATTTTAGATTTAGGTAAGCAACATTCATTTTATGTAAAGACTGCCTATAAAGTTCTCTAAACAGAAATTTAAATTGCGAGGAATGAAAAAATTAAAGAGGAATTCAGTGCTATATAAAGGAAGTAGCAATTAAATAAATATATAAAATTTAACACAAGTTGCAGGCTGGATTTTGAGTTATACTAAGGACAGAAGCATTGTATTTGGCTACATTGTTCAAGCAAGACTGAAGTTAGAATATATGTGCCCATATATATCAGTGAGCATTTATTTGTTCATACTCCCTGTTTCCTTTCTAGAGATACATGTAAACATTAATCAGACCTCACCTTGTGGTTTTTCAATATGAAATATTGTCATCGAATAGAATATTAAAAACACCTACAGATTTGTCATCAACATTGTGATGTCTAAGGGAAGAAATGTCTTTTTTGAGAGATTGCCATTGGAATCATGGGCTAACACCCAGCTCAGAACATGCACCAGAGCTACTGCACATGCAATGGCTTCAAGAGACTGTCAACTGGAAATAAGTAAATATACAGAGCCTCCTGGAAAGAGACTGATGTAATTTGTAAAATGATCAGTGAAAGAGAACTACTTTGCTAGTTCTGATGCAGACTGACTGCTCTGCATCATTTATAGCTGCACGGTAAAAACTCTCAACCCACATAGCAGTCCAAGAATCTGTGTTCTGGCTCAAAAGAAAGAAGAAAAGCTCTTGTTGACTTTTGTAACCTATTCAATAAGGTGATTGAATGAGTGCTAAATAAAGACCTCAAGTTGTACTGAGTGGCAATAAAGCAGTCCAGAAATTTTCAGAAGCTAAGCAACCCTAGAAAATAATGATCTCCTCTGTACTAGAACATTAGCAGGTTATGTACTAATGTGAACCAGTAGAAACATTTACACCCTACAGGGTAAAACCCCAGATATTGATGAAAGTCTGGCTCCATTCTGACCTCAGACTAGTTTGTGGATTGGTACAACCCCCTTGTAGCTTTTATTGTTTGTACTCCTCCCTGTGAGGGCAGAATGGACCTCTTGTTGCAGTCTGGCTCAGTGCCAGAAGAATGCACTATCTGTATGTCTAATGAAATTGTCTCTCACTAATGTGAAATCCTCATCCAACGATGTCAGCCTCCATCTAAAACACAAGTGGCAAAAATCACATCCTTGGCTTCAGTCCTTCCATTGGAACTCTGAATCCCATGTAGCTCCGGCTGTGACCCTATTTCACTGTGTAAGGTGTGCTTAGTGTTGGACGGAATTATGCCACTGCAGAGGAAAAATAGAAAGAAAGGAGTGTGAAGAATACTCAGCTGATTAACTGTCTTGTAGAGAGGGAGAAAAAATAAAATGAGTGTTTTATCTGTGGGGTTTGTTCCAGACTTAATTCTGTTAACTGGTCCTACTCTGTGATTGTAATGACACAAATCTCTTAGTACTAAGAGAATGAAAAGGGAAGTACTGGTATTCTGCTTCCTATGGGTGACTTACTTTGGAAATTTGATTCTATACTGCTGATCTCTGCTTTTTCTGCCCTGTTTGGCCCAATCTCCCCATCTACAAGGTGGAAATAATCAAGAAATTAGACACAGACACAATGAAAAAAATCAATGCACCACTTCACTTTTTAACAATTTAATATTAAATGGAGAGGCTCATAACACTCAGACTTAAGATTATTACCTGTATTGTTTTTGCATTTCAGAAACACCATGATGCTTTCCTGTTGATAAAGAAGATCATGGCACTCCTCTCAGTCACAGCACGGTTGAGACTTTCACAGAGGGTGTGCATCTTGAGAATTAGAGCAAAGCTTATGGTAACGCCCACTCATACAGGTGGACTTGAACTCATATCTTTGGTTTCGGACTAAGCCAGGTCCACCTGTGACTTTGATCCATTCTCCTATACAGTGTGGTTTCATGTGTACTTGAATATTTGTTACTCTTAGGAATATTTCCTACTACACTACTAAATAATCCATTGTTTTAGAAATCTTTGGCTACTTTTAGAGGACGTTTCTTTCATGCATTCTGCAGTCAGAGCCTGCTGAATCTCTCATTCGTGTGCTGTGGAGATTATTGGGTTTTGGAGATTCAGCATAAGGGATTTGGGGATTGTTTGCCAGCTCTGCTACACTCTCCAGGCTTAATGCTCTCTTTCCTCTTCTCGGTGGCTGGACAATGAGCTCTAGGCAGTGGTAGATCTTGCTTGTTGAAGCCGAAGTTCGTTGAGAGGAAGGAAAAAGTTAGAAACGGGAAAATAAACATTGTCAAAATTCATTTGTTTTCTGGGAAATGGGCAGTATTTTACACAATTTTTCATTTAACTTCAGTGTTTGCCTTCTTCACCCACCAAACCAATCACATCTTCCTTTATCTAACTTGTATCACTTCTTGGGGAATAAAGACCACCATTCATGTGGTCACTGGTTACAATTAAAATCTGACAGTATTCCTGCATTTTTAGTATAAATTTTCTTGACTATCCAAGTAGAGAAAAAATATCCTAAACAATTGGTTGCTATAAATTAAAAAGTCTCATCACAGGGGCTTAAAATTTCAGTGAGTGCATTGGATATGCTTTCTGTTTTTACGTCTCCATAATGCCTTGTAGGCTGTTGAATTTTTTTGCTGCAGAATTAATTACATTTGCATGAATTTACAGATACTAAAGCAGAAATGTTTGTTGTAACTTAATTTTCACCTCCAGGTCTGTGATGACTATGAGAGTAAAGTGTAAATGAAAGCAGTTTTGCTACATAGATTTTATTTCTTTGTAAAGAGAGCTGAAAAATAATAGACCAATATTGGTTCTCATTGGATTTGCTTTGCAAAGCATCTCCTGAACTCTTAATTCAGCCATGCATGCTTCATGGCCAAAAAATAATTGTGGTATTCTAGCTCCTGCAGTGTTACTTCAAGGATAATAAGAAATAACACAAGCTACCTCCTGAAAAGCAAAAAGGAGAATTTTTCCAGCTCTTAGTGTCTTCCAAACTTTAGTGCCCCAGAATAAGAAAACTGAGTGAAAAAATGACAGTAACTTATCAGTCATCTGTTTGAGTGTCATAAAATGTGAAGAGAATTTTTTTGCTGCATAGTGAGCACTCTTGGTAAGACATTCTGGCTGGTTCATTTGTCTGGCAAGGTTATTAATGAGGATTGCTGCTTGCAGTTTTACATATGGAACATTTTCCCCTGGAAAATTTAAGGTATATTAAGATAGAACCTCACGAATCCACTACCATTGCTTATCATTTAACTTCAAATTCAGAAATATTTGTAAAAATGGTCAAGGATATTTTACATATTGGTCAAAAAGTACTTTTTATTAATGGCCCTGCTTCCTGTGTCATTCCATTGCTAGAGGTAACTTGACGTGTCAGTGCATTTTGTGAGGCACATTGTGTTGTGCTAAAGATATAAGCTTTTAACCCTGCTAACAACTATACTTCAGCTTCCAGACCTGATCCTTCAGATGTCCAGTGAGTTAAGCAGCCGTGCAGAACTCACTTAGCTGTGGATCAATAATCTTGGTTAATTTTTCAGATAAGGGAGAAACTGTTATTGCTTTGTACATTATACATATATATGGATAAAAATTTAAAAGAATGTCCAACCTTTTTTCATTTGTATCATGTACAGATGATCTTTCTGTGCCAAATCACGCCCTAAGAAAAGATATCACTCTATTCCCGTGAAATGTTACTTCTTAGTAGGCAAAACTGCTGCCTGTGTAATTTGACGTGGAATCTTTCTGTTCACCCTGAAGTCTTCTCTTTTCCAGTGTGAACAATCCCAGTTTTCTCACTCTTTTTTCATAGGAGAGGTACTCCATCCCTCTGATCATCTTGGCCCTCCTCTGGACTTGCTCCAAAAGGTCAATGTCCTTCCTGGGCTAAGAACCCCAGAGCTGGATGCAGCAATCCAGATGGGGTCTCTCCAGTGCAGAGCAGAGGGACAGAACCACCAACCTGCTGGCCACGTTGCCTTTGGTACAGCCCAGTATTGGTTGGCTTTCTGGGCTGCAAGAGCACATTGGACTGGACTTGCGGAGGGTGGACTTTGGCCTATTCAGGACACCTATTCAGAATGTCCCCTGGAAAGCAGCCCTTAAACACAGAGGGCCCCAGGAAGGCTGGACATACTTTAAGAAGAAATCTTGAAGACATAGGAGCAGGTCATCCCACTGTGCCGAAAAGTGAACTAGCAAGGAAGATCATCCTGACTGAGCAGGGAGTTTTGCAGGAAGTGAGGGAAAAAAAAGAGTGTATCACGTCTGGAAAAAGGGGCAGGTGACTCAGGACATGTTTAAGGATGTTATTAGGTCATGCAGAAAGAAAACCAGAAAGTCAAATCTCAATTAGAACCTCATCTGGCCGCTTCTGTAAAGGATAATAAGTGTTTTTATAAAAACATTAATAGCAAAAGGAGGGGCAAGGAAAAACTCCATTCTTACTGGATGTAAGGGAGGAATATAGTCACCAAAGATGAGGAAAACACAGGTACTTGACACCTTCTTTGCCTCTTCAATAATAAGACCGGTTATCCTCAGCCTTCCTGAGCTGGTAGATAGGGACAGGTGGCAGAATGGAGCTCCTGTAATCCAGGAGGAAGCAGTTATTGACCTGCTGAGCCACTTAGATGCTCCCAAGTCTATGGGACAGGATAAGATTAATCCTAAGGTAATGAGGGAGCTGGTGGAAGACCTCGCTAAGATGCTGTCCATCATTTATCGTCAGCCCTGCCTAACTGGGGAGCTCCCAGGTGACTAGAGGTTGGCCAGTGTGAGGCACATCCACAAGTAGGGCTGGAAGGCGGATCTGGGGAACTACAGGCCTGTCAGCATGACCTCAGTGCCCAGCAAGGTTATGGAACAGATCCTCTTGAGTGCGATCACACGGCACATACAGGACAACCAGAGGGTCAGGCCCAGCCAGCATGAGTTTAAGAAAGGCAGGTCCTGCTTGACCAACCTGATCTCCTTTTATGACCAGGTGACCCATCTGCTGAAAGAGGCAAAGGCTGTGGATGTTGTGTACTTGGACTTCAGCAAAGCTTTTGACACCGTTTCCCATGGCATACTCCTAGAAAAGCTGGCAATCCATGGCTTGGACTGGTGCACCTTTTGCTGGGTTACGAATTGGCTGGATGGCCCGACCCAGAGACTGGCGGTAAATGGTGCATCCAGTTGGCATCTGGTCATAGCGGTGTCCCCCTGATGCCTTAGGTTTTATCTTTTATACTTTTCAGATCCTGTACTGCCTAGTATGTAACTCTGAAACTTCATATAGCCTGTTAGCTAGTGTTCTCACATTCTGGTTAGACATAACAAACCCTCTCTGGGCCTGAACTCAAGGACACCTTGTTGTCACAGGCCCTGAGATATATAAATTGAGCCTCTGGACAGGGGGAGCAAACTTGCGGTAATTACATCATTATCTGAAATTATAATTGGAGAATTAACCCTGATATGCAAATGGACCAAACTTAAAAAGTGTGAAAAATCCATGACTCAGGGTCTATCTTGGGTGGAGCCTGTCGGAGGCTTTTGACTCCCAAGGTGTACCTTTGAAGGCCATTCAAATAAATACCTGTTTTTATTCTCTTAATCTTATGTAGCCTCTGTTTTCAGGTAGCCACTTCAAGGCATCACCCCAGGAATCAGTTTTGGGCCTAGTTCACTTTAATATCTTTATTGATGATCTGGATGAGGCGATTGAGACTACCATTAGCAAATGTGGAGATGACACCAAGTTGGGTGGGAGTGTCAATCTGCTGGAGGGTAGGAGAGCTCTGCAGAAGGACCTGGACAGGCTGGATGGATGGGCCAAGACCAGTGGCATGAGGTTTAACAAGACCAAGTACCAGGACTTGCACTTTGACCACAACAACCACCCACAGTGCTACAGGCAGAGTAGTTGCAAAGCGGCCTAGCAGAAAGGGACCCAGGGGTGCAGGTCAACAGCCGACTGAACACGAGCCAGCGTGTGCTGAGGTGGCCAAGAAGGCAAATGGCCTCCTGGCCTATATCAGAAATAGTGTGGCCAGCAGGACCAGGGCAGTGATTGTCACCCTGTACTCGCTACTGTTGAGGCCGCACCTCAAATCCTGCATTCAGTTCTGGCCCTTCCTTACAAGAAGGGCATTGAGGTCCTAGAGCAGGTCCAGAGAATGTCAGTGAAGCTGGTGAAGGATCTGGAGCACAAGTCCAATGAGGAATGGTTGAGGGAGCTGGAATTGTTTAACCTGGAGTAAAGGAGGCTCAGGGAGGACCTTATCACTCTCTACAACTACCTGAAAGGAGGTTGTAGCCAGGTGGGGGTTGACTTCACAGTCAGCTAATGATAGGACAAGAAGACACAGTCTTAAGCTGTGCCGGGGAGGTTTAGGTTGAACATCGGGAGGAACTTTTCCACAGAAAGGGTGCTTAGACATTGGAATGAACTGCCCACGGAGATGGTGGAGTCACCTTTTTTAAGGAAAAACTGGATGTGGCACTTAGTACTTAGCTGACATGGTAGTGTTTGGTCATAGGTTGGACTCCGTGATATCAGAGCTCTTATCCAACTTAATTGATTCTGTGATTCTGTGATTGCCAGCTCACGTCCAGGCTTTTACCCACCAGCACCCCCAAGTCCTTTTCAGCAGGGCTGCTGCTCTCGATCAGTTTATCCCTCAGCCTGGATTGATACTGGGGCTTGTTCTGACCCAGGTGCAGCACCTTGACTTGATCTTTTTCAGCTGCGTGAGATTCTCACCGGCCCACTTCTCAAGCTTGTCCAGGTCCCTCTGTTGTTCAGGTGTCTCAACTGCACCACTCAGGCTGCTGTCATCTGCAAATCTGCTGAGGGTGATTCCTTTGTCTATGTCATTAATGAAGGTAAATAACAATGGCCTCAAAAGAACATAAAAGTCAACATGAGATTGAAATTTCATTCCCTGGAACTGTTCAGCAGATAGAGAGATACTGTCCTTGCTCAGAATCCTTACTATTTAATTGTAAAAGATACCAAAAGAAGGGCGAAGGTTTTCATTACTAGTGCAATGTCAATAAACAGATTAATCTCACTGCTTCACATATTTACAGACTATTAGCACTGACTGCTTAAAACTTTTTATTAACGACATATACAGAATTTTTAAGAATTCCATGTCAACCCATAGACCTCTGTGCTCCCATTTTATATAGCTGTCATCCCAGAAAATGCCAGTGATACTTGTCTGAGTATTCTTTCTATACTATTTATTCCTTCCTGTGTACAGTTAAAAAGATGGACAAATTGTTGGAATAGATAAGTTGTGAGATGGCACCAGCGCTGAAGCAGCTGAAAATGGGATAACCCAACAGGATAATTTATATACTGAAACAGGAGCAGATGTCAAAAGAGACAGCTTCTCTAGTTTGTTTGGATGATGATTCCCTAGCATGTATTGACGGAGCAAGATTGTCAGACAGCCTGTTTGTGAAGTTCAGTGTTGCCTGTCTTAATCGTTCTTTACAGGGAGGTGACATTTTGTTGCAGGCAATTGTAGAGTGAAATTTTTGTGAATTGTTTAAAGTAAACCAAAACTGTGCTACCAGGCGGCATTCTTTGCAAATGAAAAAGTCCAGTGGAAACTACTGCCATTTTGACTTCTTTAAATTGGATGGGCTGTCCCATCTGGACACTGTGTGCAGAGAGATGTTCTATTCACTTCTTCTGGTACCCAGACCAGGACGATTCAAGTGGCAGTGGTGGCGAGGAAGAGGAGAACTATTTTAGACAGAATGTTCGGTTAAGTAATTTAGAGTAATTTAGAAAGTATTATACATCTGCTACACCTAGGGATGCATGCTTGGTCATGATGCAGCTTGTGTTATGATGCAGTTTGAGAGGAAAAGGTAATGAGAAATCTGAAGAATCTGGGGCATTTAGTAGTGTGTACAAAACACAATTCTACCTGGCTGCTCTTGATTGGTAATCATATTTTAAACTTTCTGCTGTCTTGTGTTAGCAAACTAAAAAAAAAATTAAACATTCAGCTAGAAAACTGATGTTAACATGTTAAAGAGATTGAAGTTACCCCTCAGGTTTTGTGAATCCCAATGATATTAAGGATCAAGGGTCTTAGAATCAACGAGTAGCTCCCTTGCAGCAAACTAAAAAACGGAGAACACTCCCTCCCAGTAAAATAAGAAAATAAGTTTCGTAAAACTCTGTCTTCACAGACAGAAATCTAGGTTTTAAGCTAACCTGACATGGCATATATGCCTACTCACCTCCCATAAATAATTTTCTTGAAATTTAGCTACCTAACTCTTCAACTGATTCTTTCAGTAATTCTCTCGCTAAAATACATTGCCTCATATTTTTTCACCTCTTGATACTGTGGTCACTCCTGTTTCATCTACAGAGTATTCTGCCCCCCATTTCCCTTTCCCTTTATCCCAGTTTCCTGAAGGCCATAAACCACTGACGATGACTTCAAGTTTCTTCCTTTTCATTTGAAATCTTTGTCTTTTACATGACTAAGATTCTTCATGTTCAAATTGTTGGATTCTTCTCTCCTCCTATTTCTGGTTTCCTATTGCTAGTGTGGCTTCTATTTCATTTCTCCTTCCATGCACTCTTCCCATCATCCTTCGTGTGAGATTTTTCCATGTCCTTGAAACAACCTTCTGCCTCCACTGAGCCAACCATCAAGACCCTCCCCTTTCAAATGCATCCTTAACCCACATTATTGTTTTTCACCTGCCAGTAACCATTCCTCTAGATCATGGACAAGTAGACCTCTCACCAAGAAAGTATAACAAAACCAGAAAAAGACAAATTAAAACACAAGATTTGCAAATGTTATCATCTGTTATCATTAAATACTAACTCTCCTGCTCAGCATGATATGCCCTTCATTTTTGCTTTTTCTCTCTTTAGAAGGATGCAGGTAAGTAGGCATTGCCTTGTGTTTCCTCTTTTGTTTTTGTCTCTAAAAATGATCAATCGATGTTGATATCAAGGTTTATACTAACACCATATCAAGGCCTTGAGCTGAAAAACCCTGAGGTCAAGAACTTTGTTGTGCTATATCCTTACTAAGTGAGATATATATTTCATTCAATATACAAATAATTGTAGCAGACTGAATGAAAAGACCTTCAGAGGTTAAACTTAACGTTAGTAGGAAATCTGTGAAAACACAGGTGTTTTAACTACTGGTGTTTTTGTGCCAGCCATGACATATGGAGCAGACACCAAGGAGATGGAACTGAAGACTATTGTTAGAATACATCAGTATCACCCTGCATTTTGAGCACTGCAATCTAATTTACTAATCAAATTTATATCAGTATATGCATGCTTATGCGTAAATATATGATGAAACAGCCACATATTTTTAAAAGATGACATATTTTTATTTGCACTTAATTTTGCACTTCCCAGAATTTTTCTGTCTTTTCATATTGCCTTATGGTGTGTTGCTTGACTCCTGTTCTCTGTAAGTGTGAAAAGTCAGGAGGAGAGTTCACAGCAGGTTGATGGCCTGGAGATTAAAAGTCTGTCTAAGGACATTTCAAAGTTGTAAAGGTATTATTCTCACATGTACTTATTTCTTGGTGGGTGTGAACAACAGCTACTCACCAAGCTGGTATAGTGTGAAATAGTTTCCTGTGAAATGATGTGCAGACATATGCAGAAAGCCACATGTACAGCACATACACAGACTCATCCCTGACTTATGATTAGCGAGATTCTTGCTGATAACTGAGTTAGGAATGACCAGTGGGGCATCCAATGTTTTAATTACGCAGACTACTATGTGGATTTTCCATATTTACCAAACTAAAAGCATGATCTTGTCCTGATGCTTTGAGATTAACACACTGGAAATGACCTTGACTTCTCAGCAGTAGTTCTCTATTACTAGGCCAACTGCAGCATGTGCCTGGATACCCTCTATACATTCCTTTGTTTGTCAGTGCCTGGGATAAATTTTTCCCATGCTCTGAAGAAGTAAGTTTTATTCTACTAAATATTAAAAATCATTCTTGGTCAACCTAAATACATCAACTAAATTAAACAAAGGGACATTAAGCCTTTCAAGCAATTTTCCAAACCTGGGAAATAATCTGGTTGTAATACTTATTATCTTGCTAATACAGGGATGAATATATGATACAGTGGAACTGCTACTGCTAATAATTTTCTTTTAAGAGAGTGAATAGTACACAAGAGGAAGTGGATCCAAGGCCTCTGACAAAGCCTGCTCAACCACAGATGCTCAGGGTGACTGTGACCAGAATGAAGGGCCTTTTCAACATGCACAAAAGTGAGCTCTTCCTGTCCTACTGCTGTATGCCAGCACAGCCACACCTTTCTGGTGGGCCAAAAATTAGTGTGACGCATGCCAGAAATGACAATAAGAAATGAAAAGGCCATATGGAGCCATTGCTGCCTGCCAGTCATTGCAGTAGGTGGCAACTGGGACAGGAGACGTATTGGAAAGGGCTCCATGCATTAGGGTACTGAAAGAGTAATGCAAAACCTGGATGTGATTCCTGGCAAAATTTAAATTATTTCCCTCTTAATGTTACTTTGCTCAGTTGTATCATATTTATTATGCTAGTAGGCTTATATTAAGTATATAATGAGTTTTGCTCTGGAAACAGAACTTGGTTTTTCCACAGCTGGTAGGTTGTGGGATTTTCTTGGAATAACATTTGGTGGATATTTACTAACCTATGCATATACTTCAGTCACCTGAAAGTCAGATACTGAATCACAAATAATTGTGTAGACTTTCTCTGAAGCCATTGAAGAGAGCTAGATGACTACAGGAGAGGAATCCTTCTGTCCTAGCAGAAGCAAATTGGGTAAGTCGTACCTTAGTGGGGTTCATCTCATTCTAAAGTACTTGTCCTAGAGACCAGATGAAACACGCCCTGGAAAAGTTGGATTGTCTCCAATTACTAGAGTGACTGATTAGACGTGGCTAATGCTCAGATGAGATTAATCCAACTCCTAGTAAATACTTTGTAATCAGGAATTTAGGGGAATGTCTCAGAATTGTGAGGTCTTTTGAGATAATTCTTGGTTATTATGCATAAGAATAAATTCAGAAATACTGTGCAGAAACTAATGAGATTTAAATGGAAGAAGATATTGCATACAAATTTATATACTGAACTCAAAATACTCACAGACACAGGCTATAATTTTGTTACTTCCATAAGAATACCTTATCTTACACTGAACATAGTTATTATAACCAACAATCTTTGATTTTGATTCCTAGTATATATTTCTCATACTGCTTTGCAGTGCAACTGACAGATTTCTTTATTCTTTTGGACTAGCAAAATCTTTTCCTATTTAAGAAATATTTTTCGTGAAGATTTTCTGCATGTTCCCTGTCCCACTCTGTCTCCTCCTTCTCATAACTGATCCACTCTCTTTCATTAACAGAAAATTAAAATAAAAGTTTGATAATTGTTGTCTTCAATACTAAAGAGTTTAGCCATAATTTCTGCATCAGTTAACATGCTAAATACATATGCTTCTAAATACACATATGTGACGAAAATAAAAACTCAGTGTTTTAGCTGTTTCGTCAAGTACCTGGTGAGGCCTTTCTTGAAGATTTTATGCAGGAAGACCTCTGTGCATAAAGCAAATCACAAATAATTTCACTCTACACAATTTTACTCTACTTGAGTACTGTACTGTTCCACACTTGCTTGCCAGATGTCCCACCTCAAGCTCTAACCTCACACCTTGTCCTCTGCAGATCAACCTCTGCAGAACAAGCTGCGTTTCCACATTTTAGGAGATCACACTGAGAGCAAAGAACTGTTCAGTTTGAATAAGGCTGCCAGCCTGTGATACTAAACAGAAAGTATTCCCGGTTGTTCAGCTGTAACCTAGATTAAGCCAAGGAAGATACAAACCTAAGAGAGAAGACTGAAGTTATTACATGACGTTCAACAACCTCCAGGTGAATCGCCCCATCCACACTGCTCATTAGCACTTTATCAGACAAAAGAGCTAGACTACAAATAAGGCAAGCATGTCTCAGAATAAGGCTTATGCTGGAAACATTCTCAGGAGGAACAATTATTTATCATGTGCCCCAGGTAAAACAACTACCTATAAGTTAAATGGATATTTTTCATTTTAAAGCTATATGGAGGTATTGGCACCCATGTAGTCTTTTATCTATCCATCTATTTTGCATGTTTGTTTGCTGATGAGAATTTCCCTAAAGAAAAATAAAAAGACGAAAAAAAGGTAAAAATTTCCCATTTAGTGAAATTATCATTAAACATGATTGCCATTATCTGGGATTAGGAACCATTCTCATAAAAAATTGAATCCCAGAGCTATTCTCACATGACTCATGTGTTCTCATCATGGTCTCACTATAGAGCTCCATGTCCAGAGATATGTGATAGATCTGCCTTCCTGGAAAAGAGGGAGGTTTGTATTTTTTCTTGCTTCATATTCAGTCTTCATTTTATTTCAAGCATTAGCAGTGAGTAATTTGGCTTCATCTTCCTCCTAACTACAAAAAAAGTTTGGACCTGACCATAGGTTACAGGCAGATTGCTCCATTATAAACACCATTTTCAGTTATCTCACAGTGACTCAAGAAAGGGTGATGTTACTGATTTTTTTAAAGAAACTTTACTGGAAGTGTCGGGGCAGGGCTTTCCCCTTTCCAGCAATTTGCAAGGTCACTCTACAGGCTCATAAAGTCATAGAGCAATTTAGGAAGAAAATTAATACAAAAGGCCACCTATCTGGTCCAAACCCCTACCCAACACAAGGCTATTTGCTTCAGGCACCTTGTCTGGGCAAGTCTGAGTATCTCCAAGGACAGAGTTTTCACAGTTTCTCTGGTAACTTGTTCTAGTGTTTGACCTCCTACACAGCGAACCATTGTTTCCTGGTATTTCATTTCAGTTTTCCTTGTTACAACTTGTGCCTGCTGCCCAAGTACTGCCTCTATGCACTGCTAAGATCTGTTCTCCAAACTGTGTGTTGCTGAACCTCTCTGTAGAATGGGTGCAGTGCTGTTTGTGCACTTGTCTCATCTCACAAAATGTGTGACAAACTTCCGCATTTTGGAGAAGGAGGTGAACACGTTAATTTCCCTTCTACTATTTACCACTTTCACAGCTTGCTACAAGTAAAGACTAAGGCAGAGGAAACACAAAATTCCTTATATATTTCTTTATTCATACTACAGAACCTTCAGTAAATCTGTTGTTTGAATTCTTCATTGTTGAAAACTTTTATTCCAATTTATCTTTTGTTTTCGTCTTCGATATGAGTGGGAATTTAAGACAAAGGTTTGGATGAATTCAGCAAAATCTTGTATTTCTATGTGTGAAAATTATAGTTACCAGACAGGTATAGCCTGACATGCATAGTTTGGACTGGTTGGAACTAAGAGTAAGAAACATGTTTCTTCTACAAATCACTCTTAGGCTTTGAACAAATAATTAAGAGAGAACAAATAAGACAGAGAGAACTGTCTTTGTACCTCTTTCTGGTGCTTTTCTACATTGTGAGTAAAAGCTATTTGCAGAAGAAGTCTTCTGAACTGGAAGGTTCTGTGAAACATATCAGGCTGTGAGCACATTTGCAGAAACCTTTTCTTTACCTGGTTCCTGAAAAATGAAATGAAAAACAGAAGACGAAGAAGAGAGGAGAGAGATAATGAAACGTGGCAGTAATTATCTGCCTTCTGAAAACCACATTCAAATTATGGGTGCAAGATTCTACTCAAGCAAAATCAGTGTTGTTTTAATTATAATTATTTTACAATTTATAGTTCTTTAATAGTTTTCTAATTAATCAATTTCTAGACACAGTTTTGTGTCTGATTGTATGTAAACAGTTGCAGTAACAAAAAAATTTGGTTCTACTATCTGTAGAGAACAGAAAATTAGGCCCTGAAGAGAGTCAGCTCATCGTTATTGAATTAAATTAAGTCTATTGATTAAATGTTCATTTTGTGGCTGGGCTTTTTTGGAGGCATGAAATAGTCTCATTTAGTTACACTACAGCAGTAAGGGGAAGAATATGTGAGGGAAAGGGAACTGCCTGTTCTATTTAAAACAATTGCTATATACATGTTTTACAGGAGAATAATAACAATTGAAAAACAGTCACACAATTATAAACTAGGAAGACTATTTTCCTCTGATGTTTTTGTGATAAGAATTTCAAAAACAACATTTGATTGACTTCTCTGGAGATCTACTGGAGTTTCTACTGGAGCTCTTTTGTTAATCCTGCCAGTCTCTCCCTTACTGACACCATGGTCATTTGAAGGACATGAAGATCTGGTGTTCTAGCCTTTCATGGTTCACATGCAAATGCATGTGGTTCACACACAGCATGCTGAGTCCATAGATGTCACTGCAAAACAGGCTCCTCTTAGCATCTCTTTTTCTATTCTCCCACACCTCTTCCTCACCCTCTAATACTGTTGCTGCATCTCCTCCCCTCCACTGCCCTATTTTCACAGGGAAAACTGAGTAATTAAAATGTGTTTCAAATATTTATTTTCCAAGTGAGAACTGCAAGAGAAGCAAAAGAGTGCTTTTACCTGAATAATTCTTTCTAACAGTCCCCGTAGTTCTTAAAGTCAAAAATGGATCCTTTTGTGGACAGTTTATGTCTACATGTATTGCTAGTAAAATGAGCAGTTCTGTGTCATCTGCTGGCTGAACCACGCAGTGCAGAAAGGCATTTTCCTCACAACTTTGCTGCTGTGGCTGACTTACTAGTAACTTTGTTATTGTGGATGTGGAACGGAGAGTGCTAGCTGACCTAGCCTGCTCCATAAGGCTAAACTTTCACCAACGATTAGGACAGAAACAATATGCTCAGACCCATTTGTGAACAATGGAAAATTTGGTCGCAGATCCTTCAGAAGTGCAAAGATACTTTTCACCAACAGTAGTGATCAGTACCTTTCTTACATCATTTTATTGTTTAGCCATGCATTGGTCTGTGTCAACACAGATTGACAAAGTCATAGAATTTTATGGGACAATGTGAAAACTCATTTGCAAATTTTATTACAGTCCATCATTGCCTGTATTCACAGTCCAGAGGTCTTCCATTGTTGTGAATAACAATTGGGAGCAATTTCTGGCTATGGTCAATGTAGGGGTTGCAGTCTTTCACCGACAGGTGTTCTTTCCTAATTACTTCCATTAGTTTCCCTTTATTGCAGGGCTTCATCACCAATGAATGTAACGTTTCAAAAAATACCAGACCAGATCTATAAGCTCCAGTGTGTGGCATGATAATCAATGTATACTCATTGAGCCCAACCTTAGTAAAATGATCTAGTCAAACTTGCAGGACTTGTTTCCCAATAAAATAGTTATTATTCCAAATGCAATATTATAAATATAAAAAAATACTGGTGCAGAATTTCAGGCAAATGAAAGTACTTGCCAACATTCGTATCAGCAATAGCCTGGCTAGCAGGACCAGGGCAGTGATTGTTCCCGTGTACTGGGCACTGGTGAGGCTGCACCTTGAATCCTGTGTTCGGTTTTGGGCCCCTCACTACAAGAAGGACATTGAGGTGCTGGAGAGGGTCCAGAGAAGGGCAGCAGAGCTGGGGAATAGTCTACAGAACAAGTACTGTGAGAAGTGGCTGAGAGAGCTGTGGCTGTTTAGCCTGGAGAAAAGGAAGCTCAGTGGAGACCTTATCACTCTCTACAACTACCTGAAAGGAGGTTGTAGCCAGGTGGAGGCTGGTCTCTTTTCCCAGCTAACAAGAGATAGGACAAGAGGAAATGGCCTCAAGTTGCACTAGGGGAGGATTAGATTGATTATTAGGAAAAATTTCTCACTGAAAAAGTGTTCAGGCATCAGAACAGGCTGCGCAGGGAAGTGGTAGAGTCACCATCCCTGTAGGTGTTTAAAAGACATGTAGACGTGGCATTTAGGGACATGGTTTAAAGGTGGACTTGGTGTTATTACGGTAGTGGTTGGACTCAATGATCTTAAAGGTCTTTTCCAAATAAAATGATTCTATGATTCTATGACTTGTAAATATGCTGACAAGAGAAGACGTGATTCTCATTGGAAATACTGAAACTTCTGACCTGGTAATCTCACTGTATCATAAAGCTTCATTCCATTCTAGATCAAGAACCTTCTTCTGCATCACATCTTTGCCTGCTTTAAATCAGAATCATACATATTTTATTAAAAAGAAGAGCGCACTTTGATTTCTCTTTCTTTTCATACTCCCTGAAGAATTAGCACAGATATCAGTGCAAAATGGATTTTTGCTTGCATTTTGCTTTCTAGGTTGTCTGAATTTTGCTGCACTGCATGCAGGTAAATTAGGAACAGAATGTGCCTTTTGGGTCTTTTGCCATTTGTAGTGATACTCAACCCAGAAAGAATATCACTTTTTCTTTTCAGATCTGAGATTACATTTGCAGAAATTATATTTATAAATAGCAAGAAATGCCCAATGCCTTCTTACATAGGAACTGAAGAAATTCAGTTGAGTATTCTTAAAGAAGAAAAGCCCAGAGAATCATTGTATACCTTTTTATCATATTTTCCTAGAACAGAAGTGTTGTTTGACCAAAACAATTACATAACTCCAAAGCTGCAAAGACTTTCTTCAGAAGTGCCTTTCTGCTGTGGTATTATTTTAAAAATACTCTTCAGTGACAATTTTCCATTAAAAGTAAAGAGCTGGTTTTGAGTGATTCCACTGTACCTTCAAAGACAAACATCTCTAAAAGCACAGATTTTATTTTTTTTTAGATAGTTCTTCATCATTGTCTTTTTACATCCATTCTCTCCGTGTCTCTTTTTCTCCATGGTAACATAGAAGTGATCATAATGTATGACACTTACCAGCAGAAGGATTCAGATGAAAGAACCATAAAGTGCAAGAAATGTAGAAACTTGTGTCCAGACCTACACATCAGCTTTCTGCAGACTTGAACCTTTTTTCTGCTCTATTCATATTTGGCTCATTCTCCAAAATGGATGGATCTCATAGTCTCTTTCCATCATTTACCTTACCCTCCCTCTTTTTCCTTTAGTGCTTCCTTAAAGTGCAAAACAATTCCTCAGCCTTTCCTGTTGAATGTTCCCAAACAAGCTGTGAGAGGAGAGAATCACGCAGCTGCTGCTAACTTGATCTCAGAGGCAAACATCAGTGCAGCCGATAGCAATGAAGGCTTGCAAGTGGAAATGGATCAAATCAGCAGCAAAATCATGAAATTAGCAGCCAGTCTCTGTTTTGCAAGTGTTTTTTAGGATGAAACAAAATTTCTCTGGGTCAAGTTCCTATGGGCTCCTTATTGGTTTTCTGGCAAACTCCCAGACAACCTTCCACGGGCACACTTGTGCTTCTTGTCCCTGGACTAGACTCCGTTGGTGGGAGAATTCTTTGCAGAAAGAACAACAAGAAATTAGCTTTTTCAATCAATGTTATTTTCTCTCTTTGCTTTAGACACCAAATAACAGAACGAAAAATCTTTCAGACCCCTCATTTGATTCAGCTGGTGTATATAGAAGTCATCCAAAATCCTTATCGGCTGATGCCCTTCCTGATGTAAACAGGATGTCTCATTCATTGTGCTATTACTGTACCTGTATATTTCTGACCATGTTCCTTGTACCTCAGCATCTCACAACTATGTTGGCCAAATGTTTAGCCAGATGAAAAGCCAAATTGGTCCAGAGGATTCATAAAGCACAGTTCATGACTATAATCACACTATAATTGCAGTGAATTCAAATACAATGTATTTTTCTAATGGTATCCCAGAAACAATCCAAATATCAGCACGATGATATGAATTTGTAATATTTTTTACACACATGTTTAAACACATGCACATACTGTCTCCTCTCTTCTTGGGCAGACATCCAACACAACAATATGTGTCACCGAAGTTTAGAGCCATTCCCTTTATCCTACTTTCTGGCTGTCTCACCCATAAATCACAGACACAGTTACCGATGGGACAGATAGATCCTCTGGAGTGCAAACCCCTGCTTCAAACTTGCTCTCCTTTAAATTAGCTGGCGGATACAAGGATTTTTGGCAAAAAAAATGTTAGGTGTTGAAATATTTATAATTGGAAAATGGGGTGTTTGTACACATTTTGGAGAATGAGTTTGTTAAAATGTTGCACTGTAACATTTTTCTGTCCAGTGTATTTCTATTTTTGGTACCAAACCCAGCTTTTCAAAAACGAGTCTTCATTTCAACTAGTGAAATCAATTATTCATGGACTTTTATTGCATAGTGAAGTTTTCTGGCTGTTTGGGCCCAGTGCTTGTAAGCTCATCTGCCTGTGCTCTCACATTTCAATTTCTGCTCACTTGTTTCCATACATCTGTGTTCCTTAGAAGGAGCACATTTTGAAAACAAAGAGTTATTTACCGCAAAGAGTTAAAACAGCAAACAAAGCCAGCCTAGGAGGTTGCATACCACACTGCCCTTCCCAGTTCAAAAGAAAGGGGGATTTGCAACATGAAGGATCCCTTTGGGGGAGCTGCTGGCTTGCATGGGTGTTGACTGGGTGAATATAAAACACTTCGGAGCAGTATACAGAGGAGGAGTTGATGTTGGTTTGAAGTCAACACACTACCTGTTGGGACAGGGTAGGTGACACCTCCTCCCATCACTGGCAGCCTTACTGGCATGGCAACGAACTCATCCTTTTTATGCCAGAAGCCATGATCTCATATTTGTTAGGTATTGGAAGCAGTCAAAGTCAAAAACACTCCTACAGTTTTGAGGACGCGAGAATATTATTCTACTGCTACGCTTCAGCCAGTTATGCTGTGCTGCTCTCACTTACTACCTCCTGTGCCGCCACCTGCCAGACCCAGCCCGCCTCATCCGAGTGCCGTCTGGCATTGCTGGAGCGTGAGGGGCACGGCCTCCCCGTGAAGGTGGAGTATGTTGGCACCGCAGGCCAACAACCCTTCACTCTTCAATATGGCTGGCGCCCAGGGTCAGCGCAGGAGAAGTTGTTTTTTTTTTCTGGTCCAAGTAGCTCAAACAAAAGCCAATTATTGCACATACGACAAATCTAACAGTGCTCCCTGAAAGCAATGCTGTGATTGTATGGCAGATATGTCCCCCGTGCACGGTTGGGTTGGGGAATATCATGTTCATCAGGATGGTTAAGAATTTAGACACTGAGCCTGTTTTAAGATAAAATATAAATTGAACGTCTTTTTATCGTAACCATAGAACTGTTCCATGAGGTTTGCGTTTGCTTCCTTACTCTTATTTTTTACAGCTGGTAACAAATGGTCCAACAGGTCTGAGGGGGTTTTTGTCCTTTTCTAGGACAAAGCCCCTGCTCCCCCTCCACGGTGAGGGTAAAACCGCAGAGCGGAGGCATGGCAGGGCTCGGGCACGCACTGCCAGGGAAGAGCGGTGCAGGCAACAGCCTGGCAGCTTGTGGTGTCATGGTATGTAGCCCATACAACTGCAGAGAGGCAGATTGGCTGGCCCGAGCCGAGCCTCTTCTGCTGAGGTGCGCTACCACCCACTCACTGGAGTGGGGACCTGGAGGCTGGACCCACTCCTACACTAGCCCCGGTCACTCGCTGCCGTGGCCACTGTCCAGATGGACACTGTGTTACACAGGCTGGAGATGAGGCTTTGTTCCCGCTGTCAGTACTGTGGAGCCCATTTTTCTGAGGAAGCAGCTTTCAGATATTTGGGGTTGTGCCAGGTTCTGATAATCCAGAAAATCCTGAATTTAAGCATGTTCCTTAAAATTAGTGTTCCCTTTACCTTTCTTTGCCAGGCTCCAAATACTGCCCTAGGAGTAGGGGCACCTTATTTGGCAGATGGTTTTTTAGGTTCATGTGTGGCTTTTGTTTTAAAATATATTAATTTATTATAATGTAAAATCATCTGCCTGGGGGATGTGGGATGTTGTTGGACTACAACCAAGTATTGGCTTGTAGCCTTCTAAACCAGGGTGCTAAGAAATAAATCCTAAATAGAAATGGATGAACAGTTTATGTTGAAAATGTATTCAGCAGACTTCACTCTTCTTTTCTAAGGGCTTTCCTCAAAACAGTTGATGTTTTTTAGATTTTTTCAGCACATGAAATGCTGTATCCTGATGCTGCAAACAGCAAAAATGATTTGCTTAATTGCAAATTATTTGAAATGTCTTTTCCCTCTTTGTGGGCTTCATGGTCTTCTAATTACATTGCATTATTCCTCCTCCCTGATCAGATGAGTAAAAAATTCATACACAAAAAAGACATTATTTATCACCAGCTTCTTAATAGAGGTACTCATATACATATACAGGTTAATACTAGTACTTTTATGTACAAGGAAATGACCAAAGGATATAGGTAGGGAAAACGTGCTAAAAAACTATTGTAAAATTACTAATTTGAGTTTTATGCAAGCACCACATTCTTTTCCTGCCAAATAATTTTGAAGTGTACTTTCTACACCTTGCAGTCATTCCTGAACATTTTAGTTTTCACTCTGCTGACCCACTGACACTGATTTCCTGAGGTTTTTGAAAAAATAGTTAAAAAGATCCTCAGTAGCTGAGGATTTAAAGAGATACAGACTTTTTTCCTACCATTGGTGTTTTACCAGGACAATGTACTTTTCTGAAGTAAGATTATGATATTGGCTGTGATAGCTATGACCTCTCATATGTTCATTTACAGAATTTGTCAGACTATTTTAGCATGTTTGCTGAATTCTAATGACTTTTCTTGGTTCAGTTGCTGTCAAGTGAAATGTAGATTTGTGTAACATCGTCACATTACTGAGGATCAATCTGCATGCTTGTAACATCTGCAGATCAATGAGGTACCATCGTGCCACCCCGTTTTCAAACACAAAAACTGGATGAGCACTTGATTTTTAACATCACAGATTTTGCAGTCTTAGAGCACTTCTGCAATTGGTGGTATTTAAAGCAGCTTGCTACATCCACTGGCACTTCTTTGACCTTAAAGGATCTTCCCATGGGACAGCCTGTTTCTTCATATTCTGCCAGTTATAAAGTTGGGAGAAAAAGATTGAGGAAGAGACATAATATGCAAGCAAGATTGATGGACACAAACTAACCCAAGTTAGTATTTGATGTATTTCACATTGATTGTTCCCTTTGCAAATTGGAACTGGACTAGAATGGTGTGAAGGAATAGTTAAAGGCATTAACTTTGACCTTATTTGTATTGCAGAATGATCATATTTATGGTCACAGGAGAATCTTTCTTTTAGTTGGAGGTTAGGAAGGATAATAATAGACTGTTGCATTGAAAGTGCTGATATTAACTCAAAAATTCAGTGATTTTGACAATGAGCATCATTACTCTCTTCTTAACAGCACTTGTTATGCTTGGGGAAAAGCTTCTGTCTAAATCCAGATATCCACAATGTTACGCTCCTGTAATTTCATCTTTACAATTAGTTTTTAACACAGTGTCAGCAGAAGAATGCCCATTGACAATGACTAAGCAGAGAGAGAGGAGTCTATTTTTTATGCAGCAAAACATTTTCATTTTTTTCATTTCCTCACTTACCCACACTATTTGTCTCTTTCCATCATCTGTTTTGTCTCTTCAGAAAGCCAGGCTGTGAGCTGTCTGTGGCAGGCACCCATTTTTCATTTTCTGTGCAGGTAGGTTGTCTAATACAAATAAATAATAAAAGGTCTTTGTCATTCCTCAGACAACAAAACTTTTAATGTAAGTGGTGAGACTTCTGCTTGGGTGTGAACAGGTTGCATTAAGACTCTGGTTACAGATCATTTACATTGATCTAGAAACCCATGAAAAAGTACCACAGAAAATTTACCCTACCAAGCCCACTGTTGTGGATTGTCTGGAGAAAAAAATCCCAGTAACTGCAAAAAAGAAAAAGAAGGACTATCGTCTTCTGATAACACTAATGGTAGCAGCATAGTTACTTGCTTGTTTGTCTGCCTCAGATGGAATTTATAACTTTATGCTTGACTGCCTCAAAGACCTTAAAATTAAGATTAGTAATCAAAAATATTTTGATTGCCAGCTTTATTTCTTGAGATGTTACAAGAAGGCATTAAGTTCATGTAACTAAGCAAATAAGCAAACCAGACAATTATATAAGAAACCTTAGCTAAAAGAGACTACAGAAGGATTTGACAGATTACAGGCTTCTAACACGGTCATAATCACTATTAAAATCTGTAATCTCATTAACATCAAAGAACTGGAATCAAACTGAACAAAACTGAAAAATCATTCAAAAAAGACTTTTTTTATTACAGTCTCCAGTACTATTGTGAAATATAAGTGGGAATAAAGGCGAGCAGGAACATTTCAGAAGACGTTAACGAAATGAAAGCTGTGGTGAATTATCTTCAGCCTTCCTTTCCAACACTTACAATTGAAGATCTCACATCTACTCCAAACTAATGTTTTTTTAAGAGTGCTCTGTCATAGATTGCAGGAGGTGTATCTAAACGATGCATACCAGCAGTACTAAAATCTGAGAGGACTGAATGGCAGGTAATTTTCTCAATTGTTAAAAATCCTTCCTATCTATTCAACGATTTTTTATATCAAATGGTTGTTTTAGTACATTCTTCTTGTTTATGTCAAAATTCTCTAATAGGTTAGAAGCACAAAATCAGCACCTTTGTTCTTAGGCTTTTGTCTAGGGTAGAAGGAGCTGGTGAGCTTAGCTAGATTGTACACCTCAGTCACAGTCAGTTTTGCAGACAGAATTGCGAGATTTTCAATGAAGATAACGTCCTTGAGTGTTTTTATGACTTTTTGTCACCCATTACATTTTTAAAAGATTTTGGATATTCCGTATGTGTGTTTTTTAAAGAAAGGCAGGAGCTTTCTATTTGATGCAAGCAGTTAGTATCTACCAGTAAATATATGTTTCTAAGCAGGAAAGAAACCCCAACAACTAAACTGTTCACAGCAGCTACCTGATTTTCAAAGAGTTTACCTGCTTCTTAGATTGCGAATCTGGTTACATAAAATTTTATTTGAAAATTTGAAAAATCAAAATGTTAGGTAAGATGTTACAGAAGAAAACAGATTCCAGGCCTGTGATCCTCCAACATTTGCTGAAGCTGGCATCTGGTTGTGGAAAACAACATGAGAATTCTATCAGGAGAAAAAATAACTCATTTCAGATAAATGGCATGCTTCAGATTAAGACTGAGGCAGTGTCAGAGGCATCATTGATAAGAAATACACATTTTATATTCAAAGCAGAAATGCAAGGTGATTACAAACAAGACAGGAACATATTCATACAGTTAATTGTGACTTCTATTGCAGAGAAGTTGGCTTTCTGGTCCTTCATCTGTTTAGACTTTTCAAAATCAAGCTCATGTGAAGGTTAAGCAGAGAGAGGGATAACAAGGCTTCACACAACAACCCAGCCAGGACATTTGATCAGTCATTCCAGAGGATCTTCTGAGTCTAGAGTATGAATGGTAGAAAAGCTGCAAAGACACTACAATCAGCTTGAAGGTTAACAGGGGAGGATTAGCAAAACCTGCTCTCAGATATAAAAGAACAAGAACAGACACCTGACTGTACTGTAGAGAAAACGAGTAAGCAACCCAGTAAATGCGATCTCCTGTCTTAAAAACAGACTGAGTATCATCCTAAGTTTTTGTCTGAGTTAGTATCAGAATTACAGGTGCTACCAAAACTGTCTTTTTTGCCAGTTTTTCAATAACCTTCTGTTTACAGCTCCCTGCAGAATACATGGCTGTGTGTACACTCAGGTAATTTAGAGCAACAAAAATGGAACTCTTGGCCTCTGCTTGGACACACAGACTTACCCTTCAATAGGTGCAAAAGGGAAAAAAACAGATTGCAAACACCAGGAAGTTTGGTCCAACAAATAAATGGTGGTAAGCCTTCCAACCTCAATACCATGTGATAACTGAGGATTGGTGTGGCTTTGCTCCAAATCAAGGAGGTGATAATAACTGCTCTCACTCAGGCCACCCTGGTCCCTATGTAGGCTCTGTTGTATTGTGACCCACAAGAAGACCAATGTTGTCCTTGCTTCCCTGAGTCTGTCTGGACCATGTATCAATGTTTCTGTTCTGGGTCACCTACAGCGTCTGAAGTTATGGGCACTGTCTTTTCTCTCAGGCAATGGAAGGCTTATGTTCCTTAACCCAGCACTGCTGTGTTCAGTTCCTGTCGTGGGGGTACTACTATATTGCAACTATATCCTCCACTAGGACAGGTGGGAAATATCAACAATGATTCTTTGAAAAAAATTAAGAAACATTTTGGAGCAGGGGCCGATGTGCCCATCATAATGTTAAAGTAGTTGGTCTATCTTGGGTAGTGTTCCTATTAGTCTGATCTAAAGAGAGAGAGAGAGAGAGAGAAAGAGAAAGAGAGACAGAGAGACAAAGAGAGAAAAAGAAACTAAGCGAAAGAGAGAAGGAAGGAAGGAAGGAAGGAAGGAAGGANCAGAGAGAGGGATAACAAGGCTTCACACAACAACCCAGCCAGGACATTTGATCAGTCATTCCAGAGGATCTTCTGAGTCTAGAGTATGAATGGTAGAAAAGCTGCAAAGACACTACAATCAGCTTGAAGGTTAACAGGGGAGGATTAGCAAAACCTGCTCTCAGATATAAAAGAACAAGAACAGACACCTGACTGTACTGTAGAGAAAACGAGTAAGCAACCCAGTAAATGCGATCTCCTGTCTTAAAAACAGACTGAGTATAGAAAAAAGAAAATAATTAATGAACAAAATGAGTCTCATATTTGAATATGTTAAACACAAAGCATTCATTTTTTAGAAAATGGAACTGGGCTCTATTCAGGCAGGGCACTACCATTTCGACATGCCATGTGGACTCTGGTGTAAAAAAAAAAAAGTAATGCATATGTGTGGTAATAATCTGCACATGACTGGTTGCTGTAATGTGCACTGCTGTACTGCCAGCAGGGAAGTGAGTGATTGCCTCTCGCTTACACAATGGGCACTGGCTTTGCCTTGCATGGTTTTTCAGCAGGAGAACAAATGAGGTGGGGGGTAAGCAAGAAATGAAAACCGCTGCCTGACTCCTCCAGCTCACAACCCTTGAGACCAGTTTAAGAAGTCAATAAGAAGTTTCTCTGCTTTTAAAATATTTTAGGTGGTTTACTGTGCTGAGGGAACTTGCTGAGCACTAGCTGAACGGCAACTACCTGCCTTTTGCTTTGACCTCTGTGTCTTTTAGCCTAGGTGGTGAGACGTGCCACAGAAGCTGTGCTCATCAGGAAAGTTTCTATTTGTTTTGCTAGTCTGGTGGCTCATCCGGAGCAGTTTGATATTCAAATGAATCTGTCAGAAACAAGAGTGTGGTGCTTCAGCTCTTGCTCAGGCCTGATGACATTGATTTGTGAGCATACTGCTTGACTACAGGATGTGTGACAGATAAATTTTATCAAAATTAAGGCACAATTAAACATTTCATCTTCCTAATTACTGGCTGTAGATTCAGCCTGATGACCATGTGCTGTAAGAAATCAGCGACCATTACACATTTTAATGGAGCACAGCTGTCTTACAGCTTGGTAATATTTGCACAGTGCCACAGAACTGTAATTTATGATAAAAAGAAAAAATGTGTATTGGCTCTTTTTTGCCAAAATAGATTAAGGATTCATATACTTTAATGAGATTTGGACCCAGCCTTGGATTATCGTTATAAATGATTTATGTGCATGTTGGTGGACTCCTGTAGTTTTGAGTTGATTTGTGTTTTGGTCGACCAATATGTAATTCAGTATTTCCTTGTCTGCCAGTGTTTGCATTCTTTCCCCTGTCTCCATTTCAGTTCTATTTTTCCAGCATAACTTAGCAAGAAGGGCAAGTGGCAAGGTTAAGAAAGTATCAAGGTGTATTTTCCAGGAGACTCCCTCACAGCAAACTCATTCCTGAAACTCCTTCCCTGCTCCCCTGCTCCACACCCTGAACACATAGAGAAGAGGAAGGAGGGAGGGGTATGGGTATGGGTATGGGTATGGGTAGGTGGGTGACACTAGCCTGGATCAGGGTCACTCCTGCAGCCTGGAAAGCAGGGCACAGGGGAACAGATGCTACCTGAACCCCTGCTTAGCCAGAGACCAGCCTGAACATTGCTGTATCTCAAGGCAGAATATCAAAAACCTTTCTCCTGCTTGTTTAAAGCATGACCTACAAAAGGGTGTTTGCTCATCCACTTGATATTTCTCCTGTTTCAGTCTTTTTTTTTTTTTTCAGAAAATATGCTGCTTCTCTAAATGAAAAAGAAACCCAACAACATATATACCCAAGTTATAATTTTTGGAACCCCCTTTCCTCTTCATTCTTTTCTTCACTAGGTTTCTTTCACAGATTATTTAGAGAGTGTGTGGAGCAGGGGGAATGATGAAGACTAAATTAGGTGTTTTATATATACACATATATACATACCTATATATATACACACACACAAAATGTCTCTGTTTGTATTTGTGCATGTTTTATTTTTACATTAAACTTAGTGAACAAAATTCATACTAAGTTAAACTACCTGGCTTTCCAAGGTGTTATGCCAAAGTCCAGAGTTTGGCCCCATATGTTGCGAAACCCTGAGATTCATATGCGTAGATGAATAGAGAAACTAAATCCTAATTTTCATCATAAAAAAAAATCCTGTCCAAGCTTGATTTACTTCAGTGTTCATATGCTGGAATGTTTCATACTGTACCAGGTTGCATATGCTTGCACACTAATTCTCAATTGCCGTATGCAGTTTGTGACAACCATCTGCTAAGACCTCCCTTAGAGTTCTTTCTCCCACTCAGCCCAGCTGAAATAAAAATATGGACAGAAACAACTTCTGCAGGGAGATGAAAAAGTTAATAGGGGACTTGGAGTTAGACTGTGCATCTGATTCGAATTCAATTGCTCTTACAACTTATGCCCTACTTATAAAATATTCCTGAGGTGTAAAACATTAAATATAATGGAAAACTGTAAAATAAAGCCATACTTCCTTTGACAGACTTGACTGTGCTGGGAAGGTAATGCTAAAGTCTGTACACACAGTGCATGTGTTAGCTAGCCCTCACTAACAATTCCAAACCACCAGCTTAGATTAACTGTGCATCGCACCTTATCACATTAAAGTACCCTAAAGCAGGAGGGGGATGAATGGTGAGAAAAAGAGGGTGAGAGAGAGAAGGAGCTGAAAAATGTGCTTTCAGTTTCACTGATGGAGAAGTAATTCCTTTTAAGCCAGTCTCATCAGAAACTCTGAGTACTGGGTGTTGGCTGCTCCCGTTCAAGCCAGAGGAGAAAGCGAGAGATCAGAGCATCTGAAAATCAGGTTAAGGAAATGACTATATGAACAACTGATGAGCAATAATAGAGGAGGGGGCTGTGGGCTAAGGAAGTGGACTATTGCATTCTACTATTTAATCATCTCCAGTTTTAGATATCCCTTTACCATGTAGTAATGAGTTAAATTCCCCATCACAAGTATTTTTGAATACAAATGAAAACAGGAGAGAGTTCAAAATCCAAGTGGCCTGTCCCCAAACAGGACTGGTTATGCCACAGCCAAGGAGTGCAGGTGGCAGTGACAGCAAGTGAGTGTCAACTAATTTGTTCTTTAAACCCCCCTGATACAATAAAATTGATCCAATCAGATTTTTCCATTTCTACCATGTAAAGCCTTAGGCTTCCTCTTGTAGTGCTACCTGTCATGGAAAAAGGTGGTGACAGGTTTCCCTAGTGCTGCTCCTCTGCCCATTTTCTGAGGTCCTGGTAGTGTAGAACAGAGGTAAAGATGATTCCAAGTGTCTTCTGGGCAAGAAATCTCTATCTAAATGCCAGTATGCTCTTCATCTAGTTCATAACAACATGGTGGTTTTGCCCCATGTTTGGTTCATGAGAGCAGATGAGTGCCCCAAGAGAAGAATGAAGACTTTTGAAGTGGCAATCATGGGTCTAGGTCTGTATTTCTGTGTTGACTTCAGCAGTTTTTCAGTGTAATCTTGAGTGAAAAACTAATCCCAGTGATGAAGACTAACTATTCAGAATTAAAAAGGGTAGGAAGGAAAAGGTAAAGGAGGAATAATTTTTGATATGATGAGAAAAACCCATATCTGGAACACAGGTTTTGCTAGATTTTTAAAGGCAACACATCAGGGTATTTGGCAAACACAGTATTCCTAGGCCTAGGATTGTCTCAGGTGATAATTCTGGGCTTTAAAGCCTCACTAAGTCCTAACGGATTTTTGCCCTAGAAATTGTACAGCTGCACATGTGTAAATCTTGAAGCTGAAACAGGTTTGAACTATTTTAAGAGCTTTTAAAAGGCTGGCGTATTAAGTTATGTATCAATCTGTCCCCCATTGGTTATTATCTTTACAGCTACTCTAAGTGTAGCCTATCGGTTTTAAATATAGGAACAGCAGTAAATAGTGCATTATGATATTCCAGATGGAACACTTAAAATAAATTGAATTATCTGTATATTTGAGAGTTTTCTACAGCACTACTATTATGTCATCATTTTCTGTAGGTAGTGTAAAAATCTCTTATCCCTACAGTATTAAAAAGTTTGAAGACATGGATGAGTGGAGAACTGATGACAAACAAATACTCAGAAAGACCTTTTGGCTGCAGAAAATGTTTCAGGACTGGATGCAGGAGTAGAAGTGAGGTAGGAGTGTACCAGGGTCTGAGATCTTCTTTCTCTTATTCTGGGTTCTGTGTATTCATGCCAACTGCTGGAAATATCTATGGGGCATATCTCTCTCATCTTGAACCACCCGTTGCTGACTCAAGCATGTGATGCCTTGAGGGGTGTCTGCTTGAGAAGGAGAATAACTACATGAAATGGAATCAGGGAATAGGGCAGCCCTAGTTGTGGGGGCTGGTGGGCCCATAGCACAAGGGACGAAGGGAGTCCATTGGTGGGACCATCCCTAGGGATAGAAATCCTCCCCAGGTTATTGCGACAGAAAAGGCCTCTACCAGGATGCTTTGTTTCATCATGTTGATGTACCCCAGTTCTACTTCCTTGGTTGGCCAGGTGGCCTCCCTGCCCCCTTCTACGCTATACTTCCCAGATCCAGAAAATTCTCCCTTCCCCGCTCTCCCATTGGCCCTTGTTCCTTTGCCACTCCCTCAGAGTTTCCCCATTTGCTCCCATACCCTAGTCCCGCCTATGTACCTCCCCCATGCCATCAGACTATTGGTCCCTGATGCTTTCCCCACCCCCATATATAACCCTGGACACACCCTCCCATTGTTCTGTGTCTTTTGTCAATGGCAACCTTCATGCGCGTGGCTGAATAAATCTCTCCCGTGGAACTCTGTACGGAGACCCTTCCTGTCTCTTTACCATCGACTTGTCGAAGAAGCTATCCGGTGTGCGTGTGTGAGTGTAGTGGCTTGCCAAGCGGCTTTCTGCTGGAGACACTTTCGGTAGGTCATGGCACCCTACCAGAACACCCCACGCGACACTAGTGACCCAGGATTTCTGATGGGGCAAACATCCTGAATTCAACTGAGGGTTGCGTGGCCTTCCCATCACACAGCATAACTGATATGCTTTGTCTACAAGCTAAAGGGGAAGTGAAATCACATTGAAAATTTTTCCTCTGCTGTAAAGTTAGCTGCACTTGCTTTTGATGGACTGGTGCTTGAAGTGGGGAGATAAAATTCACAGCTGAGCTGAGAGACTGAACTGCCAAACCCTGCATGTGATACCTATAATAATTAGTACATGGGTTAGTATTGCACTAATACCCACACAGAAGACCCTTCAAATCTATTTTTTCCCCCCACTTGCATTGATTTGGATGTCAGTGCTCATCCCACTGCACAGACAGGGAGTCCAGCTGCTGGCCTTACTGTAGTTGCTCTAGAGGCCTGGTACCTCAGCAACTTGAGAAACACAAAAGGCAAATTATCCTGTCTCTTTGGGCATGTGCTCTTGTTCCCTGGTTCACTGAATAGGCCAACTGAACTTTCCATAAAAATATATCCCAACATACAGCCTAGAGCAAGGTGAGGAAGATAGGACAAATACCAGAAGATAAACCGTGATGGTGCTAAGCTGTGCAAGGAGCCTTGTCTGTCATCATTGGTCTTGCATGCAGTTGAGCTGGCTTTAGAGCAATAGGTTCCTTGGAAGATGGTTGGGAAAGATATTCATGAAGCCCAGGAAATATTGCTTTTATTGCATGCAAATACACATTACTTGCTATCTAGTTTTCCTTAACTCTTGAAAGCCACTTCCTACACTGTTGTGGATGTTGTGGTCACTTTTCAAGTGAGATACAGGCAGCACATGTAACATGTAAGATGTAGCGCTATACAGATGCCAAGTGTTTGTTACTCTTATCCCTACCTTTAAACTCCTGAATCCTGGGCTCCGGGAGGTGCTACAGGTAGAGAATGACAATAGACTAGCTGCTGGTATTCCCTTTGCTTAATCCATTTGGTATTATCCTACTGCCCAGCAGCTATCTCAGATGTTACTAAATGTATAGTGGCTAAAGGTGCAGGTCTCCTCTTCTGAACTGATGAGGCTAACAGGCTACGCTCTGTATACCAGTAGTTTTTCTGAGGTCAAAGTTGACTTCATGTTTAAACTTCTGAAATTATTAAAATAGTCATTGTAATGACTATAAAGCATTCTGATGCTGTGACCCGGAGAGCCCCTATCTCCTGTTAACCTTGTATTCTGCTCAGTTAATTCCACAACACTGTCCATGCCAGTAGAGATATCCGAATGTGATACTTGTGCTTATCAGGAGCAACATAAAGGAAATGGGTAAGCTCACATCTCTGCTGAAAATGAGGTGCCATGGAGATGGCTTATGCAGAATCACAGGATAACTTCCTTGTTCTTCCATAGAGCTGCTGGTTAGCACCAAGTACCTCCTCTGTTACTGCATCTCAACCAGGGCCAGGGATCTTCAGCTGGTGAAATTGTTTTTAATTAGGAGTACATGTGCCCAGCTGGTCATGCCAAGAGACTTATGTAATGTCATTCTTAAGAAACAATGCATCTTCCAGCAACTTTCTTGGGTGAAGTCAAGTACAAAAGGGATTTCCTTTTGTAAGTGGCAAAAAGAAATCAAAGCTCTCCATGTCCCCAAGGACAGTCAGTGAGCCCTGGCCAGTAGAGGTCATAGAAGTGTAGCTCTCAAATGATCAGTTCAGTTTTTCTAGCTATTGGACTATTCTACACTCCGTGTTTGTTCTAGAAATGATATTTATTTAGAGGTCATGTGTAAGCTATCAAGGCAAAAGCAGTGCTGGAATGAATTAAAAAATCTCCAGTTCATGGAGCCTCGATCCCTAAGTTTGGATACAACCACAGTAACCCTGTAGTTTTCAACAGAATTTCCACTTATTGACACTAGTGTGAACTGCTGAAAGCAATTACCTATACATTGCTCTGTATGTGCTGTGAAGAAGTTTGTTACAGGATGCCAATGTCCACATGACTTGGTATTTGTGGCAAGAGTCACTATAGAAGCAACTCAATAACTAAATGTAGCAAAACCTCTGGCAGATTAGTCTCTCTTACTGATAGGTGTTACTGTGACAGTATATCAATCTTTTTAAAGGAATGCACTACCATTCACAGGTCCATAGGCTGCTTTCATACTTCCATCATCATGTCCGTGGCCTTCAAAGTTACAGCTGATGGACCTTCTGTCAAGACCCAGATATTTAATCAATGTGACAGCATCCTACATTTTTTGAACCCCAGAGGCCCTGGAAAACTTTAATGCAGCTTCCAGGTAAAGTTCAATCCACATGGCTGAGTCCCCTGAAGTATTTTCTGCAGACAACTCCCCTCCCCCATATTTTAATATATCCAATGTCGTTTACATTTGAAGAAAGTGAAGAGCTCAGTTTGAAGGCCAGATATTATTGTAATAGAAATATGTAGTTTACAGAGTTCTGCCACAAGAAGTTGGGTGCAAGACCTCTGGTTAAACACCTCCATTTGGAAGAAACAGGACTTTTGACAACAATAATGAGTTTCTACCTATCACAATCACCAATTGCCACATGCATGCTTGGGAGCATTTATAGCCTAGAATATGAAGAGAAATGTATTTTCGAGGAAAGAAAAACATATATTAACATTTGATGGGTACAGCAACAGTCTTATTGATAAGGAAACATCCTGTTGCCTATCTCAGTTACAATGTCCATGCACTGACACAATTCCATCACAGATCTAAAGTTATTCAACATTGTTATAACTATAATCAACAAATTATGCTAAGGCAGTAGGATCACTTGAGAAAGCCACCGTGGACTTGGAAGCCCCTCTGCTTTCCCCAGCTATAGCATCTGACCTCACAAAAGACAATCCCTCTTTCTTCTTATCTGGTTCCACCAGGATAAAATTATTCCCTCTCTCTCTTTGTATGTGCCCATAAGCATGCGCACAAGATCAGAATCTGGCCCAGAATTCTTTTGTTCACAGTACTTGCCAATGAGTACCAATTGTATGCAACATAAATAAATGCTAGCTACATTACATTATGAATTTCCTTTAGCAGGGAATGTTCCAGAATCCTAATGGCTGCATTTTCTTTGTCTCTTTGAGTTTTAGCCTTTACATGCAACTTTATTAGATGTACTCATTGCCTGACTTAAACAAGTAATAATGTCTGTAATTACAGCAGAAACCAGTTCACTTATAGTTAAGTAAAATGCTATATGTCAGACATGTCAGTGTGATCTGTATAATACAAGAAATTTAAACAATGAAAAATAACACCAAACAACATTCATGTTAGTCATTAGATTTTAACTATGCTTTAGGGTTGTTAATGTGAAGAAGGGGAAGACACTTCAGCTGACCATGCCTAATGCAGCAAGCATGCAGCAGAATGAAATTCTTTATTTTCTGAGTCCTCAATAAAGGAAAGAGGAGCATTGTCTATTAAACTATAACACCTTTGATGAAAAGGTTCCCTAGTTCCTGGTCCCTTACTATTGCTCTATACAGAAATTTTTATTGCAGGTACTACATTGCATAAATAAGCTGACCTGTCAGGTTTTTGGCAATTTATGGGGCTGGTCAGCCTGTACATTCGTGCAGTTTTTTGTTGCAATGAGATGTAATGGCTTTTCAGCGCACCATAAGCACAGTTGTGACCACAGGCTCACTAGTGTCATTTTGTGTGCAGTAATGAAGCCTGACGAGTGGTCTCCTGCTTGCAGATAGCCGGCTGTTGTCCTAAAAATGCAAACCATTGCCTCAGGCCATGGAATCAGGAACAGGCAAAGGACAGTGGCACAGGCACGGCTCCCCACTGCTCACCCTCCCTTTAGCACACTGTACTTGGATGCAGTAGAATAGTCTTTACCCTTGTACATAAGGACACAATGAGAGAAAGTGATAAAAGCAATTGTATGAAGGCCATGTTGGAAATCGGGTTTTGTGAAGTTGAGCTGAGATTCAGGAAAAAAAATCCTTTGCCAGTACATTTTCCCCCATGCACAGTGGGTCCTTTGAACAAAAATACTGATCTTCATCACTGTTTCCCTTCCTTTTTTTTTGATCTGTATAGATATTTGTGCAGATACGTGCACGCGTGCTTATTTATATTTATTTATATTTTGACAATATATACTTACACCCACACTAGCACACACGTAAACATGTATACATATATACAGAGAGACAGAGCTAGCAGGCACAGCAAATCAAAGGAACAAGCCTCGCTGCTTTTTTTCACAGCTCATCAATATTCCACGGCCCAGGAAGGCCAGGCGTGCACGAGGGTTCACACTTCCCACGGCACAGCCGGCCCCATCACAGATCCCCCTCCTTGCTTCATCACCCGAGGGTCGCCAAGAGAGCCACTCAGAGCTGGGTAGCACAGTGCTGGGAGATGGTTTGTTTTCTGGAGGAAAATGAAAAATGAGTCTATCCTGAGTCAAAAAGCAGTTAGGCCTCATCCTGAAATTGTGTGATTTGTGGTTTAATTAAGCCTCTTTCCGTACACCAGCCGTTGTGCAGCAGCCTCGGTGCTCATGACAGGGAACTATCTAAATTCTGAAACCTGGAGGGTGGTTTGTTCTTCAGGAGGGCAGGAGCTGCTTTTCTGGTTTCCACATGCACACCCAGTGTTTCATAAACAACTACAGGGAAAAGAGATGGAGGCAGAAGTTACAAATCTGTTACAGTTATAACCTCATTACCATATCCCTTCTCACTGTTTCATAGCTCTTTGGGAGTCATCCTTCCCTGCAAAACTTGTCACATGGTAGGAAGTGTCTTTGTAAAGCGCCATGTTAGAGGAGAACATGGAGCCCAAGGCTCTCAACCTTGTCTTGGCTAAAACCTTTCCAATCTTTATCCTCGAAATATTTGTTCCATCAGTTCACAGAGTGCAAGAAGCTGCAGTTTACATGGTTTTTGTGTGCAGGGGTAGAGCTGGGTGGTGCATGAGACTGAGAATGGGGGAGGGAAGATAGGAGATCGCTTGCAGGTACAGTTCATCAGCTGCATTTTTATCTCAAAAGTGAGACCCTGCCTCTCAAATATAAAACTTAGAGTGCCTCTTTTCACATTTCTTCACTTCTGAAATAAGAGGAAATATTTGGTGAAGTATTAGGTCTACTGCAAACTAGCAGTTCATCACATTATGTGTCACAAAAATGGCAAAAGCAGAAGCAGCAGTTTCCATTGTCACAGTCAGCAACGTGGCTTATAAGCATCACGTTACATTTGTCTTTATTCCTTAAATGTGTAGCTTAATATTGATATTTTTGAAATGTTAAATATAAATCAGAAAACATACAGAACGTGCAACGTTGCCGTGGGAACCTTTGCTTTCTTTTTTTTTTTTTCCTTTCTGAAATTTTATGATAAAAATTCTGCAAAGTTAAGGTAGCTTTAACTCAATCTTTGGGTGTATATATAATACAAAATGCTTGAACTTCTGGGACAGCAGCTATTTCTATGGATACAGTATGTTGAACAGACATGGAACAAAGAAAACCAAAACAGTTGGTTCTCTGCTGTCAAGGAAACAAGCTGCTCTTTCTGCTTAAATATGTCTTACCAGAACTAGGAGGGAAAAATCCTCCAAAACTCAAGTTTGTACTTAAAAAGAAGGAATCTGACTTTCAGGCCCTGGAATAAATGTATTTTCAAGTATTTCAGTAAGAGATATTGTTATGTTTGCTATAGTTAAATCAGTATATCTCCCTGAAAGCCCCTAAGGTTAAAGTTACTCTTAAAGGTAAATTCTAAATAATTTTTTGAGAACCGTAGGAGTCCAGAAGGAAAGTGAGAAAACATTCTGCAGTGTTCTGGGTTTTGTGCTGCATGCAGATCACTTACATAGATTAAATTCTGTTATTTACACTCCTGTAATTCAAACTCCTTTCTAAATTTTGTTTTTTTGCTCCTATTCAATTATTAGGAGTTCTGTTGTTTAAAATAATGAAAGCTAAACCTCATATTCATTCACAATCCAAAAATTTTAATAGGTTTATTTCTTTTGGGGGTATTAAAGGTGTACTGGATAGAATTGCTTGGTCTGATAAACAGACTAAATGATGACGCACATATATGTTCTATATGGTACATCCAATGTACAAATGCTATGGGAGACTGCAGATACTTGGAAACATGGTTAAGGTTACATGAAGCAAAGAGACTACTGGAAAAAAATTACTCCAAGCATTTTTAATACCTTTGAGTTACCTCCTGGTGAGCGACATTCTGGTTCTGGTTAGAATAAGCTTCATCTTGAGCTCCTGCACTTTAGTGAAGGACGTTGCAAAATACTCAGAGAAGCACAACAGAAAATAGGTCTCCTCTAAGACGAGAAGATATCCTAGGAAAAAGACTGTGATCTGACATATACCAGTGAAGCTCACAGCCTTTCTGGACAAAGCAGATCCAAAATGCCCAGCTAGCTTGGAAACACATTTACAGACACAAATCTTTGTCTATACACAGCACCATTTCTAATTTGAACCAGGAAGCAGAAATGAGGTTGAAGGCAGATGATGTATTTAGCTAAAGCTGTCTTTGTTTATGGGCGATATAGACTTTCTCTGGCAGGTTTTGCAATGCCGCAGGTGGGCTTGGACATACGACGCCTGAATACTGAGTGTCCTCCCACCAATGGGTTCTCTCCATGCACATGTCGTTAGTTCCCAGTAATGGGAAAGGTGCACGTATTCAGAGTTTACCCTCCTGTGAACAGCAATGTTCCTGAGGGCTGGGAGCTGCAAAGGAACCTGCATGTGTAAAACAATCCTGTGTCTGGAAATAGCATTTGCCCTGGCAGTTGTAATTTGGCCCATTGCATACAAAAGGTTGATTTTGAAGAAAATTGCCATTAAAATCCCTGCTCCTTATAAAAAGTGACCAGAAGTAAGCCCTTTGCCTAGCTATTCTTGCTTTCCATATTAGCTTTGTTGGTCTTGTAGGCTAGAAATAGTTTTTAGAATGGATTTTTTTGAGAAGAGGTTGTGAAATATTTTAAGAACACAGTCCTTAAAGAACAAGAAACTGATAGATTCAAAAGGCATATTCTGAAATGCTATTGAAGATGCTACGCACAGCCCCACTAAAGTAAGAATTAGTACTGAAGACCTAGTACTCACCCATAATTAACTTTGCAATGTCTTCTTCCCAAGTGCCTGCATTATAAAATTCTGCATCTTCTTATGTTTGAATTTCCTGGGTTTTCTTGCTTTGTTTAGACATTATTGTAGCAGAAAAGAGGAATGGGTTTGGGGGAGGGAAAGGTTTGTACACTTCTGAATATTTGAGCTGTGTTTAATCATTCTCATGTGTGAAATCCTTTATTAAAAAAAAATCAGTTTATCTGATACTTACTGCTCTTTAGTACAGCACAGCTTGGTAGCACTAGGTACGTCTTGTTGAAAGTATGTCCATAAATATGTCCCTTACAGCACAGAACAGCTTGTTAACTTGGCAATCCTCAGCAATTTGCTTTGAAAAGTTTGCCTCAGTTTTGATAGTCCAAATGTAGGGCAAAAACTCAGAGTAACTTTTTTAGCTAATTTTACCAATTGACACTTTCCTCCTAGTTTTAACTGCCTGTTTACTAGAACAAGAACTACAACACTTCTTCCTCCATATTCAATTAGCCTTTTTTTCAACGTTTTATTTATTTTTGTTGGACTGGGACTATTGATTTTCTGTTTCTCTAATGTACAATCTAAAAAAAAAATAGAGTCCATTATGTCAAATAAATATTATTCTATTATCTTAACTGTATGTAAACCTGGTGCCAGTATTATATAGGGGATGGTATTACTGTGACTTTGCACAATTGCTATGCATCCCTATGTCATAGACAGAATAAATGGGGCACAGAGAGGACAAGTAAATTGTCCAGTGCCCAAAGGCTAGAAAGAAACACCAGCATTAAGAAAAAACCACCAGATTTTTGCATGCCAAAATTCCAAAATTTTGCTGTCAAAAATTTTGTGCTGTCAAAAATTTCTATGCTCCTTTTTTGGCAGGAGAGGGAGAGTGTTGTTTTTTGGTTTGGGGTTGGGGTTTGGGGTTTTTTTGGAGGGGGGTTGGTTCGTTGGGGTTTTTTTGTTTTAGTAACACTTTCAGCTAGCTTTTTTGGATATCCTTTTTAATGGAAGAATGGAAGTAAGATGCCTATATTATTCCTATACCAAATACGTTACGTTGGCTTATGGGAGAAACCCTGAAGTGAAAACTCTTGAGTGCATGTTCTGTTTTAACCACATGAGGACTGTGATTGGAGATACTTCAAAGTGGGTTACGATGGTTAACTAAGTGAAAGATAATATCCCTTTGCCATTACTGCCTGGTAGGTCTCATTACTCCTCTGGGCATGCTCCTTAGAATAAATTAAAAGGATCCACTGAGAACCATTTTGCTTTGGGTTTTTTATTTTCTAATGATTGCCAAAAGCCATTTGCTAGAATAGTACAGAATGTTTACAGATGCCTTAGGAAGAAAACAGCAGAATGTGGAACTAATTGTGTTTATTCAAGATAATTATGAAACACAAATGACCATTACTTACAACAAATCCCTTGACAGCTAGAGTTTGACTCATGGGACCAGGACCAAACTCAGCAAAGAAAGGCCTTAATGTAGAGTTATACTGTCCATATGGACACCACGTATCAGCACTGGCTATTGGAGTTATTGCTCACCCTGCAGTGCTCTTGTATCCAACTAGTGTTCAGTACAGAACAGCCGCGGCTTCTAGGAAAGAGGAAAGGCACATGGGGATGATGAGTACTTCAGAAGGAAATCCTGCTGGGGGTAGAAATTCTGAGAAAAGCAACCACAGACTTCTCTGGCAATTAAAGCAGAACTTCATAGGAAAATTACCCATCTTTGCTGCACCAGTGATGGGCATTTAATCTCATCAGCGAATGAGATTCACAAAGCAAATCTAAAGACATGACTATTAATTCCACCATAAAGAACATGCTATACACAATGCATCTGTGTTCATCCCAAAACAGTTTGTCAAGCCATCCCTAAACATCCATGTAAAACTGGTATGCACACTCTATTCTTGAGTAAGAAGACAAGAGGAATCCAGGGCAGTACAGTGTTGGAATTGCATAAAGGTAGATGAAGAAAAAATTTGTGAAATAATCATAGTGAAAAAAATTAAGTAAATTGCTAGATTAAGAGAACTAGGCATAATCAGATTTCCTATGGGCTTTTTTGTTTATTTGGTTTTGGTTTTGGTTTTGTTTTTTTAATGGGGCACTGAATTGTGCTTTTTTAATTGATCTAGGGGGCTTGCTCTAATAATATCAAAATGGGTCGATACTGTGATTACAGTTTCATTTGATTTCATTCTTCTGTTGCTGCAGTTGAATTGTTCTTGCTTTTGACAAAAAAGAAGTAGTTATTTAGACTACCAAAAATTTATTAACATGTGGTTCTCCTACAGAGAGCTCATTTATATCCTTAACAGTGTGAAAACACAATGCAGGCTGTACTGCTTTTGTTGATTTCATTTGCTGGTGACATACCCAAAATCCAAAGCTTAGTAATGTCCGAAAGAAAAACCAGCAAGTTCTTTATTGACTTCGGATCTTTCTTGCCCATATGGATGAGGGCACACCTTGGTGAAATCCTGGACCTTAAATCACTGTGAGTTTTGGTTCAATGGTCACTTAACATACCATGCGTGTAGCTTATGTTCAATGTTATAAATCAGCATTCAGTGTCGGTTTCAAAATTCCATGAAAAAGGATGAGTGTTAGAACTCATGCACTAACACAGAATTGTTGATGAGGGATGAAACCCACCAGCAAATACATTGTGACTGAAAAATGCCAGAAGCTCAATGGGACCAAAAATGGCCTCAGCACACAGGTTGGATCTTAGCAGTCTGGGTCCCTGCTAACTAAGCTCCAATGTTCCAGTCTTGGTGATTTTTTTCCTGGGAAAGAAAATCTCCACTTAGCTTCGTGTTTAATATGGCCAGAAGAAATTGGACTGAGATCTCAAATTAATTGTCAAAAATTTTACAGATGGTTTATCACACCTCCTGTGGTTTTTCAGTTTCAGAAAACTTTAACTGTAACATTTCTGCTTTGATTTTTATTTTTCATATAATGGGTAATTTAGATATAAGAAGGGAAAATGATTTTAAAAGAACTGATAAGCCTCGGAATGAAATTAAACGTAAAACTGTGACAAGCAGAAAGCTTCAACAGGGTTTGAAAAATTTTTCCATGGGTTTCCATTGAATAGCTTTAAACTATGTTTTATTTAGACTCAGACCTACTTTCTCTCATTGACTTCAGTACAGTCAGGTCAGACTGGGGGGTCAGTCCCTCATGGTGACAGGACTTTTCTCCATCTTTTACAAGCACCAGCCTATGCTGAGTTCACTAGTTTCCTAAACTACATTTTTAGCCAGAAGAAAGCCTTACCTTTGCACTATGGGGACACTAATTTCTTCTACCACTGCTGTTAATGGTACAGTCTGAAGGGATATGCAAGAGAAAGAAAGGGTGAAGGAGAATGCAAATAGCATCCTAGGGTGAGCAGTTTATACACGTATGAGCTCCTTGAATCTCTTGTCCAGTGCATGTGGGCAATGAAAAGAAGGAGAATTAATTTTATGGGAGCTGCAAAGTAATAACAACAGAAATGAATTGTGGATGCTAAAAGCCTGGCTGTAGGGAGATTTTCCAGCTCTCTGCCAGTGTCTGTGGGAAAGCGAAGACTTTCGCACAGATGCTGGCTGAGAAACAGTTGGGGAGTTTTTGTAAATAATTCCTCTATCTTTCACCTGTAGGATGTTTTGCAATATTGTTATGTTTAGCTGTGGAATTGTTTTGAAATGGGTGTTGTAGGATTTAGCCAATCATCCTGAGAGGTGGATGGTCAAGGGACCAATCACCTTATGTCATTCCAGTGAACTAAAGGATAAAAACCCGTCTGTATATTAATAAATAATTCCCCTTTTCCTGAACTCTGCCCGCTTCATTTCTCTCCGTCCCTGGTACAACAATGACAACGAATAGCCAACTTTTTTTTTCAAACAGGCTTGTCAAAGTCTCCCAAGCAACACATGGGACTTCCTAGCAAAGCAAAAGCAAAGCCTGGTGAGCTTGACCTCCACTCCCACATTTGAGAGACCTGGCTTCTCAGAGGTGACTGCAAATGGATTCTAGTGATGACAGTCAACTGAGCACAACTGGAGAGAAAAGGACCTCTGCTTGCCTTCCCTTCCTTGAAAGTTGTGCCCCATAAGGGTTAAGGAACTGCCCACCAACTGCCAGCGCCTGTGACCACCCTGCTCTCCTCTCAGCCACCAGCTGATCCCTCCAACAAGCCGCCAAGGTGAGAGTTCACTGTAAGAGGTGGGTGAGGTTAAAGATAATAAGAGTCTAAACATCCATGGGGAGTTCAACTCATGTACAAAGTCATAATTACATAAGCCATTACCATCGTACGGGTGAAAAGAAATTGCTGTGAGCAGGTGTAGAAAACATTTGCAAAGACAGGCTTAAGAATCAAGGATGGAAAATATCAGACTTTCTCCAGCGGATGCACCATGGCTTTAGCTAGGCTATAAAATGAGGATTGTTTGGTTATTCAAGTAGAAACCTGTTAAATGGATAACCTTGTTGCAACAAATTTTAATTTTTTTAGCAGATCTGTTCTTTCAACAGGTATTGATTCAAGCAGCCTCAGCTATTTTTATCAAATGCATTTTAGAGGCACAGGAAATGCCACTGAGGATTTAAGCCCCCAGTAAGCTACACAGAGGCAGTGTTTGTAATACACTGCTTGCTGCTTTCATAACCTGGACAAACCTCATACATCATGGGCCAAATTATGCCCTTGGATGAGTATGCCTGATTCCCACTGCTCTCAATGTGGCTGTCGTAGAAATCTGTGGGAGACCAGTTTGTGCATCCAAAGAGGTGTCTGGCCTAAAATCTATTGTGCTCATATTCCTTTTTACTTAGGTGTTTCTCATGTCTGCTTGACTTACTCTCTTTTTAACTGAGGTAAAATGACTGCATTTAAAGAGAATCTTACCAAAAAAAAAAAAAAGGGCAAAAGACCTTTAGTTCTACAGTGTTTTGATTTGTGTGTGACTATAATTAATGGATGTTCTTTATCCAAGGTTTCCTTGAAAATCACTATATAAATGCGTTTATAGAACTCTAGTGTTTCTGCAGCCTTTTGAGTTTTGGACAGGCCTGGCTGATCTCCCCTACGAGCAAGCAATCATGGTCATTTCCCCACAAGTTTTACTCTGCCAATCCTCGGCTGCCCATCAGTATCTGCCCTCTTGAAAGAATGCCTGAAAAGAGACATTCAGTAAACATTCTGCTGCTTCTGTGACCCAGGAGCATGCCCCCTCTTCACTCAGGTAGAGGAGTCTGGGAGTAAAGGATGGTCTGCAAGAAATCCTTTGCAAATATATAATACCAGGAAAAGCCAATTTAGCGATGTAGCCCCCATGAAAATCAAACTGAACATATTTTGTGCATTACTGATGGGTACTATTGCGGGGAATGTGGACCGGAGGCCGCATGGGTGACAACAGGAAGCATGGCACAAAGGTCCAGCTCATCTGGGAAGGATTCCCACTGGCCCCTCTGGTTGTGTCCTGGTGCCCTGGTCACCTGTCTAAGCTGGATACCAGGTTCAGGATTTACTCCTCTCTGCACGGCTGCTTTGAATTCATTTTATTCCTAGGCAGCTAGTTGGAATGGGAAATTTATACATGCATTCAGCATTGTCGTAGTCATATCTTGCCTGAGGGCATATTGATCCTTGTTACCATATTGACTTGATGCTTCTACATCTGCCAGCAATAGGTCTACACATTTTTTTTATATGGAGATTGCACATTTTCCTTCCCCAGCCCCAAATCTCCTTCCCACAGTCTCCTTTTATTAAGGTAAAACAGTTGTGGGGTTTTTTTTTCAGTGCAGCTTTTAAAATGTGTCTGTGTTTGCCCAGGTAATGGTTTAGCAGTTTCGGTTTAGCTCCAGCCAGCAGCTAAACCCCGTGCAGCTGCTCACTCACTCCCCCCACAGTGGGATGGGGGAGAGAATCAGAAGATTTAAAGTGAGAAAACTTGTGGGTTGAGTTAAAGACAGTTTAATAGGTAAAGCAAGAGCTGCATGCACACAAGCAAAGCAAAACAAGGAATTCATTCACCACTTCCCGTGGGCAGGCAGGTGTTCAACCATTCCCGGGAAAGCAGGGCTTCATCACACATAATGGTAACTTGGGAGGACAAAAGCTACCAGTCTGAATGTCCCCCACTTGCTTCTTCTTCCCCCACCTCCACATGCTGAGTGTGACACCGTATGTTATGGAATATCCCTGTGGTCAGTTGGGGTCAGCTGTCCTGGCTGTGTCCCTTCCCAACTCCTTGTGTATCCCCAGCCCCCTTGCTGGTGGGTGGGGTGAGAAGCTGAAAAGGCCTTGGCTCTGTGTAAGGGCTGATCAATAACAACAAAAACATCCCTGAATTATCAGCACTGTTTTCAACACAAATGAAAACGTAGCCCCTACCAGCTACTATGAAGAAACTAGCAAAACTAGTCCAAAACCAGCACAGCAATGATGACTTTAATAAAAAGAAAGAGTAAAGCAAATAGTTTGAAATTGATTTGCAACAGAATTTCCCTTCTAAATTATAAATACACAGAAACCATTCTCTGTATTTTCTTTCCAGAGTGAAAGAAACAAAGCAAAGGGGAAGTTACCTGTTCGTTTATAATTAACTGAAGACTGGGGGAGCAGTAGCAAGATGGTCCTTACAACTGGTATGCTTGGAGCAGCAGATTTGTCACCACAAGCAATTTCTGCTTTTCACTCATGTTCTGCATACAGTTTCAACTATAAAGGTCACTAACGAAAAGCAGCTGCTTAAGTGGGTCCAAAGTAGTTTTTGCTTAACTTTTAGCATTTACTTAACTGATTACTAGTTACAAATCTGACACACAGCAGACATAACAGTGCTCTCAAGGAGATTAAAGGATTAGTCACTCACTAGCTTAATCAGATTAATAGAGATTTTGAACACAATGTATAATTCTATCCACAGAGGGGATGCATGATAGCCACATGCTAGCCTAATTTGGGAAGGGATACGAGGGATGGACAGACCCAGGCAAAAGAGTGTGGAAAAAATCGCTAGTTATCACAGGGATTTTTCTAGGTACTGCACTTGTAATACGACACAGAGACCTTATATTTTCTAGTGGAATTACAAATTCACGAAATACAACATTATCGTCAGCTAGTAGCCTATGCAATACTGCAAGAGGACTAACATAATGCCCTGATATAAGCTTGAGATACTGGTATACAGTAAACATATGTGTGAATCTGAAACACAAAGTGTGGGGAACAACTCTGTAATATATTAAAAGCTTTGTGGCAAAATTGGAAATTTGATACAGTAAATTGATATGAAGTAGGAAGAAAAGAAAGGATTTGCTGTCATCTGTGAGAGCTGCCAAAGCTAGTATTTAAACTTTACCTGTGGAGAAATCTACAATTTTTTAAGAAAACATGCATTTCTCTTCCACATGGTTTAAATAAACGGAAAAGTAGGGTGGAATCTCAGTATATTGAAACTGAGGTTTTCCTGTAGTGAAGTTACTTGACAGCTGTAGTATTTCTACTAACAATTTATAGAGAGAAATCATAGAAAGCTTTTATATGAGCCCTGTTTTTACATGTAAAGAGAAAAAGCAAAGAATAATGAGTGTAAGTGACACTATCTTCATCTATCACCCTCTTCTTTTTAATCCATTATTTTTCATCTTCCTGATTTTTTGCCATTTCTGGGATAATGACCTTAACAAGTTCCCAAAGCATTTCTGAAGGTGTCAGTCTCGTGTCTGAATCTTATTTCCCTGACATCCAGTCTTCAGAAAAGAAGCACTTTCAAGAAAGAAACAAACAAATTAATCTCCATGTGCTTCAGGAAAGACACTGTAGCTGGAAGTAGGCCAGGTTTTCACTCTGAAGGATGCTCTGTGCTTGGCAAAGCCCAGAAATGTGTGTCTGCAATGGTTCTTCTGCTAAGATTTTGAAATTTAATAATTACAGTTCTTTGAAGGAGGAACTGCAGCTTAGTGGGAACATCGCAGCTAACAAGGAAAAGCCGCGTTACCAGCAATTAAGTGTTTGTTATGCGGGAGCTGCAAAAACAAAACGGAGCTCTCCGAGAGAAGCGCTCAAACTGTGCAATCTGGCAGCCCGTAGCCGAGGTCACGCGTGCGGTACATGCATTAAACGAGTCGAGGTGAGCGTCTGTGCGACGTGCGGGCTGCCGCCGCTCCTCTCTGCCTCGGCAAGGAGGGACTGCAGGATAGTTCTCTGCCGAGAGGACTCGACAGATCTGTTTACAGTGTTCCACTGATAGGCTCAGCGTTTGCCGTCACCTCTCCGGTGGCTGCACTGCTCCCTCACCCAACGGGCCCCAGCCCCGGCACAGCTCCCTCCCTGCAGCCGGCTCCTCTTTCCCCAGCTCTGACAGTCGGATTTCAGCCACGCAACCCGTGGCAACCAGAATCCCATCACTGCTCTCCGACAGGAGAAACACAGACACAAACACAAAGCTGCCTTTGGAAAAACAGCAATCGCCTGCTCAGGCTTTGCTTTAAAGAGAGAACGCGCTGAATTAAAAATGTGCCAAGAACAACCAGGATGGCATTGCTTTATTTTCACAAAGAAGTCTCTCCTAATTGCACATTAACTGTCTTTTCGCGAACAAACTTGTTTCCACCTAACGCTGACAGTCGCAGGAGCCTGAGTGTGTGTGTGTGCCGGGGGAAGGGGCGGGGGGAGCTGCTTTGTGGCACTGTCTGTACGTCTCGTGCCTGCGCTGATGGAATTATTGTTTATTTTTTTAATTTTCAGAGGTAGGTTGATGACAGCTGAAGAAGACTGTATTTGCTGAAGAGCAGCATGATGGTAGAGAGGAGCAGAGCTCCTGAGGGAGATCTAATGGTGCCTCTCCTTCCTGCACAGAGATAAAGACTTATAATAAGCGTGTATGTTCACCATCTGGCTCTGTGCATGTGGTCCTTATGGAGGCGAAAGCAGCACAATCTGTAAATGATCAGGAGCCATCGCACTCTCTCCAGAGAATCCACGATGCAATCAAGGTGACAGATGGCATGGCCGCTGCTGTGGCCTCATGGAGAAGATCAAAATCACCTTCAATAAACTCTGACTGAAATGGGCATGAGCACCTCAAAAAAGTCAGTTTGTCAGTCAAACTGCGACAGCAAGCTGCATTGGGGAAACATAGCAGCCAGCTCTCTGTTTTCAATCGTTTCCGTCTGACTGAGCCTGAACTATGATCTTTCTCAAATTGTCCTTTCTGTTTAGCTGAAGCAGGCCAGCAAATTGCCAGATTCATAGCTTTATTGAAGGAAATTGAAAACATGATGTCCTCAATTCAAGGGACAAACAGCTGGCAGGTGCTTGGACACCCAAGCACATAAAATGGACCCCTAGTCTTTTGGACAAGTTTGTCTAACTTTTGTTAGAGTAAATATAGATATATAATAAAATAGATGTAATAAAATCCCAATTTAGGCAGGGTTTATCAGGCATTAGCTGACAGCAGTTATATGGCTGCAAATGGACCTTGTGTTATGTATTAAATGCTGGGTTTTCCCATTTATGCTAAAAATTCTACATCTACTGCTAATTACAGTGATTCTTGTTTCTCTGTTTTTGGACGAATATTGGAGTATAACACTTTTGCCATGTCTGCTTATCAAGTATAGGCATTCAGGGCCCAATCCTGCAAGGTTCCCAACATGCCCGACAAGGTGGCTCAGTACCTTACAGGATCAGCCTGCCCAGGTCAGACTCTTCACAGCACTCTGTCCCTCCCTGGCCACCACCCATACCACCAGCAGCCCCAAATGCCATATTTGCACCCTTGTGCAGGCAGGGTGGTACCTGCCAGGTGTTTTCTGTCATTTGTCCTACTGCATGAGTAGGCAAGGATCTTAGGTGAGCTTCTCTGAAACTAGTGGTGAAGGGACATATCCGTCCTTTTATTTTTTCTAATTCTTTCTACTTTTTATACTTATTTTTTATGGTGTCCTTGGCTTGATCAACTCCCTTTTTTTTTTTTTTTTAAGGGAAGGTAAAATAATGTGTGCATTGCTGTTTTCAAGCTTGCAAGGGGACTTGCAAGGGGACTTGCAGGTTGAAGCTTTATTGCCAGGCTGAAGAAAGAAAGACACGCTGAGAGGAGACAGAGGATGGGCAGCCTTCCTCCTGCCCGCGGGATCCTGCTCCAAGATCTTCCTGGCCTGCTTTGGTGCAAGAAGTGGATCGACGTCTGCGTCCCCGCTCCGTGTGGCAGATGGTCACTGTCTTTCTCGGTTTGCTCGCTTGCATGTTTGGTTTTCTACCACCACATTTTAAAATGTCCCTATTGCCCTTAGCCTTTCCAGTTACTGATTTTTAGCTTCGTTACTCGTGAAATATTCTAGAAAGTCTTTTGGCCTGGTTCAAAGTCTTTTAACAGCAGTGAGTCTTTTCAACAACTTCATTGGGTTTGAGAAAGTCCTTGGCACACACTTCTCTGTAAAACAGAGCATTATCAAAGGCAATCTTTTTAAAATTTTGGTTTTTTGATTCAGTGTGGAGCATGGGTCACATTTTGAACTCCAGGTTTCTGTTCCATCTGACTAATTTTGCACATATAGCTGACCATCCTGTCTTGCACATTTTATGCTTGCAAAACAAATAAATAGGTTGCCTTTGTACCTTTGTTCCTCTCTACCAACATGACTTTGCATGCATGGGAGGAGAGCTATGCTCCCTCTCACCAATACACAGGTGCCAAGAGACTATGACAGAAATGGCCCAGTGTAAGCCTATTGTTTTGACCAGGCAAAATAGTCTTGTGCTGCTCCAGCATGCTGGAAGTTGGTTAAAGAGATAGTGGCCAAACCTTGATCTGAATAAGAGGTGCTGTTAGGAGAATGAGGAGGGAGTTTCAGGCATAAACTCCTGAGGGTTTCTGCTGTCTCTGCTGAGAAGTTTGATTTGGGATTACGAGGTGTTGCTCTGCTTTTTCCTGCTAGGTGGTAATAGGGAGCACAGCAGAACAGGACAACCTCTCCCAGAACTGGAGAACTGCATGGACATTTCCTATGGTACAATTCCCAAAACAGAGCTAATATAACAGTGGAAAAGAATAAATATAATACTATAAGCCTGAGGTTCTTGTGTAGACCTTGTCAAAATTTCTGAATACCTGACGTCTTTATTATGGCAACCAACCATAGACGTTTAAGCATTTGAACACTAAGATTTTGGAACTCGAGTACCATGAAAAATTAATGCAGTTGCCTCAAGCAAAATGTATTTGGGACCTCTCTAAATTGTAGGTAAACCCTGTTAGCTTTCTGTCTTGGGCTACCTCCTTGCTCTATTTTATTTTCTGTTTGTTTCTCATGCTGACAACAGAGAGTAGCAGGGAAATCTGCATTGCTCCTGTGGTAAAGAGGGAAAAGACCAGATCAGGTGGTTTAGTTGACAAGCCCCAGTCCACAGCCCTGCTGTGGAGACCCCTTGCTACAGAGTTTGGTTTCCCCTACCATAATCTCCAGATGGTCCCTACAAGGGCTCTCTCTCCTGTTGGAGAAGAGGCTTGAATTGCTCTCTCCATGGGAAGATGAATGTGAAATCACCTTCAGAGACTTGTTTGAGTATAACAAATGGTTTTATTTCTTGTTAGTGGGTGACAGTTCACGACACGTAATGCACGGTACATTTCAATACACATGTGCATTAGATCAATGAAGAAAAAGCCTGGCCCAATTGAAATTTGCCACTGCATGGCTGAGAAATTTGGAGGTCTTTCCCCAACAGAGGGAAGTTTCACTTAATGCATAGAAATTTGATGTCATATATTATGAGGAGGAAAAAAGGATAGGTTTCTAGATAATTGAATGAAGTGAAGGGAAATTTAGGGCCAGAAATGCTTTTGTCCTTGAATGTTCTTTCATCGTATTCCAAATAGGGACTCTGTGTCATGGACCTGTGAATACAAAGACTGCTTTTAAATCTCTGCTTCTTGCATGACTGACACTTACAATTCAGTACCATCTTTCAAGGCATCCTTTGTGCACATTTATTTCAAAATAATGTATTGGACCTGTTAAACCTTATTAGAATATTTTTGCTACAATTACACTTCCATATTCTGTGAGTAACATTTAAGTTGATTGTTCCTTGTTTTACTATGACCTTATACCACGACAGCATAAATACAGTGAAAGTCATTGTCTGAAATGAAACAGCTTTTATACTGGGTATTTTATTACGTATTGATGGAGGGGATAGTTGATTGTAAAAGGAAAGTGTTTTGTTTTCTGGAAGTAAAATACAGAATTTGGAGCCTAGCAACGTTGCCTGGGGAACATTTAATAATATTGCCATGCCTGCCGCATACCAGGGAAATGAACTTCCCAGTGATGCTTAGAAACCTGGGATCACTCCTTATCTTCCTTTCATTTGTTTGCTGGCTTTATCTCTTTGACCCTCATTCTAGCTAGAAAACCATATTGGTTCAATCTTTTTCACAAATCATTTAAAATGGTGTGAAATCAGGAAAAGGGGAATATCAGCATAGAACAACCCACTCTCAGGAGTGGAGTCTCTTCCATTGCCAGTTCAGGGCAATTTCCATTCCATTTCCCTGGGCAGCTTTATGGGGAAATGGGATGTTCTACTTCCATAGTTATCACTGGAGCAAAGGCAATGAAATACCCCCTTAAGAGGAGGTCAACAGAGTCCAGTATCAAGAGCAGGAGGTTTCAATGGAGAAGAGAGGATGAGAAAATTGAAATAAAGGATTGATTCTGAACAGCAGTGCCTGTGCTTCATAGATATGACTGTCTTTCATCTAATGAAGGTACCTCATAGATGGGAAAAATTAAGTCATAAACACAGCAGATACCTTGTGCATGTGAAATAACACAAATTTCTTGCATTCCTCTGACCAGCTATGGTCAGGAAAGGGGAATGGTAATCATAATGTTCTGCTGTCAATTTTTCTTTTAAATTTTAAGGGACATTTTACATAGTCTGGTGGATACACTGGGATCAGCAGTAGGACTGAACTATAGTTGAAAACAAAATAGTAGGGAGCGACTATTTGGAAGGGTTTGAGTATGTTTATTAAGAATGTAGAAGTTTATATGGGCAAAAAGGGGATGCTTTTCAAGCAATTTTTTCTTTTAGGCATGTAGACACAGAAGTTACATCACAAAAAGTAGACAGATACATTTGTGGATGGTATTAAATAGCTACAAAAAACATGCCCCTATTTAAAAAGGTCCATTTACACAGTGGTCCCAGTCTGATTTCTAATTGTTATTTAAGCAGAAAATGCTGTACTTTCTCCTGTGATGGGAGCAAATTAGTGAACTGGAATGGTCTAGCTAAAATCAGAAACCAGGAGCTGAAAATATTCAGTATGATTGCAGTATATTTCATGTTATGAATGTACCACAGAGCCCTTGGACCATTATGTACTTGCATTACTATTTTAACAGCAGCTGCTACATCTGGGTGCTATGTAGGGTCTGCCCCTACATACCTGCAGCTCCACCAGAGCCACAGAATGGAAGCCTGATAAGAGGACATGCATTGCTTTGTATAATAAAAGGTACTTTCTTTGTCTGGCAAACCACTCCTTTTGTATGCACATCAACCAGATGGCCATTTCAGTTTGTCTCCGGCTGTGAATCAGACAATATGGCAGAATTAAGGGAAAAGCAAAACCTTCCCCTCTGCTCCTCCTCTCTGTATACAAAATTAGAAATCAACAACCTTCAGGGAGATTTTATTTTAATACTTCAGTCCTTCAGTAATTTAGTGACTTTTGACTTTCTCAATCACTGTGCATCCCTCTCATTAAGGTGTGACTAGCTAAATGCTTAAAGGACGATGAGATAAGGAAAAGGGTTCAAAAATTAAGTAACAAAAGAGGTGTGAGAAGCAGTGGTTATTAAAAAAAAGAGGGTGTATGTGTAATTTTGGTGATTTGATACTAACTACATTTTGCATGGTGAGATTCCTGATGGTGTTTCACGGACAGTGACTGCAGTTCTCTTCTGTGTCATACCAAGAAGTCTGGGGTCTTGTTGTAGAATTAAATACAGGAAGTTTTTCTCTGGTGTTTTATACTGTGGTGGTGTTCTATCCTGCACTGGAGATTCTTCTACAAATTTTGGGCAGCCACATCATTACCTTGCAGAACCTGCAGAGAGTTTGGAAACGCAGTTTGTTTCGGGATCAGGTGTAAGGCAGCTCTCACACTGCTAACACTGCCCACACAGGTGTGGAATGTTACATGCTCTTCAGATATAAATGCAATGGTTTCAGCTGAAGAGGAAGAAACAAGATGAGGAAAGAGGGCCAACAGAAATCTCAGTAAAACTAAGTCTTAAAAAAAAGACTGAAATCTGCAACAAGAGCCTTAAAACCTTTCTTGTTGGACTTCCAGGACAAAAAGGTCTTATGAGGTTTACAGAGACCTGTTGTACTCAACGTGTAGCTACTAACATCACTTAAAGCATCCTGACACTTCATTTTACTTTTTTGTGCAAATGTGTAGGATCAAATTTGACAATAACTAAAAACAGTCCAAAAGCCACTATGCCAGAAAAAAAATTCTAGTCCCTGGTAGATGGCAGCTCTATATTAAACCCTATAATTTAACTGGGCTTAATTTTGCAATTTTCCAGAAATATTCAAGAATATACATGCTGATTTTGGCACATCTCTCAACGCGAAATTATCTCAGAGTACCAGTAACTTTTACTGTAATACAGTGATAGCCGTGTGCAGTTGTGAAAAGATACGTTCCTCATTGAAACATCTACCCATATTTTAGCAACTTCTAAAATTAAATCCATGGGTTGAGCCCTCAGTTTGCCTGCTATTTCCATCTACTAGTAACCAAGAAATACAAAGGCGTTGCTCTCATGTGCAAGTAACGTAACATTCTCTTGGCTCATACAGATCTCCAAAAATGACCATGAAATTTTATGTAAAATTAGATCCCATGAAGTAAAGAAACTGGGCACTCTCAGGATTCTGTCTACAGCTGGCTAGAATTCCTATTGACTTTTATTAAAGCAATTTCAAATCCGGTTCTAAACATTTAATTAGCAAACACTGAAACCGCATTCAAGTGACACTTAACTGTGAGGGCAGTGGAGAAGAACAGTTTTCTGTGCATCCTTCTTGGCCAGTTTGAATTTGTGACAACAAGCAAGCATATTTCACGATTTTCTTCATGTTATTTGCACCTGGTTTAACTTTTACAAAGACCGTAAAGTATTCCATTTCCATGTACAAATTTTGCAAGAAATCATGAGAAGAAAACAGCAGTAAAAAACGTTTCAGAACATATAATAGAGTATCACACTACACAGGAATAAGGGAATATATTATAAACAACTCAGTTTCAAGAGAATTTGAGATGTTTTACACCTTCAATCATTTATCCTAAAGCTCTGGAAATCAGATTTCCTTCATGTGGTTGCTGTTGTAGTGAAGGTAAACATAAAAACAGACAAAAAAAATTGAGACATTCTGGAGTTTTGAAATGATTCTATGAATTCTTATGCATTAACATTTGTTAAGGAAATGTTGTGAGGGCCAGCAGACATTTTACAAATATTTAGTGAGAGATAGCTTTTGCCCCAGCAGTTCAAGCATCAACTTGCCACGCAAAGAATAGGTAAGGTTGAAGGAAAAATTAATAATCGTGGTTTTAGATGAATGAAGGTTTGGTTTCATCCAGAGTTATATGAAAAAACTGCCGAAACTGGGTCTGAACTCTGGAAAATGAGATATATACTACCAAAAAAATATCAAACATATATCTGCTTTTGAAATCCATGAATTATAAAATTGTGACTAAAATATTCCACATTTTAGGCTAATGAGACAAAAATACCGGAAAAAGAGATTGCATGAGAGTTAGTTAAGTACTTTTAACATTTATTTTCTAGTTGAGGAAAGACAAAAGGTAGAAGATGAGATCATTCAAGTACGTATGAATTTTCTCTCCTTGTCTCAGGACTTGTATTTTGAAATTGAAGCACTTAAACTAAAGGGGCTTCCTTTTCAACAGCACCGTTTTCATCTTTACATTATGTATCTTTCACTTTGCAAGCTCAAGTTTTATCTCTTCTTTGCTGTGCCTAGGTCAAGTAGGACATCCATTGTAGTCCAGTGGCTGTGAGATCCTTCAAAAATCTGTGAAATTAAAATACCTCAGTGACAATCTAAGATCTATGGGGAATAGCCTCTTCTGTTGAGAAGTCAGTACATCAGTGTTCCTGTCTGTAGAAATGAGTCAGTAATATGTAGCTTCTTTACAAATATTTTGAGATCAGAAATCTTTGAACATACTATATAATAGCTAGGTTTAGTTAACAGTAGTGAACTGTTGGTAGCAGTTATCTTGGAGAAAGACAGAAGATATTGTGTGATGTACAATATGGAATTAACTCTCCCAAAGAAACTCCTTCTTTATCCATGACATTTTTACGTAAATGTAGATGGAAAAAAAGAAAAAAAAAAAGAATGGTATTTTGAAAAGCTTATGATCAGATTGCTTTTTTTATCCAAGGAGTGGTAGAATTAAAATGCTATCTGGTAGTTGGTACTGTGCTTTACTGGGAGAAAGAATACATTTGCCAGCATAATATCTGCATTTTGATAGTCCTGCCATATAAATTTGATGCGCTAAGTCTCGAACACAAGCAGAAGAATCTACATACCCATCTTTATCATAATTATTACAATAAAAAGGAGGGAAACTGTTGGTTGGCTTGATAATTAAAAAACCCAAACTTAATGGGCAGTACATTTTTAGGAAGGCAGCTGTAAATCCCAGTTCTCTTATCAGGTCACCCGTAATCTGAAGTCACTTCAAACCTAAGGAAGAAAATCCCAAAAGTCAACAAAAAATGTAATTTTTCTTCTTTGAACTGGCATGCAATTTTTGAAATAAATAAAATTTATGCCCCGATATAAACAGATTGCTCAAAATTAACGTCTTCCTACCTTTATCCAGTTATCTTCTCACGGTTTTAAATAATCAGAAGTCGTAACTTATGGTATATGAAGACTCGAGTGTTTTATATGTTATTTTTACTCCTGAACATGGCTTCCAAAGATATATGCATAGCCTGCAGCATGCATATATATACATACATGCATACATACATACATATGTGTGTGTATATATATACGCATGTATATGTGTGTGTGTGTGCTCTCCCTAATAACTAGAGAGCCTCTGGAGACAAAGCCACCTCTTGTGCAGTTCTTAAGTACATGAATAACCTTAACCACATGACTCATTCTGTTGAGTGGGATATCTCGTGCATTTAAAGTTGCATACATGTTAAAATGATTTGATGGATCAGGGCCAAAGCAAGTAGGGTCTACGGCAATGCGGGACTAATGATGATCTTATTGTAAGAATCATTATCCCTGGTTTTGCATGAATTTTAGCAATGCAAAGAGTTTGTGATTCATGGGAATTCTTTAAGGTTAATTTTAATTTGTTTGATTTCATTCCATTGTGCATGGCCCATTTTTATGCCTGTGTTTCCAAGGAAACAGTTGTAAAATGGAATTTGATATGATGTGTTATCAGGTTCCTTGTCAGCAAGTTTCAAGTGATAGTTATGAACTTGACAAATTAACTTAAAAAAAAATTATGATTCGAGTATTAAGATAGAGCTACATGTACAATGTTTGTTGTCATCTGAATTATGTTCTAATGCTCTAATTTGTTTGAGGACAGAAATTGTTCTGATCACTGCAAGGAGGTCATAGTATTGACAGCACATATACAATATACAGTGTCTGCAATGCTGAAATCAGTGTTTGAGACTGCTGCTGTCTTAATTCCTTTAACATAATCTCAAGAGCAAGTACCTTGAGTTAAATCAGACTGACTCCATTTGAGAAGTCCTTTATGTTCACTGATGGCTGAAAAAAAGGAAAGAGAAATCCAGTCGGGACTCATGTCTTATGTACCAAAATCCAAGTAGGGGCTGTATATTCAATAAGTCTAAATGGATGCTGTACTTTGGATGGTATTTACAATCTGTTAATTGCTGTGCAAGCACAAACACAAATGTTTATTCCAAAACATTTGTGCAAATGTATGTGTTTTACAGAGCAACAAACAAACGGAGTTCTGTTATTCAGCTTCTTTGTTATTCTTACTTTTTTTGATGACACTTGAAAGTCAAAATATTTCAGGAATATTTCATCATTCTATTGAGAAGAGCTTGTTTTTAAAGTAATCTCTATGGGCCAGTTACCTTGACTGAAGCCTGAGAAACTAAGCAAGACCCTGGAAAAAAAAGATAGACCTTTGCAAGTGATATTAAACCCATGGGTTTGAGGGAAGGAAAATAGGGATTTGTCACTGGACCATATTCCAGCAGTGCTCCCTTTCTAAATAGGAAAGTTATTTGGCTTAGTTTTAATTCAATTAGTATTTGTCTTTCAGATACTTGATAGAAGTCATGTGAGGACTTGCAGAACTCTTAAATCACGTGTTCGTTGTCTTTCGTCTGAGCATCCTCCTAAGGCATGAGAAGAGCTGATACACTGGTGTGTGTACTTTGACCTCTGGCATGGCCTGTCTTGAGGTCAGGGACTCCTTGTTGGCAAGATGTGGGACCACACCAAAGCCCAACTGTGCTCTCACTGGCAGCTGCACTCACTTTTCCATGAAACTTAGGGTGCTGGAGACAGCAATACGAGCATTTCTCCAGCATCATGACGTAGACAGGACATTCATTTGAACCCACAAGATTAGAAACATTCCTGATTCCCTACATTTAGGAGTCAAGTGCAAAACCGTAACAGGTTTGGGGAAGGGGATGAGGGGGCAGTACCTTAATTGAAGACTTAGGAACAGGACTGGGCAGGAAACTTTAGGCCACGCAAGGACTCAAACTTGGTTTTCCTCAAAGGTAGGCTACTATCTGAGCTGACCTTTCTCCCTCAATTTACAAGTGATGTGTAAATGGAAGTAAAACAAAAAAAATCTAAATGTTTATTATTGAAATGCGCACATGTTCACAGCACAGAGAATTCTCTGTTTTTTCTTGTTCCTGGTTTTATAAATTCGGGGGCTAATAACACCGAATCCTACCTTTTTTATACATGAGAAAGTTACTGCCTGCTCCTGATTCAGTGTTCTTATCTCAAACTTTTATAAAGTGTGGTCCTAAAGAGGTAAATGTTAATACCAGAAAAGAAAAAAATTACTTTCCTGTAGACTCATCTCAAGTGTTTGAAGCTTCCAGAAATGTGGTGTTTGAAATGTTCTTGAAGAGAGAGATTTCTGACCAAAGGTAAGTGAGGTGCCAGAGGTGAGTTAACTTCAAATTTGGTCCTGCATGGAGAAATCACCACTCCTTGTACAGTTGCATGTGTGTGCACATGTGTTGCATACATACATCACACACACAGACACAGACACACACACACACACACACAGAGAATGCATTTTTTCTTTTCACATTTTAAGCCTAAAACCAGTTTACGGTTTAGCATCAAAAATTTGAAGTAAGTTCATTTAAAATCAGAGTATCTGGATTTAGTGAGGCAAGGGTGAAGTGTACGCTCTCAGTCATAGAAGAAAGTATTTTCATTAAAAATGACTGCAGTTATATTTGTCTCAGCCTTTTCCCTTTAGTAACAGTTTAAAAAAAAGAAAAGGAAAACAATTCCTCTTGAAGACAATAGAACCTGACACAAAAGACTGTAAAAGCTTCAAAGATGGTCTGATGTGGAAATGCATATTTCAACAATTTGTAAATTGTGCATTATATACTCAATGAATAATTGTGGTCTGTTTACCAAATATGAATATAGACAATTTTTAATGTACTATCATGTCAGTCCATGCGACAGAGGCATTATATTGTTGATACAAAAATGCACATTGAAGAAAGAGAACTGGAGAAAAAAATACTTGCTGCTGTTCAAGCATTAATAAGAGCTGTTTTAATGTTGTTAGAAGCTGCAATAAGTCTCATTCTGAGACAACTAAAACTTTTCAGATTCCTTTCCCTAAGTGTATATTAAAGGAGTGCAAAATGCATCCACATATGATGTGTTGTTATCTTGTCTGTCTCTTTTTCTAATTCTGTCTTTTGATGTCATTTAAAAATGGCTAGGGGAGTGTTTTGAAGGCTTGTAAAAAAAAAAAAACCCAACAAACCTGCTCTCATTTCCAAGACAAGTCTTGCTATGAAGTCCCAGGAATCATTTTGGGTGAGTTATTGCAAATCCTTTAAGAAAATGGGGAAACACAGGCTATAATAGCTCTATTTAAAATAGAAAATCTACTCTGTGTGTATGTGTGTGTGTGTGTGTGTCTGTGTGTGTGTGTGTGTGTGTGTGTGTGTGTGTGCAGGCAAACATGGCATTCAGGAGAGTGAAATGAAATGAGCCAGAAACTTCTCACATTTTCCTGGCATCTGTGGCGTGTCGCCATATGAGAACCATATGACTGCTGGCAGATTGGCATGTCAGCTCAAGCATGTACAACTTGACCTCACGGAGCTCTGTGTTTATCAGTTTATAACAGGAATATTGATACAATTTTAGCTGCAGTCTTTCTGTGCAAGGACACTTCATCCTTTCACAGTCCTAATTCTCCTTTGCTAAAATGACAGCACCTTGTTTTTGAAGTTGCTTTTCCACTTGGGGGAAAAAAAAGCAAAGGCGGCAGAAGACAGCAGAAAGCTGTTCTGTGTGCCAGAATGATGTTTCATTCATTGTTTTGTTAACTGTGAAGTCCTTAGTGGAGTTTGTCACGGGATTGCGTGGCTGAGTTGTGCTGTCTTTGTGGATGAAAACCACAGCAGTATTAAAAACAGAGGTCGAGGCAAAAATCTGGAATGTTGTTAAAGCTACAAGTAATTGCTGAAGTTTATCTGCACAGAGCAGTCCCAGTGTTTATTCACTCACAAGAAGAATAAAAGGATAGTATATGAAAATGTGGATGAGCAGTTTTTCTCCTCAAGTTTGCTTTCCTGATCTCCAGATGAGTGGAATGTAAGCATATATGTAGTTGCTGCATCAAATATATATGCAATTAAGTATTAGAATGGTGAAAATGATATAAAATCTGAGACAAACAGCTCTCCATCCAGAAAGAGAAACTGGATATACATGTAATCATAAATCTGAGTTTGCTGCGAAAATTCAGATGTCATATGAGCTTGTCTGGTTGTTTCTGGCAGGTGAGAGTTGGTAACAGTGAAATGATGTAGGTACAGTCAAACCATGACGTGGATCAGAGAGAGAAATAAAAAGTACAGAGAATACTCTTGACCATATGATTTCATTTAAACTGCCTTCGTCACCACCGTTTCCTTCAGGAATAAGAGTATATCTTATATCCTCAAGGACTTAAACATACACTTGCACTATGACTTGTTCCACTTAACAGTGTGGAAAGATGATGTACTGAACATGCATCGCTTCACATTAGCCCCGCAACTGCACTCAACGCCATCTTTCAGAAATAACGTTATTCATATCTGCTCAAGCTTCCTTGAAGGTTAAGCTTTAAACTGCTGTGATTTTCTAATTTTCTCTATACTGGCAACTTAATTAGAATCTCATCAGAGCAGATTCTAGGACTGACATTAAAACTTCCTCACCCACTGTCTTGACGAGAAACATTATAGAGACAAGTACTGTAATACTAGTTTTTTGTAAGGACTGGCATGAAGGGTAGGTGGAAAAGCAATGAAGAACACAAATTAGAAAATTAATTAGATAAAATCCTGAAGACAAAAAAGAAAATGTAGAGTAATTTTGCTTCTTCAATTTTTAAAAGAATAATAGGAACAGAAAGAAAGTGAGATCTAAAATTTCACTTTCCCCAGAGACCGACTATAGGACATTACGGCAGACAAAGAAACATCCTGCCACATGCAACTATATGTCCCTATACAACTCTGTATATCTCAAATATGCAATCTGTGGTGATCAAAATTGCCATTTACAATGTCCTTGAGAAAATTTACTAGAAAGTCTAAAATATTTGGATGTATTTTCCAGAATTTCATTCAACAGTCTTTTCATGCTGATGGACTGGAAGACTAAAACAGATATAAAAAAGGGAGGGAAAATGGCTCTGTTCTGCTGAAAATGGAGAGCTATTTATTTCTAGTTTGTTTTGGCAGGTGATGTTTGGCCAGCAAATCTAATATTGTGGTAAAGCCAAACGTTTTTGAGTTTACCCATCTGTAACCTCCACACAAGCTACAAAATTTAAAAAATTCAAAGTTTCAGAATCTTTTATGCATGATGGACTCTGATTTAGTTTTCATTATCATCTGTAGTCTGAATCTCTACTGATAGCTTGAGAAAACTTGCCATATCAAATTACCACAAAAAGATGTCTAGCCTATGGAAATGAACAATGAGAAACATCTATTTAACAATCGTCTTTTCTGTTGGTTGAGACATACTCTGTCAAAAGCACCACCGTAGATCAATGATGACATCTAAAGAGGCAAAGTGCATACTCAGAAAAGACAATTGAAAATAAAATATGATCACAAATTCTCATGGATGTTCCAGTTCGTGAATTTACACACACATTTGCACTGTTGCACACTTGTATTCAGACTTGAACACATTGATGTTCATGGGTAGACTCTCCACAAAATGTATATATGGCTTTGTGATAATTTTCTTCTGTCAGGACAAAAAAAAGATTTGTAGCTTCAGCCAGACTTATCATGTTTATTTTATATATAATTTATCATTTTGAACGGTAGCAAAAGTATTTAGAGAGGTAGTAAGAACTGAAAGTGCGCTTGTCATTCATGATGGTGATATGCGTGTTTAAGGAAAGGTAAATTCACTTCTGAGCATTGAGCTCGTCTTAAGCCATGGGCAACAACAATTAAATTGTCATCATCTGGAGAGAATAACATAAATCTGCACAAAACAATTTAATAGATCTTACAGCCATTATGTATAAACTTGAATAAATGGTAGATTTATACATGAATAAGCAAAGCCTTTCATCATTAAATAGTACTTAGTGTTAGTGGACCAGTCAAGCTGCTTGTGCCTTTTTGTTTCTTTTCAAAGAATTGTAGTGGGGGATGCCTAAGTGTATGATTCAGAAGGGAGGGAAAATCATTTACTGCAGCATGTGGACAGGTTTGAGTGAGAGCAGATTTCCATGCAGGAATGAAATATGAGCCAGGGAAAACACCCCTTTTTGAACACACAAGCCCTGATTACACGGTCCACAGCTGGAGCTAATCCAGATTCCTGTTTAATTAAATAGTAGCAGGCATTCTGCTGCCTTACATCAAAATGCACAAGGATGGAGGTGAAATGCAAAATGTGGCACCCACTGCTCTTCATTTCTCCTGAGAAAAGATAAGATTTATTTTAAATCTTTTATTAAAAATTTATTCACTGTGCAGGACAAATTTTAAATGCACAGAGTGAATTCTAACTGCATAGAGAAATGTATGTGATAAAGTAATGGCTTGGTACTAACATACCAAATTTTGCTATTGAACTAACACCCTATGAAATAACCTGTGCTATAATTTGTCGTGAGACCATCCTACCCTGTGCCTGCATTGTCAACCTGTTTCTGAAAGAGAATAATCCAAACTTTTTTTCCTCTTAAAGCAATAAGAATAAAACCTTCAGCTGAAGTATGTCTATATGAAAAACTGTCCCATTATATACTGTGTGATTTTAAAGCTGGGCACTTATCTATCATGTAGCATCTATATATCTATATTCAACTTTTTCACAGGTGAGAGTGGAAATTTCATCAGTCTTTGGAGAGCAGGAACTCATCTATAGTGCAGGTCAAGTGAGATGTAACAGGCACCATCCAAGGTTAAAGGGTATGATAGAAGTAAATAGGTGACAACTTTCTTACAAACTTAAAATAATGTATATGTTCTACTTCTCCCTAAAAGGATGGTCTTTTCTTTATTATTCTGTTAATCTATGACACAAGTACACTGGTTTCATTGCATGCCAGCGGGTATCTGATTTAAAAAACACAGATACACTCAGGGAAACACAGAACAGGTATATTTGCTTTCATTGAAGTATACACTTTTTTCCAGTGTATCATCTCATGTAGGAAACAATAAAGATACATATTATGGGGTTCTTCATTTTTATAGCATCATATGGTAAACATGGATAGCATCCTTGATGAAATAACAGCAGTAACAACCAATACCCTCTTGGTTTTCTCTTGTCAAGAAATATAGGTGTCGAGCTGGCTTTGTCATTTGGCTGAACTCAACAGCAAAGTGTGCTGGTTTGGGCCAAATTCAGGGAAGACACAAAGAAAACAGTTGACCATAGACAGCAAAGAGGTTCTGGCTCCTTGAAAAGAAAGATGACTACTGGGGTGGTGAGCAAACAGTGGAAGTCAGAGAAGCAACATTTTCCCCACAAACACAGTTGGTCCAGTCTTTAAAAAATATTTATTTCTATACTTTTCCCTAAAAGCATAAAATGGGAGCAATAAATGAAATTGAATTGAAGATAGTTTAAGAGTGCTCAAAGTTTAATACTGTCTTTATGTAACTCCTTATTAACTAATGTAATGCCTTTCATAGATATTACTGGGCCAAAAATCATCAGGATTAAGCAAATGTATAAAACATTTCTGTGCCTATTGAGAGCATTCAGTCACATTACATTAGAATAAATTATTTTCTAACAGATCAGTACTACTATCTTAAAGAAGGAAATACCCTGACTGCCTGCTTGTCTTGGCTAGCACATTATTTCCAGTGCAGAAGATGGCTTAATATGCACTTTTAAACCTTGCTGCGACATGTCAGAGGCCAATAAGATGGACTGTTGGTTTGATGTAGCATGGTTATTCTCATATTCCTTCTGATGGTTCTAAACTTTGTGTCTGTTTTAGCATTATCCCTCTCATAATTTAGGCACATCTTTCAGCACAAAAAAATATATTCCTTACTTGACATACCTTAGCTGCCCCTATCCCATTGCCCTCTGTGCCTTCTCTGGCAGTCTGAACACACGTCCTCTCCCCAGAGTCCCTTTGTATGTTTCTCCTTAACTCTTGACACCTTTCAACTCTGTGAAACAACACTTAAAGACCAACCTAAAGGCTAAAATATTAATTCATTTCCATCTTTCTCTGCACCTTAATTCCATAGGCTTGCCACTGTGGCAGGCTTCACAGGGATGGAAAGCATGGCAATAAAAGCGTTCAAGGTCTCCTGACATCTAGAAAACAGAGCAACAATTCAGAGGAAGAAGATGTCTGCTTTAAATTCAGCTTATCATATCTGCAAAATCTTTCCAAGGTAGGTACCTGTCTGGTTTCCAAATCCAGCCTCGATTTGCCTCTTTTTATTCTCTGTTTTTTGACCCCAGGGTTGTATCCCTCCTCACACACCTGGAAGAGGGTCCTCAGAAGTGGTGCTTTGCTTCAGGTTTCCTCTCCCAGGCAGCTCTTGGGGGCCAGGGTGCAGCTGGCCTCAGCTTGCACTACCCCACTGCTCCTGGCTCCCGTTTCGCCCTCCCTGATGTTCCTGGCAATGGAGCTGTGTTGGAAACAGGCTTCTGGGCACTGTGCTCTGGGCAGTGTGTGCTAGGATACAAACCACAGGTAAATCATGTGCTCTATAAAATGAAGCATTTGGATCCAGAGTAGAGGGACATCATCTTCATTTGCTTGCCAGCCACATCACAGCCTGTGCAATACATTTACTTTATGACATTTAAAAAGGGCAAGGATTTGCCATCACAGCTGCTTCATCTATATGCATTTTGTGTGTGCTCCATACATGTATAGTGTGTCTGCAGCCAGACCAGGACTCCCAAGAAACCCTATAGGGATATCATGCTGGGATCATCTCCTCTAAGGGATGGTGGGGTTTTGCTGGCACTGGGATGCAGATCACATCCCTTCTGCAGGAAGGCAGGAGAGGCAGGGATGCCCCAGACTGGTAAGGCTGCTCAGTCCTATATCCTGGTGCTACTGGGGGACGTCTGGAGCACCCTGTCTAGTTCATGTTTTCTCATTGCATCATGATTGTTTTAGATTTAGGTATTTTCCTCTCTCTGCCTTTTTTTTTTTTTTTTTTTTTGCTTCTTCAGACTATATTTGACCATCTTTACCTCTCTCCATGTATTACTCCTACTTGTTTCTTTTTTCTGCAATGGTCTTACTTTTCCAGCTCTTTATAGGCACATTTCTGCCCGAAACAGAGAACTGAATTTTTTAAGGGAAACAAGCTCTAATTTGAAACCTAGTTTTTTTGTTTTCAAAATGGAGTTTCCACTCCTCATGGCAATATCCCTCCTTCCCCCAAATCCAGTATTAAAAATTATTGGAAACATTAGCCAGACAGGATCAAAAAGAAACATTTTAGTAAAATGTCATTTGGGTTTTGAATGACAGAGCAAGGCTGTATGATATACTATAAAAAGCCTTAAACACCAGTATATTATGCTAAAAAGTAACAGCTATTCTTTGTGAAGGTGCCATTTATCAGCATCTGAGGAGGTTATTTAAGTGAGTAGTTTAACAAACATGAACTAAAGTGTAATGTTCATCAGCTGTCCTGTTTAACTCTAAACAATATAGAAGAAGATGGCTCTTAAAAATGAAATGGACATCAATCAATAAACATTGCCAGTTTACACGAGAGGTTATATATAGCCCTATAGAAACAAATGCACGTGAGGTGTGCTGCTGGGGGTCACTCCACCAGGCAAAGGAGAGAGGCTGAGTCCTACACCTTGGGCAGGCACAGACAAGCACTCTGTCATTTTAATAATGCTCTCATTGCAGAAAGTTTCACCAGTTATGGCCATGATGCTTAATTGCTCTCATTTATCTCTCCTAATAAGTGATGTCATTGAGTAAGAGCTGTTGACCATATACAACTGGCAAGTCAGTAAGTAAACCTGCTATCCACACCTACTGATGAGAGTGGGGGGGATAAATGGGAGTAAGAAATGCGGCAAAGGCCTTAAAACTATACATAGTGAAATTTAGAACAGCAATACAGATATTTTATTGTCTGATTTCTCTACTTGTCTGAGACCATCCACATTTATTGAGAAGTTAAAAGCTAAAAATACACACATAGAAACCTCAAATTCTCTGAGTATAGAAGCAAACCCATTTGTACTGCCAGCTTGAGAGTGTAAGGGGTGACAGCTGTCCTTTGGTCCTGCTGCATCTTCATACAGGTAGGAATAGCTGCAAGTCTGCACAGTGGATCCGTCACTGTGCATAGGAAAAAAAAGCGCTTTCATCTCCATATTTTCATTTGTAGCAAGGCTTTAGTTTTGAATGATGTACATGAATGAAAGCAATAAAAAGAAAAAGGCAAACAAAAAGGTCCCCAAATGGCTTTACTCAAGCTGAGTGAACAAATAAAGAAAAAACCCAAACACAGTCTTAGCAGTGACTCTGCGTTATCTCCATAGGGTATCAAATCACTGCCATTTCCAAGTCTTTTTCTCCCTTGCAGAGGTTACCACCTGCTGCATTTCCAGGAGGTCTGGATGGTGTTTTCGTGGACTGGCCAGGGGCCGTCAGTACTGCTGTGCTTAGGCAGGAGGATCTGTGAGCGTGCAGGAAATGTGTCCAAGGTGGCTGGAGTTTTGTTCGTTTGCTCGCTTGTTCTCCTATACTTCTAGGCGAGGAAACTTCCTCTGAAAGGAATCTGTTCTGACAGAGCTCAGCTTTTGGAGCTAGTCTGGAGTTTCTTCTCATCTCAGATGAGAAGTCTCTTAATGGGGGAAAATGTGAGAGGGCTGTTAACATCCTTCTTAGAAATTCTCTTTTCCCAGTCTCAGGAGTTAACTCAGGCTGGAGTTCGACAATTAAGAAAAGTTGCTTAGTCTCTGTTAACCTTTGTGTCTACAAGGGCAGAGAGCAGCAGGACTTTACAAGTCTGGGCATGCTAAAAGTGGTCATGCAAGATGATGGGAGTCTTGGGGCGTCCTGTGCTGCTTCATGCAGGAAATTAGGTGATTATCGGAAATCAACTTCCTGGGAATTGCTAGGAAAGCATAAAGGGAGTGAGGGAGGCAGAGCGTGAGCAGAGAAAAGCCAAGGGGCTTCTGCAGGGCCAGAATTAGGTAAGTGCCTACATGAGAAAATGAGAGCTAGAGCAGGGGAGGATCAATGACCTGCAGCAAAGCTGGCCTCCACAGGCTGCTCCTTTCTCAGAACAGTTTGTTTCTATTATTCCATCCTTTTCCAAACTGGGGAAAATTATTTTAAAAATGCTTCGTGTTTATGGCTTGGCTTTAGATTTTTTTTTTAAGGTCTTGCACCTCTATCTGGAGCACTTAAACTGCCTGTGGGCAGATAGCTTGCCACCGCAGCGCCGAGAGACTTCCTCAGCAGAGTTCACAACTGTGGCTAACAGTTTGGGTGGTTCTACTAAAAATACATTACACCTGGAGATACTTGATGACTCTTTTCCCAGAGCTGATGAAAATTACTGTTACTTTTTTGAAGGGAATTTTCAGGAAGTGTTAAACGTATCTATAATAAGAGGAGTTGGCTTTAAATGTAATATTCGCCACAGCTTTGAACTGTTGGTAAATCCAGTTTGCTTCCTACAATATCCCCACATTTCTTTATGGAAATAACTTCACACAGTTGGAATCTGTGAGAAAGAAGGTGATATGGGTCATGAAATTATACCAGATTTTAATTTCTACTGTATGAAATTCATAGCGTGCAGGATCTCAAACAGCAGCTACCAAGTTAGATTGTATTCTTAATATAGACTCTCAAACCCTTTTATGATTAAATGTTGACTTTTCCTACATGAAAGCACAAAAGGTTGATGCTGTGTGGGAAGTTCAAGGTACCGAGATTACAGGGTGTAAAAATAAGGAGAACAAGGATTTTTTTTTCATTTTAGAGTCCTTTTAAAATGTTGGAAAAATGTTCCAGGCCATTTCAAAACCAATGTTTTTGAAATGTTGTTAGCATGATGAACTGTTAAAAAAATAATAAGATAAAACCTTTGTTTTCACTGGTGTTAAAGAAAATTTTAAACCAAGAACTAATTATTACAAACCCACAAACTCAAATTTATGTTTAAAAATGCTGAAGAAAAATACTTCCGTTTGCTCCAGTATACCTTTGCAGCATTTTAATATTCCTAAATGAACAATTTAGTAAAAATGAGGCAACTTCACAAATGTTTAATTTTATTGACACAAATTTATAAGAATTTCACACAGGTGTCTTTGGTAGAGACAGGCACTTGGTCTGTGAGGGGTTGGGGATTTACTAGGATCAGAAAACTGCAGTAAAAGTAGGAAATAGAGACAGGAAAGAAAAAAACCTCTACTGCCCGAGTCAGAAAGTAGTGGAAAATGGAAATGCCACGAAGATAGACTTGGGGCATCGACCACCTCCTTGGGAAGCCTGTTCCAATGTCTGACCACCCTCTCAGTAAAGAAATGCTTCCAGTGTCCAGTCTGAACCTTCCCATGTGCAGCTCTGAACCATTCCCACGTTTTCTATTGCTGGGTACAGGGAGAAGGGATCCACACCCTGCTCTTCACTTCCTCTCTTCAGGACACTGGAGAGAGCAATGAGGTCACCCCTCAGCCTCCTTTTTTCCTCCAAAGTAGACAAACCCAAAGTCTCAACTGCTCCTCACAGCCTTTCAACCCTCACACCAGCTTTGCTGATCTCCTCTAGACTTATTCAAGGATGTGACCTTCACATCCTCCGTAAATCAAGGGGCCCAGAACTCCGGAGACTATTTAAGGTTTCTCATGTCTGTGCCTTTTGGGGCTTTTTTCTACTCAATGTGTAGATAATATAAAGTAATAAAGAAGTGAATTTTTAATAAGCTGTGAACTAAGTATAGTCTTACACAAATGAAATATCAAGGTATGTTTTAAACTAAATGACCTTTCAGAAAGCAAAAGGAGTTTTTTGCTGAGTTTCAGTGAAGTTGTTCTTGATGCCTAAGTAAATATCACACAGCAATATTAGCACAACCAAGGACGGTATTATTTGAATCAAAATATAGATATATACCAAAAGATATGATTCAAAGAAAGCTGCTTTGGGTGATATCAGGGTAATGATGTTGTAAAACATTTTTCCTGACTGGTAACCTTATCTTTCACACCCTTTGCAAGATACCTAAGATGCCATATTAAGAGAGTTTTAAAAATAAATAATTTCTTCTACTTCCTGAAGTGAAGGGCTTTTCATCAGAGCATAAATTCACTATAAAACATAAAAAAAAACCCCTTTGCAATTTTTCTGCAAAATTAAACACTTCTATCTGAACCATTGAGAGAAATATATTTACATATTTCAGGCTAAAGATCTTTTGTAAATGTTTAGTTACCACATTCAAACCTTTCAACACTTCCCCCGAAATCACATTATTCTTATGAAGATACAACAAGAAGTCAAAGAATAAAATGTAAAAAGCTCCACTTCAGTAATATGAAGGTTGTGAAATGAGCTGACAGCATCCAGGAAGCTCAAAGTTACAGCTGACAGCCTGTCCTTAACTCATGCTGTGTGAAAAAAGCAAATGGCACTAATGCATATTAGCTGAGCCCAAAGTTTGAACCCCTCAGCCCATCCCTCCTTCTCTATTCGAGTTATGGGAGCTGTTGTTTTGAGGTCTGATTTTCAAACTTGGCTTCAGCGTTGCTGTTAGAAGGCGTGCATGGCACTTACACGCAACGTAAATCTTTGCTCAAAAGCTCTGTTTCGTCCAGGCACGTGCCAGTGCAGCAGCCAGGACGCAAGATGTTAGTTACAAACATCGATGTGTTTCTGCAGGCTTTGAAGACTTCACCAAAGGTACGACATCTTGCTGTACACCTCTTAAGGAAACATTTGTTTGACACGCTTTCTACCTTTCACCCCTGCTATAGTTTATTGGCCTTGTATGCTTTTCTAACTTGTGATGCTCAATAAGGATAAATTTAACAAGTGCACCATGTATGTTTACAACCTCTGTGGAAAGCTTGGATGATCCATCTGTGAAATCTGTTCCTTTCTAGGAGCTGGTTGACACCTGGGACAGAGAAACCTTCCTACACTGGCTCCATTCCCAAAGTCAGTTCTGGTGGTGCTTGGGGGAGATAACTGCATTTCAACATGTTATGTAGCCAGCAAAAAGGAAGCAGGACAGACTTCCACTCATGACTTGGAAATTTAAGTGTAGAAACAGGTTCCTTGAAAATTGAGTAAAGCAGTTTTTATTAGTCCACAGCCTAAGAAACCTCTCTTGTCCTTCCTAATATACCACCAAGAACACTTTCAGCTGAAAAGAAACACTTTCTTAAGCTGTTTAAATCCTGCTATACCTTTTAAAAATAGAGTTTAAGACTAAACAAGATGGAAAAAATCTGTGTCTATCTTCTAGAATTTCTTTTTCTCAGATGAGTGATCAAAAATTCAGTACCTGTAATCTATAAATATGAAGGATCCCACATACTTCAGTATAAGCAAGGTGTCTGCAGGATTCTGAAGATTACTTTCTTTGAATGCTCCTTTTCTTTAGTGTTGCTGCCAAGTTACTGTGCACTGGTATTGCTGTGCTCTTGTGCTGCAGATTAATCTGAGCAGTTTCCATAAGAGCGAGCTTTGGCAATGTTCACTGGTTCTTGTGGGATAACATGTCAGTGACCCCTATCTGTGAAACCTTCCTGCCCATTCCTGACAATGTCTCCTTGATAAACCTGAGCTCAAACCACTAGTGGAAGGTGCTGGTAGCAGAATAATAACAATAATAATAATATTTTTTTAAAAAACCAACCAACCAGCCCCCAGAAGAGAGAAGGTACTTAAAAAAATTAGAACATCTGAGATAAAAAGGTGTAGAGAACATGACAGTCTGTCAGTAGAAGTCTGAGCTCATAAAGCCAGCAGTTTGTTGAAATGTAACTGCCTTCTACTAAAATGCTAGGAGAGTAACAAGGCACCCATGCAAGGAAAAAAAAAAAAAGCTGAATGAACATTTTAATTAACTCACGTGCAATTTTAATTAAAAACATAATGTGTCAGGAAAATGAATAATGCCTTGGGGCAATAAAATATCTAGATTTTCTGTTCAGTCTTCTGCTTCATATCTTTTATGGAAGAAGGATATTATTGTTAAAATGAAAAAACCCACTCCTTCCAGCCTCCTGCCCCCTCTCCACACACATCTAACAAGAACACTTAATGTTACAAAACCCAAAGGTGTGGACAAAAGGAACAGGATTAAATCAGAGCATGGTACAAGTTATTCTGTGCTACCATCATCCCATCATGTTGGTTGTGTCACTCTTCTGGCTTTTAACAGAAAAACTTTGACCTTCAATTTCAAAGTCAATGTTTTGGTCTTAATAAAATGTGCCCAGAAAATGTTGATGCCCATATTTTTTTGTGTGAAAACTTGAAATATTTGACTATTATCAGGTCTTGATGACAAAGTGATACAGATGAAGCCATTTTAAGCTATTGGGATTCTATAACCTGAGATACCAATAATCACATGACTTTTTAAATGTGAAAAAATAAGGCTTTCAAATATTAGAAGGGAAAAGAAATAAAATAAAGCAAGGGGAAAAAAAGTTGAGGAAAGTTAACTTTCCCCAAATGGAAAATGTATAATGTCCAAACCTATTTATTTCTTTTCTTTGCCCAGATACCACTCACTGAAAGAGATTTGAAATTCTAGCAGCTATAGCATAGCCTGGGGCAAAGGCAGGGTCACAAGCACCATCATGTAACACATTTTAAAGGCTGTCAGAGATGTTTCTTCAGTCTCTGTGTCCTCAGCAGTCCCAGAGTCACCGGTTTGCTGCAGGGACTTGCTACCTGGTCATACCTTTTCTGTGGCTCACATCATTTTGACCGTAAATCACATCTAAACTGTGAGAAGGCTGTTTGCCTTAATGTGCTCTGAAAGCATATGAAGCTTTGTGTGCAAACAGTCCTGGGCCACATCCAGTCTGCAGCACGTTTTGCACAACTCCGGTCTCATGGGCTTCCATGGGAAGCCCTGACACCCAGGATCTCCTCTAACCCCTCCTGTGTGTATTCAAGACCTTCACAGGAAAGAATTTTTTCATTATGTCTAATATAAACCTACCCTCTGTCAGTTTAAAGCCATTTCCTGTTGTCCTATCACCCCATGCTCTTGTAAAATGTCCCTTTCCAGCTGTCCCGTAGCTCCTTTAGGTACTGAAAGGTGCTAGAAGATCTCCCCAGAGCCTCTTCTTCTCCAGGTTGAATAGCCCCAACTCTCTCAGCCTGTCCTCATAAGAGAGGTGTTCCATCCCTCCGCTCATCTTCATGGCCCTTCTATGAACTTGCTCCAACATGTCCACATCCTTCTTACGTTGGTTGCCCCAGAGCTGGACAGAGTACTCCAAGTGGGGTCTTCCAAGAGCAGAATAGAAGGGGTTAATCATCTCCCTCGATGTGCTAGTCGTGTGTACGTGTTTTTAAGGTGTGTTTTAATTCTGATTTTCCTGCTTTGATTTTGATTCACGATAAGTTCAATTAATTTCCCCAAGTCAAGTCTGTTTTGCCCATGACAATAAATAGTGAGTGATCTCTCCCTGCCCTTATGTCAACCCACGGGCCTTTTGTTATATTTTCTCTCACCTGTCCAGCTGAGGAGGGGAGTGATAGAGCGCCTTAGGTGGGTACCTGGCATCCAGCCAGAGTTAAACCACCCGATCACGCTTCTTTTGATGCAGCCCAGGAATGGTCAAGGACAAACAGATGCAGTTCGATTACTCCCAAGGGCAGAGGGTGGTGGGAGGCTCACCTGAGTCTGGTGCCCACTCAGCAGAAGCACCTCTGCCTCTGGAACTGCAGTGGTGTCAGCTGTACCCTCAAGCATCAGCACATCACCGCAGCTCACAGACCAAACTCAAAAAAGCCAAGCCAAGCTGTACTTTTCAGTCATCCAGAAAACAGTGGAGGGCTTGCTGCAGAAGCATGCAGGGATTAGAAATTTAACAAACAGGAGGTAAAAATCAGTCTCCAAACAGGAGCCTCTGCCTCTGAGGTCACTGCATTTAGAATGTGTGTATATGTCTGCATTTGCATAAAACACTGAAATTTCTGAGTGCAATGTTGTAATGTTTGTTTTCCAGAGCCTGAGGGGAATACCTAAACAGATTTTAACTGTACAGAGGATTCCTTTTCAAGAATGCTTTTTTTAATGCCTCCTCAGACCTCTTACTTGTCTTTTCCCCTTTTTGTTTCCCACCAAATTTTAGGCTTTAGCACAGCTAATAAGTGAAAAGTATAATTCCAGGTTGCATACACTATTGCTGAACAAATGCGTTATAACAATATGCCTGCCTGCCGGTTATGCTTGCTTCTCATAAATGAGCTTGCTTTGTCATGTCAGGAGTGCCCACCATAAGAGTTAATTTATGCAAATTCTGGATAATATTCAAGTTTAATTCTCTTTTTTCACTTTCTTTTTCCCCCAGTCATTCACATGATTCTAAGACTGTCATTCACTGAAGGAATAGTAAAACAGCATTTGATTTAGGAGAGCAATCACAGTTCATGTTTCAAATCCTGAATATTCACAATAAGCTGAGACAAATTATTACAGAATTATTCATCAAATTGCTTTGAATAACAAATAAACGCTGTGGAATTACAGTCTGAATGCAGACTTTCACAAAAAAGCAAATACAGTAAAATGATTTAAGTAAGTTCTTCAGTGCTAACTAGGGTTTTGACTGCTATACTCTTGGATCCTATAAGCTGCAAGTTCCTTTGTAACTTGTCCCATTGATTTCAAGGGGGTGATCAGTACTGGTTCAATTTGCAATATAAAAATTTTGTCATGAAAAGGCCCAACAGTAGAAAAGAAAAATAATTTGACAGCCTGGCCCAGTAGCTTTGTTTCTGGCCATAGACTAGAAGACCTTAAAAGATGTACTTACTCTCATGAGCCATAAAGCAAATTTATTCACTTGGGTCTTGAGTCTGTTTATAAACTTGCACCAAGTGCTAAGGAGCTGGAGTTTGACCACTTAATATTGAATTCTCTGTGCACTTGGCCAGCCTTAGAGGACTGTGAAAACCATGTCCTTAGGTGAGCTGGGATGCCTGGTCTTTGTATATAAAAGACATGCTACCTCTGATAACAGCAGCTACAGGGATTTGTATAGCCTGAACTAAGCAGGCAGGGGCTGAGCAGATGCTCCAGAAGGCAGCTGACAGATACTGGCTGACAGTTATTTTCTCTAAATTCCTACTTAAATCACTTTGGTTAAAAACTATTAAAACCATTTATTTGTATTTTGCTTAGTAAGGATTTGTTTGCATCAAAACTGGAGCCAAAATTCAGTTGGTCACATTTGTTTTGGTAGAAGTCCACATGGGGACACTGCTGCAATAAATCTCCCTGCTTTTGAGACAGATCAGGATTGAAGTGATATGAAAGTACAGCTAGCTGCAAAATCAGAATTTTTCACTGACCTCTTAAAATGGTAAAGGTATTTACAATTAGTATGCAGCACAATGAAACACAGTGGTCTTGCAGGTTCCAGCAGCAGGCTCTGTCTATCCCTCTTAAATTTCCCTGGATCACAAATGCACATTGTCAAGAAAAAGAAAAAGAAATAAAACTTTTCAAAAATTCAGAGGAATGAGATTGGCATCTATCATTAATGTTCTCTGTTGCAGATGCAGAGATAATTAATGTAATCTAGCACATCTTGAGGTAAACTAATGTGCATACAGATATAAACAACAATTCCAATCTTTTAAAGAGTGCAAAGCTGGTGCTTATTAGAAGAGTTCATAATCATTCCTATTTCAAGTTCTGCATGAGAATGTGCTGTAATGAGGAATTTAAAATTTTCTAATTAGACATGATTTTATAAAACAGACAGATAATTAAAATAGTTAGGATTACACAGAGAAGGATGAGAAAACACTGTTAAACAGACAGAAAGGAAGAAAAAGGGTATAAATAAGGAAAAAACCCACAAAGCATCACTGATGTATCAAATTTATCCTGCAAAATTTGTAGTGTACTGCAGTTTTAGGTTTCACGGCACAAAATGCTACTATCAAACATTTTTTATAAGGTTCCACTAGCATAGGTAGATTCATACTGACAATTTTATTTGATTAAAGGATGCTTACTAAGCCTTGGAGTTTATTTTCATAAGTTTTAGCACTTCAGAACAGGAAATTGAGGTCTATAGACCATTGCTGTTAAAACTGATCAAAACACATAGAAAATAGCTCTTAGCTGTAGAGCCATTTCAGAGCTATTTACCCTGATTTGTATTCAGTGAGAGATTGGAACAAATCAAAAATATTTTCTATATAATTTAAAGAAGGAGGGTGATGTTCTTCTGCCAAAAGATGGGAAGGGGGAAGACGTTGACTCTACAGTGAGCAGCTCTTTCTCTTCCACCACCCAGTGTGGGTGCCAGGTGGGATGCTGAAGGCTTGTTTATTCCCCAGCAATGCACAAAAACCACTCTACAGAACAGTCTGTTTGAGAAGGAAGGTGACAGAAGATGACTAACCCTTGTTAGCACGATACATTTGCACCCCAAGGGAAGAGTGGTCCTACTTCCTTGTTTTTAAGGCATTTACGAAGATGAGTTCATTTTGCCTTTGTAGAGTTAACAGAGACATTTTTAAAGGCTTGGGAATGAAGCTTTAACTGGGACACTCATTTTGTTTTGTGTTGTCGCTGAACCAGCTGATTTTCCACAACGGTTTAAGCAATTTCCAGATTGTAACAGGGGATGCCACACACTAGATAGATACTGAGCAAGCGCCTCTCCAAAGAGTCGCTGCATTTCCAAATGCTCCATACCAGTGGGAGAAATTCGAGGAAGTACATATGTTGCTTCTAGCTTCCACAATATTTTGGGTGTGACTGACTAGACTCATATGTTCCCGTATTTCACCAGCAGATAAGTATTGGACTCAGAAACAATTCCACCCTATCAATATGAAAGTGATGTGTGAAGCCAAGAATGTTATTACTTAAGATCTTGCCAACTACCCTTGATCAATAGATGAAGGTCAACTCACTCAAACACATGAAACTATTTCTGATCAACCAGTTCTAGCTGCATGGCTGGGAAATTGTTTATTATTTAGGAGCTAATCTGCATATATAAAAGCGCAATGTTCCTTTTACTGATAAATAAATATCCATCAATGTTGCAAGTGATAATGTTTATTTTGTGAGGATTTATCGTCTTGACTAAATCTATGAATGATAGCAAACAGAAAACATTCAAAACTCATCCCAAAGTGAACTTGCTGAGTAAAGAGATCTTAGTATGATGTTTTGATGCACTTGTTCAGCAAAAAAATAACTGATATGTTGTGGCAGATAAAATCTATCTTTTTTCTTCCTCTTGCAAATAAAGATAAAAAAGCTTGCTTTGAAAGAGAAGTCTGAAATTTGGCTAAAAAAATGCAATAATAGCTAAACTAGAACCTCTTGAAGGAAACTAAAATGATACGTAGGAAAATATTCTTTCCTTTTTCATACTGTAGCAGATAAAAAGTAGAGACATTTGACATTACAATAGTTTCACTTTTGACAAGGATGTAGAATTTCATGAAGCAGAGTCACCAGCAGCATTTTCCCCCATCTGCAAGGTAGTACTGACTTGCCATTGTCTTTTCTCTCTTCTTTCCTCATCTGTACACTGAAAGGATGTCTCTGGCTTCTGGCACTTTTATCTTAAGCTTCAACAATAGAATTCCTGTAAGGATCTGGTACTGGTGCTTGTTAAAGTGTAAGCAGTGGCAAAGGCCACAGGTTTCTACGTGTGCAGTTCAAGGGATTGATGTACATGTTCAAAGGATTATGTCGTTTTCAGTGGTCGGATCTTGTAGATTGTCTTAGTTGTGTGTGTGACCGCACCAAACTCCATCACAGAGTGCAGAAGTATCATCAGTTTCTGATCCAGCATGATCCTATCAGGGACGCTTTCTCATGTCATTTGTCTTCCTCAGAGAAGGAAAATAAAGTTTCAAACAAAAAAATGTCTTGTCAGCTCTGCTTCTCTACTTGGCTCTGCAAATTCTGCAGCAGACAAGATGGGCGTGTTCACACCATTGTCCTGTTAGAGTTGGTTTTGCGTCTTCACACTTCATTTGAGGTCAATCACGCATGTGTGCTGGTGAACAATGAGGCTTGCTCACTCCTCGGGGTTAGAGGTAGGATTAGTTTGAACCAGAGTGTCTCCATACAGGCAAAAAAGAATGACTTTTAGCAAATAATCAATGTCCAATTTTTTCTGACAGCTTGGTAATGGGGGAGCTTCGGCTTTGAAGGCACAGAGCTGGAAACAGCATTATGCACATTTATGACGTGGTTTTCGTCAAAACTCAGATAAGAAAATTGTTTCTTTACATAACCTTCATGCCCTTCAGGTTTGTCAAGTGTCAGAATTTAGGGACATTGAAATTTTCTGAGGCACTGAGGTAAGATGAGACTTGCCCTGGCTCAGCAGGCTTTAATATGAAGTAACTTGAGGTGTGGAGGAGTGGTCCAACAATGCCATATCTCATTCTGTCATAACAGGTGGATTCTCATATTTGATTTCTCCATTAAAAGAGTCTTTCTGCCTCAAAGGGCAGAACAGACGTGTATCATGTGTATCTACTTCCTCTCCTTGTTGCTGAGCTGTATCTACAACGGCCTTTTAGCAATCCAGGCCAGATTTCAGTGGCTTGCTATTCCAACATGCCTTGGTCTAAAAGCAAGTGCCAGAGACCACCCTGAGAGCCACAGCTAAATGCTCTCCAACTTTCAAAACAAACATTAGTAACTTTAATCCCTAGAACTCAGAGATGCCTCACTTGAACAGGGGCCATCCAGCTTGACTTCTATGTATAGATGTGCAGGGCTGACAATGACAAAATCCTCTCTCTATCAAGAGATGCAAAATATTTCTATATCTAATTGATACTAGAAGTTACATCTGGCTGCTCAGGGATTTTTGACTGACGGATCAAGGAAGGAAACTACCTAAGACAGAAAATGGGAGGTAGAAAAGGCAATCAAAGTTTTGTGATAAACCGCAGTTCTCATAATTTTATGGTTTATTATATTAAACAGTGTGTTTATGTGGTAGGAAGACCACAAAAATATTATCCCTCAGTAAAGCATTGTTCTGCAATACTTTATTTGAGAATTTCATCAGGGCCAGTGAGACCTAAATAAAGCCCAAGATGCAAACAGCTCATTTGTGGCTTTCACTTTAAAGTTACAGTAGCATGTGCTTTTGATGGTTTTATTTTATTAAACAAAAGGTGAGTGAATTCTTGTTTCTTCTCATCCAAATGCCAAAGATTCATGAATTAATCTTTGTTCAAGGTGAACAATAATTTCAAAGTTGTTTTTCTCCTTAGTGAACATCTGATCTGTTCCTGTCAAAATACATTCTTAAGATGTCTCTTCCTGCTTTTTCCCAGTAGATAGTTTAAATTGGAGTATGCTTTGAAAGGTTTTCACACTATAGATGGGCTGTTGGGAGCTTTAGAAGGTAAGACCTGATTATTGAATATCCTTGGAGAATGTGTCAGGTCCACATGGAGAAGAAGGAAAAAACCAGCAAAAATCCTCTGATGGAAATAATTTGTAAGTAGAGAGACTGGCAAGGATTATCTAAGAAAGCGAAATGGAGAAATGTTGAGTCTTGGACATTGAAAGTCATAATTTCACACTGTAAGCAAAAATGGACTCTGTTGTTTAGCAGAACAGAGAAGCTGGCTTTCACCACTGCTGTAGTCCCCAGCTACAGAGGTGTGAAATGTTTACTTACAAAGTGCAATTTTTCACAAACGACAATGTAAAAACATTCGTACCTATGGGAAAACCCCATTTCCAAACATGTGTGAATGTATCTAAACATCATGAATTCTATCCACTGGGTCTGTTGCAGGAAGAAATATTTCCTGGACTGACCCCTTTCTCTGTGTCTCATTAGGGACTTTGTCCCTATGGGTGAATTCTGATGTGGATCCCTGTTGCTTCTGCTCCCATCAGGAGCTCCTGATCTTCTGTACCATCCCCCCACAGTGTGGCTCTTCTCCTTCCCAGTTCCATCTACCCTGGGGCCAGGATGATTTTCTCCATCCCTAATTCAAAAAAATACTAAGTGTAGGCAAAACGATTATAAAAGGCAAAAACTAATTCAAGTTTGGTAAAACCAGTGTCCTACTCATCTGTTTGCTTGAGACCTTTGGAGAGAAATGACAACCCAACCAGCCTTGGATTATCCAATCAGAACCACATCTCGCCTGATAATTGAGTTAAACAACTAGTTATTTCTATAGCCAGAACACATGAACGGGGTGATAAGGGAAGACTGATTTATGATCACTTGGTATCTGAAAGGTGTAGCATTCTATTTAACAAATAGTATTCCTCTTGATTGGAAAACATCATAAACACATTGGAAAGCCTTCAGCCCAGACCCATCCACCACATGTATTTTTTTTAACATTTTAATTTAGCTATCTGTTTTGGATTACATAAATTAAAAAAAAAAAAACAAATTCTGTATTTTCTTTCTAAAATAAATCAATTCTGCTACATTGGAATTACCGATTAGATTGAGCATTAGGGAATGTATAAAACTGCATCTCTAACAGACACGACAACATTTCTCAATGAGAATCAAGCAGTTTGCAGTGACCTTCATGTTGATCAGTAGGGGGTCAGTACTGGCATTAAATCATTTTGATTCACAGATGAGATCAACATATTCATATTTGTTTGCCAAATGTGTATTTTAATTTAAGCTTCCTCTGATTGATGCATGTAATTTATGCTGCTTAGAACTAAGGCATCATATTTTTCTTTTTTCCTAACTAACCGGGGGAGACTTTCTTGGAAACAGATAAAGGAAAGAGTCCAGTAATTTGTAGCAATGTGACTACAGCCACACATGTTCTAGAATTAATGTTCTTCATTAGGGTGAGGAGTATCAGCTGTATATATACATCAGGATTTTAATTAACTTGGTCCCCACAACAGGACACATGATTCAAACTGTTTTTCCTTTATTTCGTGTTAGATTAAAAAAAAACCCAAAACCAACTTGATGTAAAGTTACAACAGAAAAACCACAAAAAAACCAACCCCATGCACATGCAGCAATAAGAAACAAAATCTAAAAGCTTTAGTCAAGGTCAAGAACATTTCTTTAAGTCAGAGTTAATCCTCAGGAGTAACTTGGCACTGACAGCTTACAGAGCAGTGCTCCGACGGAGAGGTTACCACTTCTACCTACCCTGTGTAGCCCAGCCTCACACAAGGGTGGTGACTCACTCATGGGATTGTTTAAATCTTTTTTATATATTTTCGGGATGGACACAATTTCATTTACAAGTGACTTGTAATTGGCTACAAAGACTGCAATTGCCCTGTACTCTGACAGATGTGTTGCCTTTTAAGTGAGCCCTGAACACACTGTCCAGGGGAAGATGCATCTTACGCTGCAAGTGACTGGTTCACATTTCCCCTGACTTCTGTGCAACCAAACTGATGACTGGAGTTGCAGCCGTGTTGGACAGGGACAGCTTTCACTAACCAGGTTGCTCAAGGCCCCATCCAGCCTGGCCTTGAACACTTCCAGGGACAGGGCATCCACAACTTCTTTGGGAAATCTGTTTCAGTGCCTCACCACCCTCACAGTAAAGAATTTCTTCCTAACATCTAATGTAAACCTACCCTTGTTCGGTTTAAAGCCATTACCCTTTGTTTAGTTCTAGGCACGTTTGCACATGTGTGTATTCAAGAGAGAGAAACAGATAAACTCACATACAGTCCCATGCGGACCTCCTCATAGTGCACATAGTGCTGGTTAGAGGAGGCAATTCAGGCAGAAGCTCCTTGCTCACTGAATGCAAGGATTTGCATTTGAGGCTCACTGGTCTCGGATCAGCTCCAGAGAAGGAGCTGCAAAGATGATCTTTATCCTTTCAACAGAAATTGTTATTGTGCTAGAGGATTCTTGTGCCAGGCACCAACATGGAATTAGCTTAATTTACAGAATTTGCGTAATATTGTTGGTTGGGAGCCAAGGCAAGGTAACCTGAACTGTTGCGCCTTTTATGATTTGTAAAAGAGCCCACGTTTGAAGACAAATCTCAGCACTGGTGTGACTGTGATCCTCACCTCTAACAAGGATTGCATCACAACAGTGAGACACAGTTTATTTAATTGAAGAAATTCAAAAGACATGGACAAAGTGTTCATGCAGCTAAATCTTTTGGAGTTAACTTTGGCATAACTTTTGCCTTCTGACACAAATTCAAGCTGGAGTCTGATTTTTGATTACATACCTCCTACCTCATCTATTTTAGATATCTAAGATGTAATTGTGAGTGACTAATATCCTAAATTCTTCATACAATCAACAGAAGAGCTATATTGTTGGAAAGAGGTAGATTTAATGCTAAAATTAGGACAGATTCCCATAGGTCTGAACAGTGGAAAATAGGTACACTGCAGAGAAATGTGAAAGATCTTAACATGCTGACAAAATATGCTAGGGAGCTTGGCAGAGAGTCTTAAAGAGTATAATCCTGGTAAAAGAACACTAGTCTTTGTTTGCTATTTTCCAGTAAGTGTTTTTTTATTTGTGCCTAGTACCTTAAACTGTCCTGTTAACCAGAGTAATAGAAAAGATGACTTTTATCAGTCTGGAGACACTGGAGCCAGCTGATGCTTTAAATCTTCGCATTTCTGATAAGATAAATTGCGTATTTAAAGGACAACAAATTACATACAATTATGTTTCACTATGTTACAGTGATTTAGAATATCAGTTCAGATTATTCACTTTTTTAAAGTAATTACGCATTTTGCTACTATAGCACACATTTTCAGTTGATAATAAAAGAAAAGCTATTTATTTGGGGTTTAACACAAAGATGTTTGAAGCTTCTCTGAGAACACAACACTCTTCATTTTATTCTAGGGGAATAATGTTATTGTTTTGGTGGTAAGAAGAAATTGAACTGGGTGGTTATGTCTGTTATATAATAAATCAAGATGTTACAGTAAACCTACAGTACATGTAGAGATGTATGCCTGGAAGCAGATCTGGCAGTCAAAATCCAGGTCGCACAGCCCCTTTGTTTATGAAAATCACAGGTCATCAAAAACCTGCCTATTATCAAAGCCATTTATCAGCCGATTATTTCCATACCACTGTTTCTTGCATCAGTCTATCCACCAATAATTTGGAAATATTGACAAATATTTCTTAAAAAAAGGAAGCTCACGCTGTCTCTGCAGGTTGATCGGATGAGCTCTCTCTCGTACATCGGAAAGCTGACTACTTTCCAACAACTTGATTTCACAAATGGAGAAACAGCATCTGTTTTCCTGCAGCTCCACATATGGCTCTCACTGTTGCTGCGCGGAGCTAAAGCAGGTAGTCCCCATGAGCACCGCCCTCCGGAGCCCTGCAGCCCCCCGGGACCGGCCACTGCCACTCGGCTGCGAGGGACACTGGTTCCCCAGGCTCTTGGAAGCCTGTACTTCATCAGCATATGCAAAACATCCCTCCCAACGTCACCTTGTGGGAAGAAGTGCTCAAATGTGTATTTAGGACTCCTGCGCTTGTCTATTTGGTGTGGTGATTTCAGTGTATCTACTCCAAGGTATGATTGCTCAAGGACTTTAGAAAATGTCTAGCTGTCATCAATGGAGCATGAGGGGACCTGAAATAATTTGCAGGCAGAGGGGTGTGTGCATGTGGAGAAAGGCAACAGAGCAGCTATGCTAGAATTAAGATAAAATGCATGTACTTTTTCTGCACTGCACATGATTATTTTTGGCTCTGTATATATCCAGCAGCTCTTCATGGTCCATTCATGAGTTTAAAGCTGAAGTCAAATAAAAATATCAACGCTTTTTTTTTGCCTTTTTGTTTTTGCCTTTTCATAGGCTTTGTGTGCTTGTGAAGGTCAAGGGACTGGCAGCCTCAGAAATTGAATTTCTGAATACATCCGCAGTCCAGGTATATTTCAGACAGATGCTCTCATTCTCAGACTGCCCTGCCAGTGACCTTAACCCTGATTTGGAAGGACAACTCAATCTACTATAAGGAGGAAAGGTGATTTAGTCTCCAGCCATGCTGACAGAGTCTTGGACCTCTCTGAACACAGTTTGTCATTTGTGCTGAAACATCAAATCATTTGGTAATGTGAACTATCTCCCACTAGCGATTAAACTGAGACTAATTACTAGTCTTTCTCTCGAAAATCTGGCTCTGAATGATCCCAGTGATAAAATTTTTCTCTCTGTATTTTCCATCTCCATAACAAAATGTAATGCATAACTATCTATTTAACCATCTATCTATTGTTTCCAACCATTGAAGGCCAGACACAAGAAAAGACCATTTTCTGTGGCCATTGTTGGAGACTACATTATATCAGGTTAGAACTTAGCAAAAATCTGATTTGTTCAGAACTATCATTCCTTTCTTCAAAGCATTTATCCACATCTTCAAACCCACCAACTGATCCCCAAAATCTTAAAAGCAATTTGGGTCAAATCTAACATCGTTAAATAACTGTAAACCCTCTGGTGAGGTGGCCTCTCAGCTTATGGCATAAAAAAATCACCACGGTCCAGGAGAAATGCTGACACATGGCAGCAGCAAGGCATCTTTAAAGGAGAATAACACAAGCTTGGAAGCCAGATGCAGTCCACCCTTGGGGAAGGAGGGAGTAAATAAAGCCCATGGCTACAGTCCCCACAGGAAAAGGACCGCCAGCAGCACATCAGGAATGACCTCAGACAGACAGAGCCAACAAGTGGGTCTGGAGAAGGTGAAGGCAGTCAAGTAAGAGATTAAGAAAGACTGAACATGAAGAGAAAGTGGAAAGGAAAAGGAAGACAGAAGAAAAAAGAGAGGAAAACTGAATTAAAGCCAGTAAGAGGATGGGTACAGGGGAAAGATAGTATCAAATGTGCTGTGTGGAGAATCAGACAACTCCTCTGATCTCTTACATCAGCTGAAGGAAAACAAATTTCAACATGATTTTGTTTGATGCAGGGAAAAGAAACAACCCATTACTGAAATCTGTGACAGGCTACAGCATTATTCCACTATTCTGTGTCAGGAAAGAGCTGCTAGTGTTTAACCAGTCAGGGCAGACATCAGACTGTGAGGGACAGGGAGAAAGAGAAATGCCAGCTAGGCTGCTGTTTTGCAGAAGGGTATTTGCAGAAGGGTAAAACTCTCCATTTTCAGTAAGGTGGAAAACTGAGAGAAACTAGATCTTACCATGGTTCCATGGCAAAAAGACAGATGTATTGCTTTGCTTGACTTCTTGTGGCTTTAATCTTGCCTTAACTTAGTTAAATGTTTGTTGTGAAGCAAATGGTCTCTGCATTCTCTGCAGAACTGGGGCAGGTGAAGAGTCCACTGTTCCCTGAACTCAGAGGGAAAGACAATTTTGGGTTTTAGGGGGCCGCACCCTCTCATATTGAGAAGGTGGCAGAGTTTTCCTATCAGTGTGTAGATATCTGGGTACCTCATTTGGAAAAATACCAGGACCTACACTGAAACTGAAAGGCCAGGAGGGAAGCAGAGTCCTGGCGTGTTCTGTGTCTGCTACAGACAGGCACTGTGGCAAGCAAGCCATGGGTGTCTGCTTTGCATGGCTGCTGAATATCTTCTAATGGACTGAAATACTGACACATGGAAAATTATGTTGGAGCCATTTAATAGTTACCTTCAGCACTTGGAGAGTCAATGCACTGTACAGTAAGTACAGAAATCCAGTGCTTTCCAGAAAATGCACAAATGATCATTGTACAGCTGCACTCTAAGTGCCAAAGTTTCTGTTTGTTTAAAAACCTCCACTGTGAACATATTATTAAAGATATGTCTTTATTTGCTTTGTGGTAGAGGTGGCAAATGGAGACCATTATTTCTTTCAGGCCAGTTTATCCTCTTTGAAAAGAAAATATCCAGGTCCAGTCAAATACAGCAACAGCTTATAGGAAAAATACTGACACAAACAGTGTAAAAACAGGCTCTGCAATAATTTTAAAAATCTGATTCCTCTTTCAGCACTGAGGTCTGTGTTTTCAGGTTGGTTCAGGCTTACATGCAGCACTCCATTTCACTTAGTGAAATGCTGTGGATGTATTTGAAAAGAGCAAAATTTCTCCCTTAGAGAGCAGTAAATTTTCAAAGTGTTTGCAGTTTGTTCTTTGCAGATGGATGAAAAAAGGAGGGAATCCACCTCAGAAATTATTAGAATACTGTCACAGTATCATTCATCTTGGCAAAAGTTGACTGAGCAGATGATGAAGATCCACTTAACTTGGACTCAATCAAAGGTTTTGCTATTTTCATTTCACAGGCCAGATGTAGCTCATCACCAGTTGGAGCTGATTTCAGAAGAGGTGTTAGAGTTTGCTGGTCCAAGAGACGATCTGATCCAGGCATCAAAGGGAGCCATGAGAGAAGCGTGTACTCTCCCCCCTGCCTGCAATTGTCTGCGGTGCTGCCTGCTCGCTCCTGACAGCACCACGCCACCATCCCAGAGCAAGGAGCTCCTTCCCTTCCCACCCCAAGGTACCATCCTGCTGGCAGACAGCTAAAGAGCACAGACTTGGTGCCTGCACAAAAGTGAGAAGGAATGGCTAATAAACACAATCTTGTGCACTGGGAAAATCAGGAGCCAGCTTCCCGCTGTGTGTTCGCTTGACTCATCCACACCCATACGCTGAGCAAGGAGGTAGCTATCTCCTCTCACTTCTCCTTTGTGGCTTTTAAACTTTTTCACTCTTTCGTGGGGAACACATTCCACCTTATCTGTGCAGCATCTGTTGCCTGGTCTTTCTGACCCATGCCAGAAGCATTCCTAGTCTAAAATGACTGAAATGCTTTATTGCGATGCTCACAGCATTCAAGATGCAAAAGCTTGATCAATACCCCAGCAAGATGCAAAAAAGCATGTGAAAATTTTTTTTACCCTTTCTTATGTCCTAAGAAAAGTGTGCCTGAAACATTATTTATGCCTACTCTCTCCTATTTCTATCACTGATTCTAATCAGAGTTCAGTACATTTCTTGAAAAAAAAAGCCCTTGCAAGCAGTGATAAATAGAAAATGTCAATTACTGTGCTATTCATGCAGTAGAGCTTTTTTTTTTTTCATATTGTTATTCAGCTTTATACAGAGGGTCCACCTGAGACACTGTGAACTTCAGAACCTTACCAGAATTTCTCTGGGGTTTACATTTTTCCTGATGCTTCACACAGGGTGACTTTTATCTCTCTCATAGATTTTCTGTGAGGGGGTCATGGGAGTCTCAGACCTGTTTATAAAACATTTATAAGATGTTTATAAAAAGCACTAGCAACTTAAATATTTCTATCTGATCATGTTTCTACTATTTTCAGTCTGTGACTGGATATTCTTAAAAAGGCTCTAACCAGCAAAGCAGGGAAACTTCATTAGGATGTCGTAATCAAAGCAGTTGAAACAGTTTGGGTTTTCCAGCATATTTCCAGCACAGATTTATGCTGGAGTCAAAAACTGTAGTCCAGTTGCAGACTTTACAAGGTCAAAACTTTGCCTGATTATGAAAACAAACTTTATAATGGTTTCTTACAATGTTCTGTTCCAGTGAAGACTATTCAAATCCACCTACTGCACGTGTGTGAATGGATGAACCAGTTGAAATTCCCATTGTAACAATATGTTATAGAATATTAGAATATTCTAAATGTAGAATATTAGGATATTAGAATTAGAATTGATACATAGAATATATGTATCAATGTTAGAAAAGATGGGCTGTCAGTTTTGTGCTTCTCCTTTCACATTTCTTCATATTCTTCCTTATCATCATGCCAATGACAGCAACAAAAAAAATTTCAAAAACCAAAAAAAACACCAAGCCACCATTGCCCCAGCAATCACCATTTGGAAGATTTTCATAAATGTTCTTTTCAAGACATGCCCTGCTCAATGAAATAGATGCCTGAAATCATGCATACTTCAATGTATTTCCTTTTCACATTCCTTCTGGACGTGTATTTATATGCCAACTCGTCTTCATAAATTTCAGACTGGCCTTATAATAGCACAAATTAATGATGCCACTAGAAAAGAACTCAGCTGCTTTCAAAGGAGCAGTAATCATGTCAGAGGTGCAGTTGGCATGAAGATGATTGAGTTGCACCTCTTCTCTGAGATGTTTTCAGGGATGAATCATCCCTTACATAACATATAGCAATGGACAAATTTTCCACGTTACTCTGATATCTCATGCCATCACATTTAATTGTGTAACACTCAGTCACTACTGCATAAATTTGCTTCCTCAGTGATTTGTTGTAAGACCACGGTAGATGTGTTTTCGGTATGCTGATCTGAGATTTCAGGAGACACACGTCTGACGCTGCACTGGATTGCAGGAACTGCAGGACAGTGATACACCTTTCTGGAGACAAACTCTCCTTTTGACTTTTTGATGTGAGCTAATTGGAACTCCTCTCTTGAACATTAACTCCTCCATTGTGAACAATTAAATGGGAAAATTATAGACAATAAAAAGTCACTTTACTCTAAATAAAAGGTCCTTATCACACACTTTGCCTAGCAGACTTTTTCATATCCTCATATATCAAAATTTTGCTTTACTGCTTGAGACATTTTCCAGGCTATGCCTTGCAGCTCTCTTTAAGAGAAGTTTAGATTAATTATTCATCTAATATTGTCAGCTAAATACACCCACCAAAAGCCAAATGCTCTTTCTGTACCACAGTGCAGCTACAGCATTGCTGATGTGACACAGACTATTATCGGACTTTCAAGTTGGTCTGCTAGACCATTCTTTGGCTTACTGAACATTTTAATAAGCTACAGTTCACTTTACACAATGAATATTTTTACTGAAATTTTTCAGTGTGGACTCTGGTGAAGAATGAAAATACATAGAAGAAGTTTAAAATCAATAGTTTCACATTAATTAGCTGTTATTCAGGTGGGTTCCATCCCTGGAAAGGCCACAAATATTGGCCTTCCTCAGAGAAATGTTTTTAGTAGGAAACTGTTGATCTGGCACAGTGCATCAGGCTGCTCTTTCACACAGTGCTTCACAGAGTATGGAATACTTATCAACCACCCCCTCTTCAGGGCTGATAATGTCTCACATCAGCTTAGAGTGTGACATCCCAGTATGCCAGGGAGTTGCCAAGTGTGTTTATATCTACACTGACTTTTACCTTACTGAGGCAAATTCGTTCTGTTTAAGTTTAGGCTTGTAATTGAAGTGACCAAGTTAGCAATCTTGATGCCCTACAACTTAGGTTGATTGAGTTTTATGCTGGTGCATTAAGATTCACACCCTTGAACTATGTCTCTCTCCCCTTCCACTGAGCCTAGCTTACCTCAGTGAGCTGCCAAAAGCTACATGGGCTAACTTAAATTAAAATTTAATGACATTCTGAGAGAAAAGTTAAGACTCTGTAACTATTAAAGGAAAATGCCTGTTAACAATGGAAATACCAGATCAAATCCCCTCTGATGAAGAGGACAGTAGATTGGACTTTTACTAACACTGGTATTTCAAGATCTTCAACAGATACCAAGTTCTTTTTACCAGAGGCATGGGGATGCACAGATACATTATGTAACATGTTCCACCCCATAGACACCTCCATGAGAGGTCACAGATGTTATCTAGTCCTGGTAGACATTTACTCTGGGATAATAATTTTAACATAAGCATTTACTGAATGAGTTCTGCACAGAGATCAAGAGAGGGCTTATCTAACCCACAGTAATGCCGGAGAAGGGAAAATATACAAAACATTTACACAAGATCTTAGCAAACCTAAGTTGTTCAATGTACATGGGATCACACATCAAATCTTTTGTATATCTCTCTGGATGAGCAGAGAGAATCAAAGCTGAATGCTGCTTACAAAAGACATCTGACAGTAACTCATGTTACATAAAATAAAAAGCAAGCAAGCAAACAGCTTCTTCACTTTTAAGTTGTTTCCAAAGTAATAGACAATTGCCTCAGCTGGCCATATTCCTTTGGTAGCTTGCCCACAAAAACAATTCGAGAACAATTACTGCAAATGGTTGGACAATATTTTTCTAAAATCTATTACTTGAAGAAACAATCACACTTCTACAAATGACCAAAATGACTTTACATTCTCTGTTCAAATAACCTGGTATTAATTTCCCTGCTTTTCCTTCTTTCTGAGTGTCCTTCTAGGGCAATCTGGTCACAGCTGATGGCAAGATCATGTATTTCCATACCTCTGCGAATAAAACTAAACTATTTCTTTTAAGCAATAAATTAGAACAGGATTCTGTATTTTCACTGTAATGCTTTTGCTTCTGTAGTGAGGTAGTGAAACTCAGTAACTTTCTATTTTTATGTCTTAGTGGATGTTACTGCATGCAGAAAACTTCCTAACTGCTAAATATTATGGATTTGCTGCCTTTTAGTGCATTTCTTGACAATGTAATCAATCTTTCATCCAGTTTTCTTTTTAGAAAGAAATGACAACTTTTTAAAGAAAAATAAAAAGAAAAGCCAACCTGATTTAAGGTCTGGATTCACACACAATTTTCTTTGGGGTAAGGATGAGGAAAGACATAGAGCCTGAATGACAGCTACGTTATCAGACGTGTGAAATGGGCTCCTCTTGCTAGACTCTCTCAACCCAACTGTTAACCTCCCATTGCACAGAGATTCAAACTGGTATGTAAACAAAGCATGGGTTATTTGTTTCATGTATCTTCTCTTCTTGGACAATCTATTTCTTTCCTTTGGAATTTACTTTTGATCTTTATAGTCCGTCAGTTTAACCAATATATTGAAAGAAATTTGTAATATCCTCTTTGCATAGATTTACCAAAACTTCAGGTGCTTTACTTCCTTTGTTAACAAATATTCTCATACTAAATCCAAATCCACAGCACTGTGCCAGCTGCTAAGAAGAAAATGAACTCTGTCCCAGATGAAACCAGAACATTCAAAAAAAGAACAAAATATAATGCTCTTTGGCAATGCAGCCTCCTCACATGGCCTGCAACACACTGAGTATTTCTATACTCAGTTCGTGGAAGCCTGCACAAACTAGTAAGCTGGCATTCAGGATCTGATACAAGGGGCTCAGTGTTTATAATATTAATCAGGTTTTGAACATTCCAAGCTGATTTTAGGGCCTTAAACTAGAATTTATTCCTTTGGCAACCTATCAGCTACATTTATTTAAGCAAAAGTGTATAAAAAAATCGCTATTCAAGAATTGGAAAGAATTGCTTCTTTTTCTCTTTCTAAAGAAAATTTGCATTGAATCTATAATGTGAGCCTTATTCAAATGAACTGGTTTTATTTCCATGGAGAAATAAAATTTTCTATGAATATTTGTCACACAGTAGGTATTTTCCCCACCGTGGTGGGTTGACGTTGGCTGGAGATCGGGTGCCCACCAAACTGCTCTATTATTCTGCTCCTCGGCTGGATGAAGGTGGGGAGAAAATAAGATGGAAGGTTTGTGGGTCAAGATAAGGACAGGAGATTGCTCAGCAATTACCATCATGGGCAAAACAGACTCAACTTGTGGAAAATTAATTTAATTTATTACCATTCAAATCAGAGTAGGGTAATGAGAAATAAAAACTAAATCTTCTAACACCTTCCCTCTACCCCTCCCTTCTTACCAGGCTTAACTTCACTCCTGATTTCTCTACCTCCTCCCCCTCAGCAACACAGGGGAATGGGGAATGGCAGCTGCAGTTGGTTTATCACACATTGTCTCTGCTCCTTCCTCCTCACTCTCTGCTCCTGCTCCAGCATGGAGTCGCTCCCATGGGATACAGTCCTCCCTAAACTTCTTCAACATGAGTCCTTCCCACAGGGTCTTCACAAACTGCTCCAGTGTGGGTCCTCGTGGGTCACAAGTCCTGCCGGCAAACCTGCTCCAGTGCGGGCTTCCCATGGGGTCACAGCCAACTCTGGGTACATCTACTTGCTCCATTGCGGGGTCCTCTGCGAGCTGTAGGTGGATCTCTGCTCCCCCATGGACCTCCATGTGTTGTGGGGGCACACCCTGCCTCACCATGGGCTGCACCACGGGCTGCAGGGGAATCTCAGCTCCAGCGCCTGGACCACTTCCTGCCTCTCCTTCTTCACTGGCCTGGGGGTCTGCAGAGATGTTACTCTTACATAATCTCACTCCTCGCTCCAGCTGTTCCTACTCCACGGTTTTCTTTTTCCCTTTCTTAAACAAGTTATCCCAGATGGTGGTGCTACCACCATCACTGATTGGCCCAGCCTTGGCCAGCTGCAGGTCCATCTTGGAGCCATCTGGCACTGGCTCCACTGGACATGAGGGAAGCTTCTAGCAGCTTCTCACAGAAGCCACCCCAGTAGCCATTCCGCTACCAAAACTTTGCCATGCAAACCCAGGACACCCTCAAAATTTCAAAATAAAACTGCTGTTATATAAGGCTTACAGAAGTCAAAAAGAACTCAGTTGTTTGGGGTTTTTTTAATTGAAGGCTAGAACTCAGTATGGCATTGAGTTTTTTGAATTAGGTTTTTGTTAGAGATATGACTCTAACAGCTGGGTAGTTAGCTGCTTTTAATCATATTATTCTCACAACTTGTGTCAGCATTGCCTAGAGCCACAGAAAGCTGCTCAGTATTGTAGAGATTCTAGTAAACAAAAATCAATGTAGAATGTGAACAAAACTACACCAATGCAGAGTAAGACAAAAGGAAATGGGCAAGGGTAAACTCCTACTTATCCTCTAACCCCCGGTCTGCAAATTAGAGAGGGAAGGGGATGCAACATTACAATGGGCACCACTGATGGACAGAAGTGGATGTGATTTACAGAAGCAAAGGTAAGTGGAGGTGGAGGGGAATGTGGTAGCAGGGAAGATGAGGAAGCCAGATCCCAGCTGCTGTGTAACCATGGGCAACTACATGGACTCACAGGGAATTTCAAAGGTGCCAGCACAACAGTCTTTGGGGTCTGCCAAAGAGCCAGATGCTGGTGCAAAGTGAATATTTTAGACTGTTTGCCATACTGTTTTCAGAATTCTACCTGATCGTCTTCCCATCTCCTTTGGAAAACCCAGTGGTATGTTAATTATCAACTTCATAAAAGAAAAAATATCCGCTGTAAGCTTAATGCGTTTACAGAACTTTTGCTTAAATGCAAGACAAAAAAAAGAGACACTGTTACAGTGTGTTAAAATTCATGGGCAATGTATAACATTCATGGCCTCTTTGATTAAAAATGAAATTCCTTTCTTCTGTAACATCCAGGGATTGATTTTCATTAAAGCAAAATGAAGATCTTAACTGCAGCTACTAAAAGCAGCAGCTGGCACTGAAACTGGTAGAGCTATACGGCCTGTGACGTGTCCTTTCCCTACTTCTCACCTCTAGTGAGGCAACACATATCTTCCCCATCTTTCTTTCTTCTGAAAACCCTCTGACCACTGGAGAAATATGAGAGTCCTGTAACAATTCGTGGTTAAGTTGTTCCAATGAGAAGGGTAAACTGAAGGTATAGATTTGCAACTGGTAGATGCCTGTCTGTTGATTAGATATAACTGTGTTTTTATTTCCATCTCTCCTCCAGAGGATATAAAAGCAGTCACCTGTCAACCCAATCCAGCAATGAAATTCAGCAGCCTATTGTCCCAATCACTGCTTTCAATCACTCTAAACGGTCTCCAGAGACAATCATTATTATAGGACATGTTCCTAAGAGTAGATAAATGGAGCTCAACCTGCCAGCCTGCATAGGGAAAGATGGACAGTCTTGGCCAAAAATATGAAAGGGCCTGGAGCTTTATTGACATTTACATCAAAAATAGTTAGCAATGAAAGCAGCTGTTGTGGAGAGCTTTCACCACAACGTGTTTGGAATATGCTGTGAATTGAAATACAGACCTCCTGACAAGCAATTTACCTTCTGTCATTCTCCATGTGCTTGCAGCATTACTGGGTACTTGCTGTGATAGCCCACTTAAAGCTGCACATGTGTACAGTTTGGATGAAAGATTAACTGCAATTTGAGGCAGGAAGTAACGAATTGTGGAGTGTCATTCATAATGGCCGACATTGTCATCTGCAGGGTGACACCACAGCAAGAAGGTGCCTCTGTTGTGATGAGCTTATAGATTCAGATGTCATTCATCCTAATGAAGATCTGCCTACAGTTCTAATAAGCAGAGTGTGAGACAGCTCAGGATTATAAGCATTAATCTGCCTTGTTTGTTGACATTAACATGATGACTAAAATGCCATTATGCAGGAAATTCTTTCGAAAGCTATTAAAAAGGGGCAATCTTAAAAGGAGTATTACAGCTCAGAACAAAATATGTGCCAGGAGTTAATTTGCATGTTTACTCTTTTTATTTTCTACGCTGTATTGATTTTTTTTCTCCTCTAAGTAACTTAGACTGCGCAAAAGTTTTTGGTAATTCATGAGCATAGTAACACTTACTGTAGCTGAAATACAACCCAAATGCTGGTTTCCCCTAATGCAAAACGTAAATCCATTAACCCCTGGTGCTGATGGCAGATTATGTTAAACCCAAATAACAATGCAATAAATATTTAGCCAATATCTTGTGAAAATAACAAACGCAAATCATGCCAAGCACACTTAAAAGGAAGACTTATGATAATATTTAATTTAAATAATTGACCCAATATATAAGTAGATTGGATTTTCTTTTCAGACACAGAAATAAGCCATTTCAAACTGATGTGGTGCTCTTGACTATGGGGGTCAATGGAGAACTGCCAAGGCTGATTTTTCCAAAGACATCAAGACTCTTACAAGTCATTATCAACTGGAATTGAAATAAATCTGTGTGTAAATCTCTGTTTAAAGAAGGCTAGAAGAAGGATATTAAGGATTTTGATCTTTATCCCTGCAGAAGTGGATGACATACATAAAAATGGATGTATGCCTGTCTTCTCAACTAAATTTAAATGAAAAATGTATTCACTAGCAAAATCCAGACAGCAATCTAGTATATGCAGATATGGCATAAGATATTTTCTTTCTGGCTGCATGTGAGAGACCCAGGGGACAGGTTTTAAAGGACAGTGATGCAGATGGGGGATCTCTTTGAATTTGCAGATGCTCCAGAATTTTCTTTCTTTACACCTAGTTCTTAAAACCAACTTGAAAATTCTTAGTTTTTAATTTTTATGTAAGACACATTTAATCAGAACATAGATATTTTTGCTATCTGGATGTGGAACAAATTACACTCAGCAGTAGGAAATTTGGATGGGGGATAGGTTTGTAAAAGATCTTCTAAAAAGGTTATTCAAGATCTAGTGGCAGCTGTTACCTCTGTAATGTGTCAGTGGAGGATAAGGTGAAAGATTTATCCTGACATATGTTTGCCCATATAACAATAGATAGAGGTGAAGCAATTTAAAAACAGGGAGGATCTGGGAGACATGCTGAGGGCCAAGGAAAATACGGACTGCATCTTCTCAGTCTTTTGTGTCTGTGAAACGGGCAACACTAAACACTCATATCTACCAGAGTCTGGCAAGAGAAGGGTGGAAAGTAAATCCATGTTACGTGTGGGACGACTGTAGGCTGCTTCTAATGCGAGGTGGGACGTGGGAGCCTTATTGCAGTTCTGAGAGTTAGTGACTGAAAACTACATTCAACAGCATGGATTTTCATTTTCCCTTTGCACAAGGGTTCTTTTTGCTAATGAGTCAGGACAGCCTTAGAAAGGTCCTTTTGTTACACTAATCTAAACACATCTGAACTGGAAACTAAAATTACCTAAGAGTGCATTTATTCCATAGGAGATCCAGCTTCCTTCGGGAGGTAAAAGAAGTTTCTGTTTAAGGTGAAAGATAAACTGCCCATTTATGTCAGGTTTATATTTCTTGGCCTACAGGTCAAGTCTAGTACACCATCTAAAAATGACAGAGGCCTTCAGGTGGGGAAGACACTGGACTCCAAACGTAGTAAGTGGGATGAGTCAGAAGTCTTGGAGAGGGGTTTAAAAGGGACACAGCTCAAAGGAAAGAGCTGAGAGAAGTCATGGTGCAGTATTTTAAGCCCAGACAAATAAGGGAACTCCAAGGATGGAAATAACCCTAAGCATCAGGTTACAGAGGTCTCTAATGAAAGCAGGGATCTGCTGGTCTCCTTTCAAACAGTCTAACTGAGCACAGGTTTATTAAATGAAAGGATCTGGAGAAGGTGGCACTTCCCTTCTCCCCTATTTCTAGGGCAGAGTAAAAGCTGGCAAGTGTGAGGTTCAGGTCCATCATATTTCCCTTATTTGATGGATCTCTAAATGCCCCCTGAGACCTCTTGGTTGGCCAGGATTTTTGGTGTCAGTCTCGCTGTGCATGCTTGGCCTTTTTCTTAGCAGGTGAGAACACCATTTCAAATGAGAGGGTTGTGCTGAATGGGCTGAGCTGCCAAGCACAAAGTTCCGTTGTGCCAGGGACTGGCAGGAGGGCAATGGGGAGAGCATAGGGGGGAGACGGGGGCTGGCTAGGTGGGCTAAACTCCGAAGGGTCTGAAACACAGGGCTGCACTCACACAGAGGCATCCAGTGCTGCTCCTGGTCTTCTCCATACCTATGCACTGTGACTCCCCTGGCGGCACTGCCAGGCAGTCCCCACTGGCTGTTTCAGCTGGGTGGGACTTCTGGTTCAGCCAGCACTAACTCCCTGACATATTTCTGACTAGAGATATGCTCAGTCCCGAGGGGAATGTACCTTGGAGAGCAGCTGCCTGCTGCTCGTTCTACCCTCTGCACCAGCTGCACATCTCCAGAGCACCAGATGCACACAGGAGCTCCCATGGTGTCTATGCAGTGATCTGAACATTTTCAGTACTGAACCATTTTCCTGTTCTATTTGAACAAGACTACTCTTCATTTTTTAAGCCTGTGTCAGGCTGATGAGGATAACACACAACTACAATTTCAAGTCCACCTGAGAGAATCTCCATCTTGCAAAACACTATGCTCCTTCACGGTCATTACTTGGCTGTTCAGTGGCCCAGAGTTAAGAGTGAAATGCCACCTGTAAGGGCACTTCTAGATCTTTTGAAAACTATCTCACGGAATTGTTAGGGTTGGGAGGGACCTCTGAAGATCATCTCATCCAAGCCCCCTGCCAAGGCAGGGCCACCCAGAGCAGGTGACACAGGAAGGCCTCCAAGTGGGATTTGAATGTCTCCGGAGAGACACGACCATATCTCCACAACCTCCCTGGGCAGCCTGTTCCAGTGCTCTGCCACCCTCAGTGTAAAGAAGTTCTTCCTATTGAAATGGAACCTCTCTTGATTTTGTTTATCGCCATTGCTCCTCGTCCTGTTACTGGCCACCGGTGAGAGAGTCTGGCACCATCCTCTTTACACCTGGCTTGGAAATATTTGTATGCAGTGATGAGATCCCCTCTCAGCCTTCTCCTCTCTAGACTAAACAGGGCCTTCTCCCTCAGTCTTTCTTCACAAGAGAGATGCTCCAGACCCCTGATCACCTTTGTGGCCCTCCCCTCCATGTAATCTCAATCATGTGGCTATGAGAGCTAATCCGGCCCGTGGAAACCCTGCTTAGGCTGCCTGTAAACTGATGTGTGGGTGTATGCCCACACCAGGGACCTGCTCCTCTGTGCAGGGGAGGTGCTCTGAAGCACACTGTGTCTTTTGTCCCTTCTCTGTACACAGGTAGCCTTTGGGGGTGGGGGTGTGGTGTATGTGTGGAACGAGGCTCTGGGATGGCAAGGCAGAGAAGATGAAACCCCCTGAATCTCACCCAGACAGAGCCAGTTCACTCTGGGAAAACTGCCTGGGTGTCACAGGCCGGGCAGAGGCTTGCTGAGTCCAGGCTGGCTCTGGGGGTCTACCTACACTCCTTCACCAAATAACAGGCACAGTCCAAATCCAACAGAGTCACAGAATCTCAATTCAGTGTGAATAGTATTATAGATTCAAAAGATACAAATATTTTCAGAACCACATGTTGGAACTTTTTTTTCAGTTTATCAATATTTGTTATCAAAAAGGCTTTTGAAATGTGTACGTGCTTAACATTTGTTTGTTTATGTGTTTCCAAGGAACAAAAAAACATTCCAACATTCCAAAACCAGCTGAGATTTGGGATGAAATGTTTCTTTTGTGGGAAGAAGCGAGTGACATATTTTTATTTACTGATAGAATCTAGCTGTCCAGAAATGTCCACAAGTTTTAGGTTTAGAAGAACTGAGTCTGCAAGAACAGTATTCTCACCACACTTTTAATTCTGGACTCTGAGAGCAAAAACACAGCTGATTTATTAGACACTTCTAGAAATGTTAGTTAATTATTGGCAGCTAACTACAGATTTTGGTGGCACAAATTTCCCACAGATCAGACTGACTGAGGAGGTGTGAACAGGTTAATCATATCCAAAATATTGATTACTTTCTGTATTTAAAATAAGATAGTGGAGCATTTCTATAAGGCAAAGAAAAATGATAGCTGAAAGTGTGAGGAGAATTTGAAGGAGAGATTAAAAAAACACCTGAGCAGGAAAATTTTTTAAAGTAAAAGCAGATAAAATACCAAAGTATATGTTTTTGAACAGACCCATAGTATTTTTAACTGAGAGTTTAATCTGTTTTGAATTGATTCACTGAATAAAAATATTGCCTTTTCTAAGCAAATCCTGATGCAGTTTTCACAGAGCTTGGCAAAATTTCCATCAGATCACTTGTGTCTTTAATTAGGCCTTGTGCTGGGAAGAAGCTGACTGTGACTTTAGGGGTCAAGATGGAGCATCTTATTTTTAAGACAGAATAATAGTGGGTCACTGAACTGCTGGGTATGTGTTCAGAAGGCAGGAGTATTTGACTGCCTTTGAAGTTTCTATTTGGATGTAGGAGTAAATCAGAAAAATTCCATGAACCTGGATGGAAAATCATTTAAATTTGTTGCAAAGTTAAGGGACGGATGTTTAATCAAATGACCTCCAGGAGTCCCTTCCAACCTCAACCATTCTTTAAGTCTGTGAGTCTTTGAAGTAACCAAGAAAATTCTTCTGATGAGCAGACTGATCTGACAGAAATTCTGCAAGGGCTTTCAGTCTGTACTTGAATTTTTTCACATCAGAGAAAAATACTGGCCCTAATAATGGCAGGGAAGAAAACCAAAACTAAAGGTTTGAAAATTGTTTATTTTCCCACAAGTATTAGGAGGACTGGCCAAATGAATCCACTGGAGGATTTTTTTTCTCTTTTCAGACTGCATTAACTTTCAGCCAGAGCTATGCTGGATTATTTCTAGCTCAGAAGCTGGACCTACTTTTGCCTCCTCTAACACTGTCATTAAACAGTAACTCTATCTGGCAGCAACAAACAGCACAAAATAAGTCTAAGATTATCCAACAGCACACACAGCTGAGAACATTCAAAACCAGCTGGCAAATGTTTGGAGTTACTCCAGATTCTCATAGTTGTCTTCCTTAACGCAGGCAAAGGTAACAAATGTGTGAGAGGGGCCAAAGATCTCTAGTTTGCTCCCATGCTGTGCTTTAGCCATCAACTCAGAATATTCTGTGGTTCTGTGAAAGTGGTTATTGGGTTACCTTTGCTAGCCAGGACACACCGCAATTTTCTTTCCTTAAACCATTGAATTCTGTTGAATTTCAGCAAATGGTAGAATGAAGTTTAAAAAAACCAACATCCATGAGCACAGTGTGTGACAGAAAGGAAATATTCTTCCCACATATCTTATCAAAACCGTGCAAACTGGTTGTGTGTGACTTTTCTTCATTCTGCTCAAAGGACCACACAAAACCAGTCCTCCAAACTCGAAGTGTTGGCTTATTGCCATGAGAAAAATCCAGACTCAGAAAAACAAGTCCTTAAGCAAAGGACTTGTCTTTTTCATGCAGCTCTTGCAGGAGAAGGAAAGACTTCAGACAGGCATTGCCTGACACTAAAACCTGTTTCTCTGCCTTGTGGTAAATCTGTGCTTGATACACAGATACAGATGTCCCCATGCTTCCCTCTCACTTGAGACTGCTCGTTGCTTGGAGCTGCACCTCAAACCAGCAAATGGAAGAAAAGCTGGATTGCCCCAAACACACCAAGTACGGGCGGTCCCTGCTCTGCAGTACATCTGGCAGCAGCTGGCTTCTCCATGTGACACTGGTAAAAGAAAAAAATTGTGAATGTTGATTTATTATGTATTTCTACTATTTCTACCTGTCTTCAAAGGGGAGGCATATTTTTGAGATCAAGCACAGCTCCTTCTCCCCCATCTCCCCAGCCTTACCAAGTTCCTCCCAAAGACTTGGGAGCTGCAGGAATCACATACCCTGTGAAATATTGAGGTTATCAGTTATTGTGAGCTTCTGCCCTTTGGCCAATATATTTTCTATGTGAGTAGCTAGATGTGAACGTAATTTTCTGGCTAAGTTCAGCAGTGAAATGTTAGAAAGTGTAGGTGAAGTCCTGCAGCTCTTGGTCTCAGAGCTCTAAAGAGCAGAGTTAAAATATTCCCTGGTCAGGGAGGTCTTGCTGCTCTGGAATGAGGTGTTCTGTTCAGCATGGCCACAGGGCCTTTGCGGAGACCGTCTGTGTCCCTTTCTGAGGACAATTTGGACAGAAGCTGCTGATTTCTGTGGGGGTAACACTCCACTATGAGTCATGCGGCAAAAAAAGGGAGCGTTTCTCATTTTGGAATGTGCCTTCTCGGGACTCTAAGTGTGATCAAGAGCCTTAGCATCTCCACTGGCAAGGGCTCTGAGAGGAACTGTGTGTTGCAAGGCAGAGGAAAAGATAAGCTATTGCTTAATATTCATAGCATGGCAGGACCCAGGAGCCTCAGTCAGCCTCTGGACCCCCTTGTGCTAACCTTCATTCAAACACTCTTTGTCCTTTATCCTATTTACCTGTTAAAAGGTCTCCTCTCCCATTTTAGCTTTTTACAACTTTGTTTAATTTTTTCCTTTCTTTCTCAGGGGCTTGTCAGCTCTTTCTTTGTCTTGTTTCTGAAAATCAGTAGAGAAAACAGAAAAAAATATTTCATGTAATGTGTTTCCTGGATTTTATGTGGTGACTAAGTTACAAAGAACACCCTCTGCTAGGGAAAATTTCCTTTGAGATCTTCCTTTCTTGTAATGGTTTGAATGGGCAGTAATTTTTGTTTCTTTCCAAAGGCATTTTCTGAATAAACAATTTTAGTTGGAAATTTTTGTTTGACTCTTTTATGACTTTGAGAGTATTGGTTGCAAAACTTACCCTCTGAACTAATTAATAACTTACTACTCTGTTTTGCAAACTTATGTTTATTCTGGTGTTGTAACTTGGCTATCTCCATGGACAGCTGAGGGCTGCTTCATTGCATGTATAAATTGCCCCAAGTCTTAGTAAGGAACTGGAGGAGACAAATAGGCAAGGAGAGAGGGCTAGTTATAAATTTGGCTGAGGCATCCAAGGAAACATAATTTCCAGGCTTTTATTCCAAGGTACCGATGTGCAGACTGAGAAAAACCTGAGTGCAGTGGAACCAGCCAGTTCCACTGTGCTCTAATTTGATTATTGCTATAAATTGTCAAGTCTTTAGGAAGAAAACTGTAAGTTAAGCACTGTTGAAGAAACAGCTGACAGTCTGTACTGTCCATTACACAGTCACAGCTGGGGAGCTGCAGATCCTTGTTTGCACGCAGTGAGACAGAGACGACACCGCAGTGCCTCCTTCCATATCTGGCCCCCTCCTGCTCTGGGGTCCGAGTTTGCTGCTGTTTTATGAGTTGAGCAAACAGATTGAGCAGCAGCTCTGGATGGTGGGGAGCCACCAGGCACCCACCCTCTGCAAGAAGTGACCCAGCGAGTGCTGGAGGGCTGGGAAAACCCTTGAGATGAATCCACACAAAGATAGGCTTCCCAGCTGCATCATTCTCCTCCCCTTCAATCTCATCCTGTCCGACTACCTGTGTCCCCTTCGATCCAGACCCCTGGTGTTTTAGACCGGGCTCGGTCTCTCCTGTATCACGAGGCAGAGCCTGGATCTGGGCACAAATGACTAACGACAGCAAAGGGGGTGGGGCAGGATCTGGATTTCAAAGTTAAGCTCGGGGATAAGGGAAGTCGTGGTCATTTAAGCAAACGAACCTTGGACAAGTAAGGACAGTTCTGGGGAGAACAAATGAATGAGTAAATAAGCAGATAAAGTGCCTGTGTGAAGTTTTAAATATATCAGCTGCTCCGTAAAAACAGGAAGCCTTTAAAATATGAGAAGAAAGAGGTATTTGTTTTCTGTATGCAGAAAAAAATAGCCTTGACACTTTTATTTCCACTCCTGGTGCACATGAGTGTAGGAGCAGGTTTCTGCTCTAACAAGGCCAGGAAGACAGGGTTCAAGCTTGTAGCTTGAGCAAGTGTCTGTGGATGAAGGGTAGAGCTGTGTGTGTTCAGAGATAAAGGCTGAATCAAGCCTCAGCACTACTGAAATCATTACATAAGTGGAATCCTTGCCACTCGCTTATTATTTTTTCTTAATTAACTTTTCTTGAATGGAAATACTTTTAAGCAGCAGGACTGGCTATAAATAGCTCTGAGTGATCAGTTTGAAGGAGCATGGAAAAAGAGAGGTATCTGCATTAACCTGCTTTTGCATTTCACTGGTCTGTTTCAAGTTCAAGTTCAATAATGTTTCCCAGTTTCTCATTCATATAATAGAAGAGAGTCCTCACATAAAGATACTTTAAATATCTTCTTGATATAGACTTGATATAGACATATAGATATGCCAGTTCTGATACAAAATGACATATTTTTCTGCTTGCTTATTTATTCACAAGAAGAGCAAATAAAACTTAAATTGTAAAGTGTATTGCATTAAGAGAGCCCTAAGAATCTCCTTAACAATATTTGCAAGTGTTTCCTTGTGAAGAAAAGTTTATGAAATGTGTTTAAATATTTATGGAATGTTAAAAATGAGGCATTAATTGGCAAACAACTTAATTAAAATGCTTTCTCGAGTAATTAGGAGCAAATACCTTCCTCTCTGTTTTGCATACCATTTGTCTTATTCTCTGTTTGATAAAGCCTGCCTGTCAGTCAAACTTTGCTTCAGGTAATTTTTTAGCTCTATGGGGAAAATCTTCAAAAATTACATCTGAATTTAAAATATTTTTATTATCATTTTTGTCTAACAAATTCTCCTTTTTACTTCATCTCCTATATGTCCCAGTAAAGCGGCATCCTGGGAATTTAGGGCCTGAAGATGAAATTCTGCATCAAGGCATTACTGAGCTTCCAAAAATGCTCTCCTGAGAACAAACTGAATCAATCTAGAATCAACAAACAGTGCAGTTAATTAATGAGTACACCATAAGGGAGCTTTTTTAAACAATGTTGACTGCTGCTGCCTCAGGACCAATAGCACCAGAAGTTATTGCTGGTTTCAAAGAAGTGATTCTTAGGGTTCCCCCAAGGCACCTTTTGCTTACATTAGCTATTTACTACAACTTTTCCTCTTATTTGCACCCTAGGGAAAGTATACTTACTTGCTAAATTACTTTTTAAGTGATGCTTCTTCATGCCAGTAGCCTGAGGTATATAAGGGAAGATGCTACAGCATAAATAATAGCAGAAACTGAGCTGCTTTAAAGCAAAGTGCAAAGATAAGCTCTGAGCTGGACGCCACCCAAGCGGTGCTTCCAAGCCGAGCTGAACCTGGAGGGCTGGTGAGAGTCCCGGGGACCAGCTGCACACCCAGCCAGCTGTGGGTCACCAGGGGTCACAAACCTACAGAAATCCTCAGAGGGAGCAGTCCTGCAGAGCACTTTGGAGAATCAGGATGGAATAATGGAGAAAATCCCCCAGATTTCCAAAGAAGCTGAATCAGTCCTAGGAGAGTGATGCAAGTTTGCACCGGGTGAAATTGTGGCTAGCAGATTGTCTCTAACAATAACCAAAATGAATAGAATATTCCAACTACAGCCTTCCATACAAAAAAGTCCAAACAACAAAATATTAAAAATGAGACTGCATTTTTTTGAGGTCACACTGCTACATTATGGCAATGCAGTGATAACTTTTCTTCTGCAACTTTTGGAATTTCCCTTTCAGGCCACTCTGTAGGAGGAGAAAAAAAATATCTAAAGTGGAAGGCTGTGTTTACCAAACACCCTTCAGAACATAAGCTGGGTAGATCATCATGTTCTTGCAAAATTATGTTTTCTTATCACAGCTATGTGATAAGAGTTTAAAATTGTTATTAAGTAGGGTCAAACTATCACTGGCCTGGGATAAAGTTGTATTTGTGAGCAACCAGTTTCAGACGTTGGATGAATTACTGGGACTTCTTTTTAAAGATGCTGCCTGGCAATTGTCCTTACTCCAGCCGTGCTTGGAGTTCTTATAAATGTAACAGCATCTGTTATTCACACAATTTAAAGTGTCCCATGAAATCATTGTGTGGAAATATTAATCTAAATCTGAATGGAAGCATTATTTATTAATACGTCCAGGAGACTGTACCAGCATTGGTTATAGCAATAATCAGTTGGTATTACTGATGGGATCTTGCTGGAAGGTATTTCCAGCCTTTTCATGCTTTTAGTAACATTTACTGACAAATTACCACTACCATTAATATTTCAGTGGGGATTCATTGATGTGATGTGATGTAATGTAATCTCTAAAAGTTAGGAATGACTGAGGTTCAGATTTGTTCCTGCTATAGAATTTTGGCCAGATTTTTGTAGGACCAAGGAAAGCGTGATCATGAGCAGGATGGGGTGAAGATGGAGAAACATTCGTGTTTCTGGAGGGCTTGCTTCGCAAAGGATTCAGGCAGACTGGAAAAGAAAGAATCCTGCAAAATGCAGCCTTTGTTCCCAGAGAAGAAACAGTGAAATCTGTGCCAGGAGGGAAAGTGCAATCTAAACCCAGGAAGTTAAACTCACTCATTTAATTCTCTTATGTTTATGTCTGGTTTTGTTAATTTGCTGTAAATTTGAAGGGACTTTGCAGCACAGGCACCATGACAGGGTTTGACCCGAGCAACAACCATCTGCTGGAAGGGAAAGACCTCTTGCCACAGAGGCTCAAGCACATGGCACATGAGCCTTGTGCAGCTGGCAGCTGAGCATGGGGATGCTGTTTCTTTGGAGCTCCTCCTGGCATTGCCACTATTTATTTATTATTTGGGTTCCACTTTCGCCAAGTGAGCGTGGCTGTGTGCTGCACGCCAGAGAGGCTTCACCCTGGGACTATGACCAGAGTTGGGGTGTGAGGTGGCCCCAGACTCTAATCTCAGTGGTGCTCCAGAAGACTTGGCTGCAAGGAAAAGTTGACAAAATTTGCCATTTCCTTGATGCTGTTTTGGAGTTAATTCTGCTTACTTCAGACTGCAGTCACTTTGGTCTTCATTGATATCTTTCAATTGTATTTTTGACGCTAATAATTTATATCTGATTAAAAACATAAACCACATCCACAGATTGCTTAAATATGAAAGAAAAATGGATTAAAATGGATAGTGAGGTGGGAAGCTGAAGTACTTCTACTAAAAAGAAGCAGGAAAACCACATTGGATTTGTTCTGTTACTAGTGAAGGTTCTGATTTCAGCAGGCTCTCAGAGCACTTTAGGAAGGAACTTGTACATGCTGTTTTATATTTCTCAGTAATAAATGTTGCTCCTCCCCCCAAAACTCAAATATAAATGTTTATTACACATAAAGGACATGACTTTAGATTGGGTGAGTTTATACTAAGTCTTTTTATAAACAACATTTTTTGTACCAAATAGAAACAAAAACAATCCATATTTGCCATTGATGCATTGAATACTACCTCAGTAAAAAAAACACTGGGTCATCTCTATACCTGTTTCTTTCTTGATATTTAGTTAAAATTCACTATATAGATATGTATTAGATAGCAAAAATCGGTGATGTCTGCAAAAGTTGGAGAGTTCCTGGTCATCTTATGTAATATTTTATTAATATGAACCAGTAAAATCCTGGGACTGCTTTTTATCTTTTCCTTGCAAAAATGATTGTTAGTATCTGCTTTTTTTTTTTTGTGTCATTGTATCCTTTTTGTTTGTGTCCTGTGCATAAGGTAAAGTACAGTACTGCCTGACTATGGTGATGACCAAAACCCAGGACTGAGCTAAGAAATGATGATTCTTATTTCTACAGATTAAGTATGGTAACGGCAACAACAACAAAAAAGTCTTTTCATCTCATGGATATAATTTCATAGAAGTAATTCTGGGCAGTGGAACTCTGACAATATAAATCAAGATGGTGTGGTGAAGAAAATGTTGTGTAATGATCTGTAGGTGCACTATACACTTAGTTTTCTCTATGAAGCAGCCAACCACCAGTGCAAGACATAGGGCTTGATCCTTCAGTGTGGATGAGAAAGAGTCAACTATATTCAGTTCAATTATCAAATTACTCAAAATTCCTAGTATGTGAAGAAGACTGTTAGCAACATTCTTTCTGGCATCACCTGCTCTCCTGTATTTACAACTCAGCATTCCCACCCCAACATCTCCAGCCTTCTGTAGTGAATATGATATACTCATAGTCCCAAATCCTTGCCTCCTCTCCACTGGATGTGGGAGCCTGTCACCTCCTTTATAATGACTACAATAAGTTGAGTTCTTGTCACGGGTGGGAGTGGAAGCTTCAGACAAAGTTTATTAGAGAAGCCCAGCCATTGAGCCACGAGGTGCAGAGTGGACCCCCTTGCTTCCTAAATTCCTTCTCAGAGAGGAGCCTGGGGGCACCCGGATCCAATCTTAGCCCCAAACTTTGCCAACGGTTTAAGTAACCATGTCCTGCAGGATTAAAGATGGCAAATCATATGTCTTTATAGAAAATGAATTATTTATTATGGCAAATTATTAGACAAAATATCTTAATCAGGATTATTTACTACACAGTATAAAACCTAAAATTACTGGTAGTGTATAGTGTGTAGGATATCATATTGCACTGTGTCACAGCAATTATACACAGCTAGCAAAAAGAAACCATTTTTAAGTAAAGATTGATGTAACTCACCATGCCAGTGCTGGTGGGCAGATCTCTTTTTCTTAACCTCGAGGAGTAAACTTGTGGGGTATCCCCTACCCAAGGAAGGAATGTCCACACACTCCAAGGGGAAATATGTTAGTAGAACCTAACCATGAAAAGGTGGAAAGTGGACTGGACTTGTACAGTGTAAAATGACTGACTGCCACTCATGTGTCTCTAGGTCAGTCTAGCAGCTTATCTGCCAAATCTTTGCCTCACTATCAGGATGTTAATTCAGGGTTAGGTAGCCAGACTGGTTTTAGTATAACTCAACACCAAAACCAGAACGTCACCTCTCTCAGCCCACCACTGAGAGCTCTCCAAACAGGACATTGTCTGAGTTGCTTGATCACATTCCAGGGCAAAGCATCCTGCTCCATTTGTTCCCAGTGCTGCAAGCTGTGTTTCTGTGCTTCTGTCCGGTTGTGTTATTTGGCCTATGGTAGTTGTAAAGCCTTGGAAAAGTATTTATCTGTTGTGCATCTTGGCCAGCTGATTCAAGCTGCTTTGTAGTGGATCTGGTTCTCAAAATTACCCCTCAGTTTACAGGGGTCTTTTCCTCCCTGATGATCTTACTGACTGTCTAACAACTACCAGTAGATCTTGCTTGCACCATCCACTCCAGAAATGTCTGTTCTTCTCTGTCCACAGTAACTCTATCTGGCATGCAAGATCTATCTAAGGGTTCTTGAAAGGTTTGGACTTAGACACTGTTATTAACCTGCATACGTACAGGCAGTTTTTGGATATACATCAGTATAAATACTTGGTAGGGCCAAATGATAGCTCTCCCTGAATAGCTCTACCTCCAAAACATGTAGAAAAGCGTGAAGCTCTCCATATCTGCATGATGAAGATTTCAGATAGAAAAGAGAAAAACCTAGAGTTCTGAATTTGCAGGCCAGGTACCCAAAAGTTAAGTATGATGCTGGATCCAGTTCCAGAATCTATATGGATTGATAGTGATTTACAACTTTTGGAGTGCCTAAAGATTTGGGTCTTGACTGAACACAAACTCTGGGTATTCTACAATATCAGAAGTGCTGACTTAGTATGGACTGATTCAACCAGTTCAAAATCTCCAAAAATTTTTTGAGAGTTGTCTTTGTACAGCAGGTTTTATGACAGATCAAGTACTGTCTATGCATGCAGCTTGCTAAATCAGGCATCATCTAGCCTCCCCCAGCTGCCACAGACCTTCATAAAATATATGGATGGAATGAAATCTATATTCTAATTTGACAGGTAGTTGTGAATACACACTTCTCCTGGCTCAAGCTTGTATTAAGAGTTGATTCTATCATGACGATGGCTGTTGTGAAGGAATGTGCAGTCTCTGACCTGTTCATGGTGAAGTCTAGAAAAAAATACGTTCACATTTTCTGATATCAGTTTGTCTGAATTAGTGGAAGATGATGTCTACTTTAAGCTGTTGGGTGAACTATCATACTTTAATTACCGATGTAAGTGACTATGAGTATGGACACACAACTCATCTCTTACCATGAAATTCCTGAAAGACCTGAGCTACCAAGCATCAAGGTATTTCTGGAACATGTATCATTGTCTGTATTGTGGAAGGGAGATTTACAATGCTGGATTTGTCAGGGATTTAGTGTCAACAAAGTGTGGGACTGCTAATTTCCATGTATTCCTCTGCTGTATTCAGAGTTTGGGTGATGCTCTTGCTGTGTAAGCATTTCCTTTTTTTTTTTCCTCCCTTGTACAACACCAGAATGCTTAAGCATTATAGCTGTAAGAGTTTGAAATGCTGTTTGCAAGTCAAACTGTTTCAAAGTAGCCCTGAGGGGAAGGAAAACAAATATTCCCTTAACCTTCATTCTAATTATACCAGTCATTAAAATACAGGGAACAAAGAACAATGTTTATTAAAATTCCCTTCTGATGAAAGCTCCTGTTTATAGTGTGGTTCATACCAGCAGATGTTTAGAGGAAGCATCTTTGTGGAAGGGAGGAATAGTATACTTATGAATTGAGATCACTTAACCAAATATTTTAAAATATTCTGATACTCCCTATGATCTTTTATAGTATGTGCAGAGGAGTTATTTTAAGAATGCATTTTCAGTACAGTTATCTCTGTGGTTGTCCAGCTTTGCACAGTCCATTAAATGCAAAATCCTGATGAAATAACAATGTTTGATACTTGTTGATTAAGATCCAGAACTGGCATTGTATGCTCTGCAGATAGCAGAGAGAATTGAAATGGCTGTTTTCAACTGAAGACCTAATTTCCCTTCACTATGAGAACTCTTGATTCTGTAGTCATAAATTAATTAGGTTAATTCTGAGGTTATTAATACAACTGGCATCTACATCAAACAACGAAGCCATCTGCTTTTATAGGGGCATTGGAGAGGTACAGACTTCTGCTTTAGAAAATTTACTTTCTTCGTAGGTCTTTTTTTCTTCCCCTTGGTGCAAGTTTCTGAGTGGGCTTCAGAGCATGTGCCCCTATCCTGAGTTTGTGACCAAAGTCACTATTCCACTGTGTTCAAAATACTCATACTCTGCCTGGGAAAGACTGGTCTCAGGTTGTCTGGTGATCAATAGAGATGAAGAGAAGAACAGGAGTACTCTGGTTTTTAGCCAAAATTTGAACCTGAGTGGATATTTTTCTGCAATTTAAGTGGCTTTTCATGATGATAACTAGAAGAGGATGATGATGTCAATTTTTTTATTACAGAAATTAGATCTGGAACCATTTATTGGATTCAGATTTCTCTTTTTACTTCCTAAATGATAATAGCTTTGTTATAATTAAGCGTTTTAAAAATCCTTTAACTTCAGCATTTATTCTAGGGGTAATTTCTGTTTTCTTTCATTTTTGCATTCGTAATCCACAGAAAGGAAAACTGACTGTCATAAAGCTTTAAAAACTGCTTAAATATTTTTAAGCAGTATGTTTGTCTGCAAAAATGGAAGTTTAGTATGGTGTACAATACTAGTCTGATACAGAGATTAACGGTCCATTTTTCTTTCTTGGTGTTCACGCCACAAGGCCTCCAGCTCATTTACAGGATGATCCTAGTATAATCAAAATTAAGTAGTCAGAGCAATCAGCATGGGACTAAGGGGCTCCAGCTCTCAGAAAGGTGCTGCCTTGCACATCTTTGCTACACAACACTTGTCTACCTTTATAGGGAAATACATGTTGCTTTTGATGGACATGATGATGATAGCATATGCTATTGATGCAGTCCTCCTAAGTTGGGGAATTGTAACATGTAAACCAGGTTACTGAGGCTTGTATGAAATTCAGGTCACACCTGACACAAGAAAGACAAAGGAGATGACTTCTGGGAAGCTTCATATCCCAGCAGTAAAAGAGAGAGCAAGAACAAGCTCCTTAAGTTGAGTTACCAAGGCTCCATGGCATGCAAGTGTCAGCTGGTATCCTGAACTCTGTCATGTTTCGTGGCTGTGAGGATGAAGACCATTCGGAGTGAAAAGAGCAGAACAAGAGCAGCAAGCATCAGGCTGCTGGTATGAAAACAAACTGTTCAGGGAGCAGGTGGGAAGCAATGGGGGCCAAGCACCTTAACCCCACTTCAAGCATGTCTAATGCTCCAACAGCAGAAGGCAGCTGTAACAGGAGTGGATCCAGCTCAGAGCTACTGCAGTGACATGTAGATCCCTTATCACTGGGGTATAGGCTGTGACTGCCAGAGCATTTCTGTTATGTTTGAAAAATCTTCTTTATTCAATAAAAACTTTGAATTATTTCCTCAATTGTGCCTGTGATATAGGTAAGGATTGAGATGCTGAGCTACCAGCTACAGAGGCATATTGAGAGAGAAATGATCAGAGACTAATTTCAGTAGCTAACCCTTCAGAGTTCTTCAGTAAATTTAACTTATCTCATTTAAGAGAATAGTGTTGACTCCTTCCTGGTTTTTTTACTTCATCTGTACCTGTTTTCTCTTGGTAAAAGAAAAACAATAACTGAGCCTATATTTCTATTTTAAAGATAAAATTAGCAGATCAGGTAATACTAGTATTTTTGCTATCTGTTGTGTATGCCCAGGGGACTTGGCTTCTAAAGGCTCTTTCATTGCCTTACAAGAGAGAATTCTCAATCCTCCATGAGTAATGACAACAGGCAAACCTGCTGATTTGCAGCCGTTCCGCTGGACTTTGTGTCTTCTGCCTCTACAATCCATCCCTTGCCTTCTTCTGTAAAAGGAAAAGCAGAGGGAAGAATTTAGTTCTGGCAGATTTCTATTTTACTGAACTGCACAATTAGTATATAATACATGGAATCACACAAGTATCTTCCCACCATAATCCATAGAAAGTGCTCCTAGTTTTCAAAAGTCAAAGTCTGAGTGAGTGGAAAACTGGGAAAGCCTTACAGAAGCATCCAAAACTAAGGAAAAAGTGTCATGAAGACAAAATTCCTGAGGTTATCAACATACACAACCTGCCTTCTGAAACAGGTTTCCACAACTTGTTGAATCACATGTAAAGAATATTTGTTTTAAAAAAGGTAAGTCTTACATTATCCAAGCATTGACACAGACAGCAGTCACTGACACAGAGAGTAGTACACTCAGTTATAGATGGTGCAGAATAAACATCTCTACTCTGCACATTGCAATACAGTCTTACAGAGTGACTTGACCTTTCCAGTTGAGGGAGCTAATTCCTTAAAGGTAAATTTCCATGGATACTTCCTTACTAATGAAAAAAACCCCAAACCCCACAGAGGATATTTAGAAGTCCTAAAGAAGTTCTAACTAATTTTTTTCCCTGAGGCTGCCATGCAAATGAGGTTTTCAGTGGGCTGCTATTTTACGTGAAACTGAGTATGTAAGGGTCACAAACCAGTGGTTCAGATTTGGTTCTGTGATACTGTAAATACATTTAAATGAAGGATATTGCTTTCTGTTTACACTCATACCAGAAAAACCAAGAGAGGGGTTTGCTCTTTGCCAGATCTTATGGAAGTAAAATGCAGGAAGTCATGAATAGTTTGCTTTTATTTCTGAAATGCACATTCTCTTTCATTTTGCTTTGAGCCTTACATAAAAAAAAATCCCACTTCCACTGTTGAAAATCAACAACAACCACCAAATAATCCAGTATTGCTCGTATTTTGGAAAATGAATATGACCTAATTAAAAATATAGAGGTAAAAGCACCAGTTGCGTTCAGTAATCACCAGTAGGCAGTGTTATTGCATGCAGAAAATTGACTAGTATACCCAATATAAATTATTGATGCACTCATATTGACTTATTCTGACTCTGATGGATAGAAAATGTGACACTATTGTAATGTGCATATTGTATTAATAACATAACTAATCAAAGATAATTTTTAACAAACTATGACATAAGGCCCTAAATTATTGATGGAGAACAGTTTAGAGATGGTTAGTGCATTAGTTGAATGTGCTCATTTCACTGACCATTTGGTCTGGTCCCATCTGCCACAAGTTAGCTTCCTCAGCTCTCTAGTACCCATTCAGGTGCATTTGGAGCAGCTGGGATATTAGTTCTCTATGGAGAAATAAGATCTCACCATGACTCGCCAATGCTCCCTGCAGTTCCATGCTCCCCAGCAGCCTCTTCAACAATAGGACAAGGCCCTTCTCAGTTCCAGGTCTAATAATTTAATCCCATAAAACAATGTAACTTAGTCCCTCAGAGAGTCCAACCTTATTAATAAAAAATGCAGGCATACAATTTACATTGTTATAGTGACATTCCTCAATATTGCTTTTTTTTTTCATTCTGTCAAAAGCTGCTTAATAAAGAAAAGACTTATTCAAGGAACTAATGTGGCCATTTGAGGTAATTGGCCTAGGATTATGGCATGAAAATTAGGAAAAAGTGGAGGCAGTGGTAGGAGGGATGTGAGAATTAGGGGAATTTCTGTATTAAAGGAGATTGTTTCTTTAATTCTTTAGTTTGTGGAATAGTAACAATAACAATAACAACAACAACAAACAAAAAAACCCCCAGAGTATGGATTTTAAAACAAAAAATGCTCACTTTTTATCCATTTACAGTCAAATGTGGTAGTATCAAATAGTCCATATACTATTAGCAACATTTAGCAATCTGCTGGACAGGGAACCAGGACAATTCATATTGTGACTCAAAGCACTAAAACAAATGACTTTTATTTAAGTTTTGTGGTACAAATCAGCCATTGTGTATCATGCAGTATTCGCAGACTGTGTCCATTTCCACAGATGTTTTAAGTTAGCAGTCATTCTTTGTTGTTAACCCTGAAATAACATCTCATGAGGAATGTCAAGAAGAAGCAAATGGTTGGAAGCTTAAAAAAAACATTACCTGATGGCAAGAATCTTTTGAAAGAAAATATTTTTCGTACCAACCTTCACCAGGGGTAGTGGGAAATGACGCTCGTTAGCAGACAACTTAGCAAACCTTCCAGAACTCCCTTCCACCCTGCCGATTTTCTGCTGTATAATGACTTTGAGAATGTCTGCATTTTCTGAGACCAGTTTTTAGACTAGGCAAGTTCTCTTTATGATAGAAGATTTGCCATGCTCCCACGTGGTCTTCTAGGCTGAATCAGCTGGCCCACCTAAGCAGCACTCTAATGCTTACAAGGTGTCCCTGCCGTAGCTAATACCCCGAGTGCTAAATGGGCTTCAGCAATTGCTAGCAGCAATCAAGGCATGAGTCAGAGGATGAAGTCAGCATCTGAATGAACAAAAAGATATGTCAAAGCACTATTTGATTAATGTTGCCAAAAATGTCCTTATTTCTGATTTTCCATAATCAGAGAGCATATAATTTTACTTGTTTTTCCTTTAGGTTGTCTGCAATTTACTGTCCCCACTGAAACAGAATGAGGTAGGTCTGAAAAAGCAGGGGAATTTCAGGAAGTATTCATATAGCAAACCACTGTTTACTGTAATAACACAGACCCAGGAGACAGTGATGAAAAAGTATCTGAATTTTTCAGGTCGTTCCTGAAAATCATGGCAGTGTTTCTGTCTCTATCCTCAGCCCACTTGCCTTTTCCTTCTCTAAAAAAAGTAGGAAAGACTTCTCCAGAGCTAGGGTTTTGGTCCTAGTCGCAGGTGACAAATTATTAAGGGCAATGGAGAAATATCACTTCCCTGCTCTGGTATGATTTGTCTTACATGACTAACATACAACAAAGGAATCTGTGATGAAGTTTCCAGCTTTCCAGCTCTGGTGGCACACACTGAGGATTTCTGTGGGTCTCCAGCTCAGTCATTTGCTGGGGGAATGCTTGGGAACTTCCAAGAACCCAAGCTAGGCTATTTCCCTTTTACCAGTGAAAACACCACATTTGGTTCCCCATCCTTGCCAGACGTGACTAACCCTCAGGACTCAAAAAAGCACTTCTGAATAACTGTTTTCTCCAAAGGATTTCAGACATATAAAAAGAGAGGAGTTTCTTTTTTTTTCATATCTTTTTAAATGGTAAAAGGAGACTGTGTCTCATGAGACAGCAGTACCATCAGATTTTAGCTCAATATAGTGTTCTCACAGGTTGAACAAGCCTGTGATACCAGTATGTGATTTTTAGGAAACATGGCATTAAGTACAGAAGGGACAAAAACGTGTTTTCCTACTGCTGCTGGCAAAAGGAGTACATATTTTGGTATTCTAACTGCTAGAGAGCATATGATCTCCAACTGTTTCTTTCGGGAGAATTAAAAATTGTCAAGTGGCATTCTGCCTTCTTTCTGCATTTCATAGAAACAGCTGGCTAAACTTCTGTGCTCCCTCACCCTTCTGCTGGAGCCTGGTTTTTAGTCACTGGCTTGCTTTTTTGCCCCTGTCTTTAAACATTGTTTACCTCTTATTAATCTAGGCAGAGTAAGACATCCTGCAAGGTTTTGAAATGAAGCACAAAAATTGTGCAGTAGATTTATCAAAACCCACTTGAACAAAGACTGAGATCTGACACTTCTGGTATAAGCCAATATCCATATTGAATCCCTGTACAATTTAACCCCTGTAAAATTTCACAAATTCACAACATGAACAGTAATTTGTGAAAAGAAGCTGTGAAAGAAGTCCTTTTTCTTCCTGATCTATAAATTTTATAATAAAATTGGTTGTTCCCATGTCAGAGAAAACTGTGCCTCTGTCTGTCTGCATGCTTAAACCCTCACTGAGGAATGCACTTAGCTTTGCATCGAGGACAGAAGGCAGAAGGTTAGGTTGCACCATGCAACATCTCAGAGACTGCAGGGTTACAGGCCGCAAAGCATCATGAAAAAAATGGTAAATTTTTTTAGGTAGGCAATGTCTCACCTATGTAAACAACGCAGAGTTAAAGATATCCCAGGATAGGATTTATTTATCCACGAAGGCTGTCCAAATTAAAGCACCAGAACATAATTAGAGGCAATGGCCAAAGTGCTCTGCTGTGCCAGTATGGGGAATAAGGGCTGCCAAAATTTCACTGGTGGTCTCAACTGCCCTTCCCACTCACCCAGTGGTGGCAAAACCATCTTGTCCATCAGCATCCCGTTGCTTAAGGACGGTACATTAAAAAGGTATGACTTAAAATCTGATGTGGTTTTATATGGAGGTTTCTAAGCCTCTCTAACATGTTTTCTGGAGGGACTTGGGTTTCATTGTCTATAGTTATATTATAATGAGTCTGTGCTTAAGCCCAGAGCATATGGACACAAGCCCAGGCTGTGGCATGGGCATTCCATGAGCTCCAGCACTTGTGGAGAGAAAGCCTGATTCCACCTCCCCCCGCAGAGAGAAGCCATGTCCCTCCTGCCTGCAGCGTGAAGTGGCTTTGTGCAGTTGTCCCAGTCACCAGCCTGTACACACAGCGCCTTACAGTGACAGCACCTTGCTGAATTTGGGCAGTGAAACTGGGCCGGGGTCACTGAAAGAGCCAATACCATGGGTAGTAAGGACTGAAGAGGGGCAGCAGGCAGCCCAGGGTTGCTGCAGGGAGGTGGGAAGGGTGCTGTGCCCTTGGTGGTGCTGTGGCCCATGCTCTGCTGAGCAATGCAGCCACTGCCTCTGTGGCGGATGTGACACCTCACACTAAGGATACTTGGTGCCAGATATGCAAGTTAGAGCGTCAATAACAGGAGAAAATATCCTGGTTTCTCTTTCTAAATTGATAAACATGGTGCTTTCTCCTGCTAAGTAGCAAACAATTAATTCATCTTCTACTTCAAAAGCTTTTGAAAATATGAAAGTGCTATATGTTTTATTTGGTCAGTAGAGATGCAAACTTACAAGGAAGTCAAGCTTTTGTTTGTGTACTGTGCCCAGTTTATTCATCTAGAAAGCTGATGCATAGCTATTGGACATTTGTCTGAAGAATGGTTTCTTTGGCACTGCTTCATGAAATATATCGAAACAAGAATATATCTACCGTTAGTGCAATCTCAAATTGCTGATTTGTTTTAATGAAATTAAACTCCTCAGAAGACTGCCCCAGAACTATGCAATGATTTGAAGTGCTAATGCTTGCACTGGGATGTTTACATTAGCAAATAAATCTGGGAAAATAAATGTATCCATTTGTCTGCCTTGCAGGGATATTCCTGAGGAGGCAGCTGCACGCTGTTTGGTTTCATTGTGTTGTTTTGGTTTTAACCAGCTTGGCTTACTTTTCAGCCATGCTCCAGGACAGGAAGGCTCCATTTCCGTGGTAAAAATGTTTCCTTTTAGCCAAAAAAATAAACATGTCAAGTCCACCAGAGAATTTGTAAGACTATACAGTGCAGCTTTGTTTACGGTAGGATGGACTACAGCAGTTGAGAGTTGGTCTTCTCAACCTCCCTTCTGAGTTCCGCCCTGTAAGACCAAGGTGGGTTTTGGTGTGGTAGCCTTGCTGAAACCACTAAAAATCCATTTGCTAAGTTTAAGTTTCCCAAAAATATTAAATATGAGATCATCGAGTGGATATAAATTCTTCAGAGGCAGCTGAAATTAACTGCTCAAATAAATCCTGCACTAATCTAAATATAACTGAGAAAATCAACACACAAAATATACAAATAAAAACATTTGGAAGTCTTAAGCAGATGATGAGATACATTCAGCAGATAAATTATGTGTGTATCCCATTTAAGGACCACGCTTAAGACTTTAGTGCGGAACAAGAAGAAAAATATCAGAAACATCTTATATTAGGTAGAAATGCAAATTCATTTTAAAATTGAGATCATGTATTTGAAATTCAACAAATTTGATGGTTAGCCTCAAGAATCCCCCCTTTAGGAAAAGTGTCACTGACCAATCAAATGCAACAAATGAAGAAAACAAGAGCTGTAGGCAGCTGAGAATATTCTATCTGACTTTCTTTTGATATCAGCTAAGGTGACTGAAACCATTTAGTTCCCAGAAAGGAGGCTAATAATAAATCCTGTTTGCAAGTAATTGTTTGACCAACTCCACGTGAGAGAAAACCTTGGGAATGAGATTCCACAGCTGCAAAAACATGTATAACTGCTATATATCTCACCTTTTGATTCTGCCAAGTGATATACCTTTCTCTCCTTAATAGTCTTCAGAAATGGGTGAAATAAGTAGCAAAAAAGACAAACAAATTCTTATTTTTCACTTGGAAATTGGAGACTGCCCCCATTCTTCCATTACTTCACATGAAGATGCACCTATGTAAAAACTGTTAAATTTTTTAAAGGATTTCTAGGCTAGCAGGTGCCTCATCTAATTTTTATTTAAAATTTTAAGATGCTTTGAAGAGAGAGGTCCTAAACCCCTTCTAAAACAACTGTCTCAGCTCTCAAGATGGTGAAAAGAAAGAGGCATTTCTAGACAGCTAGCTTAGATATAGAATCTAACTTTTGGCGGCTTAGGTTAAATGAGATAAATCCCATCCCCAGCAAAGCTGTGCTGCCCATTGCAGATAAATAAAGACTCTGTCTAAAACCTCCACTGTGAAAAGAAACTGGTGTTTGTAATATATAGGCATCTTTACTGTTTCTTCTTCTCACAAATGTAGTAATTGTACCTGCCAACCTGGGAGATACGTATATATGTATATATATATATACATACATATATATATATATATATATATTTCCCACTTTGTGTCTAACTGCCATTACCGCTAGTAGGAGATGTACATGGTTATTGAGAGCAGAATATACCTGAGTTTCAAGTACCTGAATTATTTTTACTTTGCATGGAAATATGATTAGTTGTAATGAGAATTCAGGATTCAACGTAGGTGAGGTAGCTTAATGGTAAGAATTTAGTGCAGTTTTACAATCTGATTAACTTAACATATCTTAACTTATAGCTTTTTCAAGCAGACATAATGGACCTTATTCAATAAGTTTGCTTAATCAGGTGTTACTTTCAGAGAAATATTACCATTCTTCTAAAAATAAAAGATAGTGTTTCTATGTGTTACCATTGGGTTTGTTCCTTTTCTTCCTATGAAAGGAATTTCTGATACAGCCCTGAAATTATTTTATTAATGTTTTTATTTCACTGAAATCAAAATAGCCTCTAAAACTAGCTCCCCTGTGTCCAGGCTTTCATATATATTTTATGATAGTAGTAATGCAGAGATATTTTAGCTTCCATAAACATGATTTGGCAAAAATAACATAATTAACAAACCGTGGCTTTGTAGGAACCAGGAAAGCCACAATCTTGAGGGCTGAGCCACTGAAGAATGGGCCTCCTGAACCTGTTTTGTCAGTTACATCACATTGTTTCAAGCAGTTTGTCACTCCTCTGCCTCAGGGTTTTTATCTTTAAAATCCAGGCAGTGACACCCATATCCCAGGACAAGCCTTGAGTGTGGCCAGTTACCTGCTTGAACAAGCTGTGTGAAAAAGCTTAGCTGGTGTCGATGTTCCAGTGCATTGTCCGCGCCTTTCCCCGTGTGAAGGGCACAGTCTCTTTGTTTTGTGTGCAGAATCGAGATGAAGTTTGTGCAAATGGCCTCGGAATGTCTGCGTAAGGGCACTCACTGGGCCCACTTCGCTCCTTTGGGACTGCTGCACCCCCAGCATAGTAAGGCACAGGCAGAGTCGGGAACACTCCATTTTGTGACTGTAACAACTCAAAGCTTTTCCTAGGTGCAGTTTTATGTTCAAAATGGGATTAAGCAGTCTCGAGTTAAAAAACATAGTCTGAGGAAGACCACTCAGGGTTTTGTTGTTTGGGTGGTTTATTTTCATTTCACACATAACGTGCATATGTATACACATACATTTGAAACACCTAATAAAGAAAGCATCCTTCCTCACTTCCATGTTTAAATGTTAAGACAAACTCAATACCTGCCATGTTACTAATGTAGGAGGGTATGAGGAACCAGGAAAGTGTATTCCACATGTGATGCCTTGTGCTATGCTATGTTCAGCTGTATACTTACCTATCTGGGTGAACTCAAGCTGCCTAAACAGTAATTTTCCAGTCTAAGCCAGCTGAACCTGAACACAGCACTTCCTCTCATCTGCAAGACATTGTTTAGGAAGGTGTAGTGTACTGTCCTTTGGAAACATTTATCTTTCCGCTCAGTACATGGGGGTCTAAATGACCATTTTATTTTAAAATTAAGGAATAAGTTACAGCAGCATCGAGAAAATGAAATCAGCTTTCAGGTTGCTCAAAAATATTTAAAATGTGAAAATTATGTGCAAACTGTAAATATATAGAGTAGTTCTAAATATATAATTCATTTTCTGCCCCATAAAAAATAAGGCTGTTAATGTTCTGGAATAGCTATGGTTAATTTTCAATGCCTGTTTTTTTGATAGAAAACACAGATATTGCTGGTGATGGCATAAAACATAGAGATTTCAGATGGAGGATATATCACGTGAGAAATCCACAATCATTGAACATACTGATATCCTATGCAGAAATACTAGGCCAAACAAATGACTAACATGTTAGGAATGACAAAAATCTGTCATCTCACTCTATCAGCATCTCACCACTTTTTTTTTTAAGCGCTGCTATTTAGTATCAAACAGAAAGCCTATGGAATGTAGAAGATTAAAACAAAAAAAAATTTGAAAGAATAAAATTATTCAGAAAACATCAGGACGGCAAAATTGTAATGAAATTTCTACTCATTTTTCAAGCTGTGATAGAGCTACTTAAAAGAACCTCAAAAAGCCATGTAACTAAAAAAAAAAAATTGAAACATTATAAGTCTTTCCTTCTTCTTCATTAACTGTACAAAAGATTGAATTCTGTAGTCCACACTCCAAGTTTTGTCTGGATAAGTAGGAAACATCACATCTTGATATCACTTGCCAAGCAATACTTTTTACTGATGAATACAAGAGGTTGGTTGTGCCATTTCAGTCTGTCAATTCTCAGATTATGTATCAGAAAGAAAATCTCATCTATGACTGAAATGATAAAACCAATGAAATCGAACACAGAACGAAGAAGTTTGAAAAAAGCTAAGAAGAAAGTATTGTGGTAAGGGCTTTAACTGCAGCAAGTGCCAAATGGCAATGTGACTGAAACAGTTCAGAGCTCATTCCATGACTCTCGGTACCTGAACAAATTTAGGGCTATCTTGGATTGTGATCCAGAAGGTCATGTCTTATTCATATCTAGAGAAGTCACCAGAGCTGTTCTGCCCTCACTGGTGATGTTGCTGTTACCCCCACCTTTTAATTTCCTTCACTTGATGATATGAGTTTTCCTTTGTCTCATTATCACATACATTGAGAATTCACTTTTATTGTTGCAAATGGTTGTCATAAAAAATGACCATTTGTGGAGTGTTTGGGTGATATTCAGGGTACTGTTATGTTATTGTTGCCCATTTTGGAGTCTGCCATACCCTGTGAAGCTTCATGCACGTTCAGAAAAAGTCACTTTCCTATTGTCCCTGTGCCATACACACATATAGATGTGTATATGATTTTGAAAACTAGAGCTTTTAGTGATTGGCTCAGCTAACACCATCCTTAACAAGCTTGTTTTAGTCTATTACTTCAAATTAATTTTTTAAGACTAGAGCATTAGAAAGGATGTCTGCTGGGGCTACAGTTGGAAAGACAAGTCTGAAGACTAGTTCATGAAATAGAAACAGCACATAAGGGAAGAAAACTGCCTAAAGGAAACATACTGCTGTTCAAAGCAGGCAAGAGGTGGGAAGCAACCTTGTTAAAAAAAAGGCAAAAACAAACAAATAACAAAAAGACCGCAAACAAAACAAAAAAATTGGGAAAATGTCCAGATCCTCTTGAATATCCCAAACTGAAAATGAGGTTTTGCCAATTTTAACCTATCCCACACATTTTTCTTATGGTTGACTTCTGAGAATTGCTGTTAAGAAACCCTCAAAACTTGCAAATGTTTTAGGGCTTGCATCCTGCCCGCTAACAGATATACACTGGGGAGGTGAGGCACAGAGGGTGCTGTTGTTGTCTCTTTTGTAGTTGCACCCTTTCATTTGATAAATCTAGTATGGCACATGGCAGGAAAATATAATTTTGAGTACAGCTTGGTGCACCCATTAAACTTTGCAAGTCAAATTCCAAGTTCCTGGAACATTCTCCAAAGTGGAGAAGTTCTATTTGTAAGACAGAAAAGAATAAGAAAGCAGATGAGACAACCAGGAGATCATCATAAACACTCTGAGACTGTATGTGCTAGTTCCTTTTCTTCTTTTCTTTTCCTTTTCATATATGATTTTTGGACTTCAAAAGCTCACCTTTTTGTTAATATCTACAAAGTAAATTATTATTTCTAAAAGAAAACAAAGGTTCTTCTGTGGCTCAGAGTTCTGGAGCTTAATGGAAACACTTCAGTATCATGAGGTCGTTGGGTTTTTTTAACTCTGTTGGGCACATTGCTGGAAGTTCACCAGGATTTATTTAGATCTGAAATCTCCAAATTTCAAATTTACACCTTCATCCTCATGCTAAATTTGTTTTCTATCTTTAGTAAGTTTCCCAATAATTTAGCTAATACATATCATGCATGTCATTCTTACCAGTTCAAAACCACTAATCAAGACTGAACAATCGTTATTATGCCCCTCCTGGGTAACTCTGTTCTGGAGCAAATTACAGGCAGTTTGAACTTCTATTGTCAAAAATAAGATATGAAATCAGATGCCATCAAAATGACCAAAACCGGGTAAGATTCCTATTTTACTCTGACAAAGAAACACTCCTAGAAAAACAAAACCTGTGAAGCTACAGCCATCCTGCAGTGTGTAATCCTTTGTGGGAGAATCAGACAATCAGAGGAATTCCATATTGGCCCTGTAGGTTTGTGCATACATGCATGCATGTAGAGTTACCTTAAATGGGTACTACTCTCTCTCCCAAAGGTAAAATGGGAATAAGTTGAACAGTTTGCTGTCAATTGAATGATCTTTACATTTAACTCCTTCTCTACGATGTGCTGTGTTCAAAGCAGAACAGAAATATTATTTTCCTAAACATATTTAAGAAAAAATTGCTGAAAATTGCCACTATATCAGTATTTTAATTATGTTTAACAATATAATTGCTACTAAACATCCTCTTTCCTCACACCCCCCAAAAAGAAGTACATTTGAGGATACAAAATGTCACTGAAACCCTGAGAACAAAAATATTTCAAACTGCTCTGTTGCTAGCATAGTATGGCTATAGCAAAACACATACTAGTGAGTTGGAATCGTATCATCCTGAGCATCTGCACTACTCCTCCTTGGAGAGTGCATACTAATCATTTCTCTTCATGGTCAGTAACCACATAAGGACAACACCAGACGATGCCAGTGGTTTTGGTCCTGTAGCATTTATATGCTTTCCTGCAAAGATAGTCATGCCAGATAATATTCGTCAACCTTGTCTTTGGTCTTCTCTCTTGATTGAGGCAGATGTTTATTTTCCATCTGCACTATATGTCAGTACAACTGCAGCCTTCATCTGGCAAAGGGTGCCTGTAATATTATGAGGCCATCGCATAAGCTGCTGGAAAGATTACTCTTGTGAATAAAATCAGTTTATGGCTAAAAACATTTATTCTTCATTTTGATAAGCCCTTAACAAATGAAAATTTGCTTCCTTACACTTTTGCCAAGCATAGGACCATGTTTATTTCTAGCTATATGGGTCACGAAGGATTCCCAGCTGTTAGATAGAGTCAGTTGTGCATTGCTGCACTCAACAACATCTGTTTCACAAAAACAGTATCCAGCTTTTAGCGCTCAAATGGAGGTTATACCATATGCCAGCAGACCACTTAGTTTTTACCTTGGGAACCAACTTTACACTAGTCAAGGTAACAGAGGAAGTACTGAGTATTTAAATGCTACCAGGCTTCAGTCACATCTTCATGTGCTCTTGTCATTTCCAACTATATATAGTAAAATTAGTTCCAAGCATATACCGCAAGCTGTTCCTCTGTTTAATTATTAACTGAAAGAAAGTTTGTTTGCAAAACAGTTGAAATGTTTTTTCTGATAGACTCTGATGTTGAAAGTGGTGCCATAAGATGCTTCTGCAAATACAGAACCTTGTTAAAATGTCAAATAATATCAGCTATCAACAAAAGCAGATCAGGCTGAATACCCCTTAACTACTGAGCAGGATGTTAAAAAGCCATACTACCGTGGCACTCTTCAGAGCCTCGCAAACCATTCAAAATGTCTGGCGGTGTTATACTACCAGGATGCTTTTGATTATGATTTATGTTGTGCTACCAACTGTCTGCTTTCCTCTCATTTGGTTTTAATCACTTAATGACTCTCTAGAAATAAAGTTTTAAAAATATGTATTTTTGACAGCAACAGATAAATTAGGTTAAAGGAAATGCTTCTGATGGGTGAATCGCTCTCTCAGAAGAATACCAAATAATTTTATGCCCTTAATGGTAGCAGGAGGACAGTTGTTCCTGGTAAAAATCGCATAGCATTGTATTGCATTCAGTGATACAGTAAAGCAGATTTGTTTGCCAATGATTCATTTCAATTATAAATGTTTTGTTGTTAAATACATTCCTTAATGCCCAGTAAGATGTTTTCAACAGCACTTGGATTAAATTTGGTACATACTCCAGACTAGCTACAATACTCTCATTACACTTGATTCTACCAAATTTTGTCACTGAAAATTTTAATTATGCTAGTGAAGTGAAGGAGTTAGATTCTGTTAACAGAGACAAGATTTCCTTGCATGTAATTCAGTTGACCGCAGTGGAACTATTCTTTACTGAAATAATGCAAAAGGCCAGTCATGGTGCTACAGACCCGTTTGCTCCAAGTCCCATCCTTAGTCTGAAAAACTGAGGAATAAGATGAGTCAAGATGCACTAAGAAACTGCTTTTATCTATCTCCCTGCCACAACACAAACAAGTAAGTAACAGATTCACATCACCAAGTAGGTTCTGTCCTGATAACTTTCAAGAGAGTAGTAAGAAATTCACTTGGTCCATTGTAACTCTTCGGTGAGCATCACATGTACACGGTCCAAGTTGTATCTGGCTTAGGCTCGTCTGTTTACTTACCTTCTGAGCTTTGCTACGGATATGCCTCAAGCTCCTCTGATTCTTTTCTACTGTTCATGCTTTTATTTTGGATGAACATGATGTGATGTTCACATGCTGATATGGAATTTACATCCTGATATGCAGCAAGGTATAGACAGAAAAGCAACCACTTCCAATAACAGATGCTCTAAGTTCCATACTATAGACAACGCCGGAGCCTGACAAATCCATACTTTTGGGAAATGTGTCAGTAAATCTACAAAAGAAAAAACAAAATTCTAAGTATGCCAAGTCATAAATTATACTAAGAATTCAAGGAATTTGTTCCCAAAAGGGACACCAACAAAAAGAAGAATTCCAGGGCAGATCACAACCTTGGAGGCTGTAGATTTATGAATAGGATGATATGACCTCATGGTTTAATTTTCATATCCTTCTGCAAAAAATATATATTGATGCTTCAGAGAAATAGGGTTGGAAGAAAAATAAGATTGCCTATTGTTTAAATCCAGACTAAGTACTTGATACATTGAAAATCTTCCCAGATAGCTAGGTCCAAAGTGGTTTAGCAAAACTAAAGTCAGAGAAGTGACATCCATTTATACTGCATCAGGACTTGGCCTCTAACCTATCTAACCTACAGCTTTTTTGTTGTTTTTTTTTTTTTATTTTTTATTTTGCTCACTGTGGTCAGATATGGAACTGAGCTACTCCTGCAAAAACATTTACTTAAATCATGGGTGGAAAATTGAGTTTTCAAACCTGTTTTCTGTTTCCAAACCTTTAAGAAATAATCCAACTAAGAATAATTCACTCAAAGGACGGTATGAAACACTTCATGCATTATAAAACCCCAAGAAATCCTTGAAATGATCAGTCCTATTCATTTATGATGGAAAAAATCCTCTTTCCTTATGTTTTGAATATACTTTTTCCTATCTTCATCAACATTAAGTTCTTCGGGACATGGATGCCCTTCTGTAAGTGTGTATCATGCCTGTGTTTGGCAAATTCTGTATTGCAAATAGTAACGGTTTAGTTTGTTCTTCCCTCAAGGGCTAATATTACTGAGGCTTTGGGTTTCCCATTCTCGTCACCAGTAATTGTCTGAATAGTCACACCCTCCACAAATTAAAGCAAGGGTTTTATTTTAAAATAAAGTGACCTTTGCAGAAATGAATGGTACTCTATCACACTTTAGAGCTTTCATCCTAGAATGCACCTTATTTTCCAAAGAAGATGGGAAGCGCTAGTGTTTCTGGTTTTAAGTGTTCAGAAATTCATAAGTTGCTGGAAAATTTTTCCTTCTCTTCATTATTGTTTGGCATCCAGCTCAGTTTTGAAGTGTAGGCCCCTTCCCCACTTGGGAAACAACAGGATTCACAGGGATTAAAATAATATGGAGACATCTAGGGTGCTGTGATTATTGCTTTTCCAAATGAAACGAAAGCAAAAATTGTTCACTTCTCAATCCATGACCTTATCACAGATTTTTTTGCAATATTTCTGACGAATCATGATGAACTTATAACAGTAACTCTGTACAGACAGTATACAGAGGTGCTTCTGCCCCCAGTGATTCGAGAGGAAAGCTGTCGAGTTCATTAGACTCATTCCGAACGTTGAAACTTTGCTCTTTCCTGCTAGTGAATCATTGCCAGGAACAACTCTCTGTGCCCCTTTTCAGACCCTTCATTTCTGCAACACATCTGTACAGCCTTGCTGCACAAGAGAAGAATTTCACGGGCACTTTGAAAGCCCGTCTTTGGCCTGGAGCGTCTGCCCTGCTGCTGCTGCAAAGCCATGGTGTCTTCACAGCTACCAGCTATAAAGAGAGCTTCATTCGTCATCAGCAGACACAAAATGTCCACGTTCAATCTGCGAGTCTCACTGAATCCTTAGTCCTAGACTGCCATTTTTCAGAGTCCAGCCTATCTCCCACGGCCTCAGCAGGTTGGCAGGAGGGCAGCAGGTGTGTATCCTCTCCAGGGTAGAGGGGTCAGACAAATTCTTGCTCAACCTTTTGGTAGTTCTACTGTGCCATTCTACACTCTTTATACATTTCCTCTGCAAAATCAATGATGACTGTCACTGTCTGCTTCTGACTCCCCATTAACTCTTTGCCATCTAGTCTTTTTATTATGATTTTGTACTTCTGCTTCATGAGCCTTTCCATTCTCCCCCACTTAAAACTCTACACTGGTTTTATTTAAGCTCTCCCTAAGCCTACAAGTTTGGTAAGCTATTCTGAACAAAATATATTAAAAAAACAAGCTGGTTTTCCAGGTGGGTTTTCCCAAGCTCTCACAGCTCCCATTCAAGTAAAGTTTTTACAGTTACATCTGTGCAAACAGTGAAAACAAATACAGTGTAATGGCACGGAGCTGAAGGAAGTTAAGTGCACCTCTCCACCTGCCAAGGCCCAGATGTGGGAAATAACACAGCACAAAGACCCCAAATACTAGGACACGGCAAAATTATTGCTACAGAAGGCTTTGGTACTATGTTAGTTTAATTTCTTGATGCATAATCTTTTCTGCAACCATTGTTTTCCCATTCCTGCTGCAAGCAGTTTTAGCACCAAGCATGAGGTAAGATTTATAACACCTTTAAAAGCAGAAATGAGCAAAATGTTTGTCTGCAAAGAAGAATGTCCACCATTAAGAGAGACCATAAGGAAAGATGATTGCATCTATTACCAGAGATAGGTAGAACATAACTTACAGCGGGACTTACTGCCTTACAGAGTTTGGATGTTTCTTAAGAGAGTGAAAGAAAAGTCTGTGTTCTGAAATTTCTGAGATTTTATAATCTCCCTCCAGTCCCCCAAATGAGGCCAGTAACAGTCACTCTTAATCTTTTAATTTTCATAAAAACCTCTTCTTTATTCTTACTAAGTGATCCCATGAGGCACATAAAGCTAGTGTTGTTTGTTAAAGATGTTTTCTCTAACAGAGAAATCCCCAGTTAGTTCAAGACACTTGTATCTACCAGACAGGCACAAATTTCTATTAACTAGAGATGGTAAAAGCCAGGAAAGCTTCTGGGATGTACTGGACTCTGTACATCTCCTCATACTGGGTCAGGCCACAGTTTATCCTATCCAGTACATGTTCTTTAATAATATATGACAAGGCTAGAGCATGCACATCACAACACTTCCTTCAAACATACTCCCATTCTGGGCAGTCTTATGTACTTTATGGGCTGGATGTGCCAGCCACATCTTTCTATTTAAATAGCCCTATTTTTACACAGACTCTATGATATCCTTGAAATGAGATCTACAACTTAATTACCATTTGAAAAAGTCATGTATTTTTGTTTTGCTGCCTGGTTATGCACTCTTTTCTATAACAGAGAGGCAACTACTAGTTGTTCCCAGTTCTTCATCTCCGTGAAGTTTGTGACTTTACAGACTTGCCCTCAAACTTTCCTTTTCCAGATTGAGGGGAGTTGAGTCTATTTAATCCCTGTTCATGAAGGAAGCCTTTCTCTGTTCTTCTGATCACCATTTTCACACTCTTCTTCTGCTGTATCCTTCCTGATATGGAAGTAACCAGAACAGCACGCAGAACTCATGGGACACACAGGGATTCACGATGGCATAATGATCTTTCTGGTTTGTTTTTGATTCCTTTCCTGATAATTTCGAACAATCTATCTGGGATTTTTTTATTGCCTCTGACTTCTAATACACACAATGAGTGAAGATCTCTTTGCTGAGCAGTAACAGCTAAATTAAAGCATCTCACTGTGTATGCATAGTTTATGATTGTTTTCCCCTATGAGCATTATTTGATGCTTATGGATATTGAGTTTTCTATATTATTCTTAGTCATTCAGTACTGTGAGATCCTTTTGTATCCCCTTGTAGACATTTTACTATCATGAATGCTTTAAAATCATCTGCAACTTTGTCACCCCTGTTTCCAGATTATCTATAATTCAAACAGAAGAGGCTCCAGCCTCTTCTCCAGCCTCCAGCATCTAGAAGAGGCTCCATGCAAGACTCTCATGGCATTCTCTCCTCATCTTGATACTTCTTTCTACAACTTGTTCCCTGTATAGAAAAGTTCCAGTACAAGAACTTGTGTGTCCTCTTCTAGAGCAGCCATCAACACAGAGAATTCACCCAGATTTTCTCCTGTGGTGTTATGATTCTTGACAGCTCTATTCATATTTGAGTAATTTCTCAGCCCTCAAAAGTTGTTTCACACAATTTCTTCTCTATTATGACAAACATTCTTGTTATTGCTTTTACACTTTTATCAAACTATTTTCAATATTTTCTTTTGCTATCTTTATTAGTGTTTACATTCACAGTACTAGAATTTATGCTTCAATTTTTTTCCCTTTTCTGGACCCTTGGCCAGAAGAGTGTTTCCTGCAACCTGAAAAAGGCCACCTATTCCTAACTGCCTTTCCCATTCTGTTCTTCTTCCTTGAATCTTTTCCAGACCTTCAGGATGACTTATGTCTTCGTGCACATAGGTTTGTTTCTAAGTTACCAATTATAATTACATAAAGAATAATTCAGAAAGGCAAGGAATCTGTAGAGCAGTAGGAAAGTAATTGACTTATAAAATTACAAAATTGCAGCTGTAAGTAATACAAGAAAGAATGTAGACGGTACTGTAATACACAACTTCCTTTTAGATGCTACCAACACCTGGATGAAAGGAAAAGAGCAAATGAAAATATAAAAATGCCTTGTATTTACCTTGTAACAACACAGGCAATTCACATCTGCCAAATTAGGATTGGTAATAAGGTCATGTACCCTTGGATTTTTGTAGGAAAAATTCTGTTTGATTTTTCCCAAGTATTTAGTGTATTTTAAGCATTATCACGGGGAAAGAATTTGTTGGTATAGAAGGAGTGAAATCCTGTGCTTAATAGAAATGACTTAAAATCCTATATTAATTTTTTTGTTAGCTTACGGTAGCTGGAAATATTGGACACAGGTGTTTAGATTTCAAGGATTTGTTTTCTGTCATGTTACTTTTTAAAAAGAGGTATTTATCAAGTTGCAATGTTTCAATCATCTCTGTCTGTGGAGGATAGTGAAATTGAGGAAATGTGAACAGAAAATGTGTGGGTAAAATATAGCAAATACCTTCACATAGACACAGATGTGTCTGCGTTACTTGACTCTTCAATTTGCCCCAACAGCTGACTTACTACAGTATTTTTCTGTGTTTGTTCCCAACCACATCTGTGAACCTTTTGTTCTTTTCATGTGACTTAAGTTTCATATATGATAGAATAGTGTTGTAATTTATCAGCAAGAGATTAATATTCACATAGGACCATATTCCACAAATAACAAAGTGATACAAGAAAGACCATTTAATAGTGTACTACTAAATGTGAATGAAATATGGCCTTATATTAGTGAGTACTGTGGAACCAGGCAAGTGTTCTCCATTTGTACTTAGCTTGGAATTTATCCATCTTTGTTTGAAAAAGCAGAATGCTTTAGAGAAAAGAATTATGTACCTAAAATCTTGTGGCTTTCTGGGTGACAATTTCTCAGCTGCTCTGATGGGAGATATTACTGCTGCCTGCAAGCCCTGACTTGTGCAAATCCTTAAATCTCAGTGGGTAGTGATCAGCAATAATTCTATCACTTATTTTCTTGGCAGTTTTGGAGGATGTTGATCCTCCCACTGCCAAAAGACTCAAGACTAATGATATCTTATTTGTCTACATTTTCTCTGGAAAAGTTTGAGACTGAGTTTACCTTTCAGTCCTGTTGTCATCTAAACGGACTTCTAAAGACCCTATTTAGTTGGTGAACACTTTCTGTTTGGGTTTCATTGCTTAGTGTTCTCCTGAGTCCAGTTTCTCTGAACATTAATGTAATAAAAAGTGTGGTCTGACTATCTTAGCATAGGTATAAGGACTGTATAATCTCAAAAAACTTGGACATTTGCAGTAACTCATGGGATTGTTCTTATTGGCTTCTTCAGTGATCAAAAGAAAAAGAGAATGTATCTGAGCTGTCTTTGACATCTGCTTTATGATGGGATGGATCACATCTTGAAAGAGTATGTCTCTCTATTTCTAACAAAGGGGTCAAGTAACTCATACGTGGAGTCTCCTCTGCGGATATCTATAGGGTCGATGAAGCCCACACAGTGTGAGCTGACACTTTTTCAGACTTGAAAAGTTTCAATTCTGTAAAATTTTGTAAAATTCCAGAGTTGTAATATTTCGAGCCAACTGAATCCCGGGCTGCATCAAAAGCAGTGTGGCCAGCAGGTCAGAGGAGGTGATTCTCCCCCTCTACTCTGCTCTTGTGAGACCCCACCTGAACTGCTGAGCACACTTCCAGTGACCCCAGGATAAGAACATGGAACTCTTGGTGCAAGTCCAGAGGAGAGCCACAAAGTTGATAAGAGGACTGGAACACCTTCCTTACAAAGACAGGCTGAGGAAGTTGGGGCTATTCAGCCGGGAGAAGAGAAGGTTGCATGGAGGCCTCACTGCAAACTTCGGTATCTGAAGGGGCCTATAGGGAAGCCAGAGAGGGACTCTTCATCAGGAGCTGTAGTGATAGGACAAGGAGCAATGGGTAAAAATTGAAAGAGTGGAAATTTAGGTTTGATATTAGGAAGAAATTTCTCACCGTGTGGGTGGTTAGGCACTGGAATAGGTTGCCCAGAGAGGTTGTGGGTGCCCCAACCCCAGCACTATTCAAAGCCAGGCTTGATAAGGCCTTAAGCAACCTGGTCTAGTGTGAGGTGTCCCTACACAAGACAGTGGGGGGACTAGATAATCCTTAAAGTCCATTCCAACCCCTTAACATTCTGTGTTTATATAATTCTATGATTAACAAAAGCAGTTGGAGGAGAACATACAGTATTTGAAAATTTGTTCTTTTACCTCCAGCTCACTGATTTGAATGCAGATTGAGAGTGCTCACAGTCTAACAGCTGTTCAGTGACCTATGTGACATGCTTTGAGTCTTCAGATTTAGGTTTTGCAAAGTCCTAAAAATAACCTTCTTTTTTGCCATCCACCTGCTACATTGCCACTGCCTGCATGCTCGGGGTGTTTGCTCAGGCATGTTAAACATGCTTTTTTGTACCTCCTTGAAAACAAGCTCTTTAGGTAATTATTATGTCAAATGAAAGAATAAGGGGAAGAATACAGATTTATCTGGTCATGACAGAAAACTCTATTGTCTAGAGCTATTACCAACCAGTAAAGTACGAGTCAGGATAGCAGGAGACAGGAACTTCCTAAATACAGAATTGCACTTCAGCTCTCCGCTGTCCTGATATCATTTTTCAGTGCCAAGTAAGACCTTTGTCCTAAATTTGAAAATAATTCATGGTTTAACCCCAATTTGCATCAAATTTGTATCTATGAATCCTGCTGACAGCTAAGCTCTTTGGAGACTACACTGACCAGAAAGGTAAGAGTGAAGCTAGGGTCACAGTGTTCTCTGTTCAGGGCATCTGGCTAAAGAACAACATTTCAGAGGAAAACAGCATTAGGAAATGTTCAAAAAGTCATGGGAAAGCCTTTCAGACTCAGAAACTAAAATACATGATTTGAATACCTTTTGCTTTCTCTATGTGAAATTCTTATCTGAGAAAGCCATACCCCAATAGAGTTCTGGCCTTAGATGCTTTGGAGATTGCCTGAATACCTCTTTGCACTTTGCTACTGCAAATGCCTTCATATAGTGCCAGGACTTCTGTGAGTGGTATAAAACTCTGAAACATACAGAAGGGAGAGTGTTGTGCTTCCCAGGACTACAGCCATTGAGAGGGCAGGTGGTACAATTGTACCAGGACCCGTAGTTTGAAGCAGACATGAGTGAAAGTGAAGGCAAGTGCCAGAGAAGTTAGCTAGATTTTTTTTTTCTCATGCCAAGGCACATGCCAGCCCCTTGTGCTTTGGCTTATTTGGGGAAGATAGTAGTCTTGTTGCCTCTTGAAGAGGTTTACATTATCCTCTTCAATTTCCGGGAGATGTTACTATGTGCCGGGTAGGACTAGAAGCCAGTAAAAGGATTAAAAATGCAACTTTCCTTAAAACATTAATGCAAAATCTGTATCTACCTAGCTGAATGCCTAAATTACTTAGATTTTCTGAGGATTATATAACTATACATTTTCTATATACAACACTGTTTCAAGATTTCCTGAAAAGGGTGGCTATCTGGAGCCCACCACACAGAAACATTAATATATTAATAGTATCTGTTTGTGTAACTGAGAAACAAAGCTGTGGAGTGTTATTCAATCAAGTGATATTAGACAAGTCAGAAAACACTTGCGGTACTATTTTCAAATGCTTTGATTGTAAGTGTTCATAATGCAATGACATTGCTACTAGATCCCTGGTACAGAGTCATACCACTCTCATACAGATAATCTGAGGACCCCGTGGGGGTTCAAGGGCTGTTTTCTGTAGGCAGTGAGACTTCACAGGTACTTTACACTGGTTTTGTTGTCTTGAGACTGCAACTGATTACTAAAGAAAAGAAAAAGGTCTCTTAAACCCCCCATTATCGGTGTTATGCCATTCACCAAAGGTTCCCAGCCCTTTCATTACTGCAGAGACACACGAGCAGTGAATGTGAAGTTTGTAGCAGCTGCAGGGGTAGGTTTCACAGAGCAAAAGTAGGAAGGAGGAGGTGGCTGGTGAAGGAAACTCCAGAAATCTATGTAATAAAAATGTTTCCAACCATAACCTTAAAATAATAACTGTGCTGTTCATCGGGCATTACAGCCAATAGCTCATGCTCTGTCCCATTGCATCATACACTTGCATCCCACTGGTAATGACTTGTTCTTTGAATTGCAATTAACCTATTTAAGACCAATTAAGAAACAGATCTTGAATAGGCCTGCAGTATTACAGCTCAGTACTCACAGAAGATGACAATGATGTTTTAATTAAATATGGGAGCAAAAGGTCTCAAACTGAAGCTTACAGCTAACTAAGCAGCAGTCATTTGGTTACTGAACAGGCAAGGAGCTTTATGGTCTCCTTCCACATGGTTCAGCCTCCATAGCTCTCAAGTTTGCTTAAGGCTAAATAGCTTTCCTAATCTATTATTGCACAGAAGAAGTCCCTCCCGCCCCCATTTTCCAGATCACAGTTTGGTATGTTTTAACAGACTATGATAATCCCTTGGTTTTTGCAGGGCAGGAGTATTGCTGATAAAGTGATTTCATTTAGGCAAATTAACTCTGTTAGTTACATGAAAGATTGAACACTGTTATCATATGCTGGTATGTGCAAAGTCTCATAAGTGCAAAATACACATTAAGGGCCAATTTTGCATGAAAAACTCCTGATAGTATAAGAGCTGGTTAATATTTCTGAATTATTAAGTCTGACAGCATAATCATGCTTTTTTGTTGTTTAGGCTGTTGATACCAGATGTTTAACGCACAATAAAATGTAATAGTGTAATAGGAGGCATTTTAAGGAAGTGCAATTTTGGAAAATGAAGAAACTACTCGGGGTAATTTAAAGCATAAAAACAGATGCTGGAATTTGGAGCTGTTTTAATTTTACATAAAGTGGAAGCCTTCCTTTAGAAACCTGTAGATATTCCCAATCATTTGCTTTTCTCTCCTGGCATTGCTGTGGCCAGCTTAGGCCAGGAAGTCAGGTCCAAGTGTTGAAGTGTTTCTTCTCACTCTTACACAGTGTTCAACACTGTGCCTTGGCTGTGGGCATTGAAAACGTGATGGACGGATCGTTCCCACTGTGACAAGACTGCTTGTTCTGCATCTGCTGGTTGTTTAGCACATGAAGACCACAGGACTGAACGAAAAGCTTGGCTTCAGTGTTCTTCCTGGTGTAGTATTGGATTCTAAGGAAGTCTTGCAGGTGTTTTCAGGGATACCAGATTAAAATTTGGATGTGTTACCAAGTTGGATACAAAAGTTGGCTGAATTTACACCACATGATGCTTTTGTTAGCTATTATAAATTGAGTCTATTAAAAATACTGCACAATAGGATAGAACAGTGTTATATATTTATTTAAATTATATAGTTCATAATATATATATGTCAATGAGTTGCACATTAAATACTGGCTTAATATGGAAACAACAGACAGTAATGAGTGCTGATCAGTATTTTGGGATTGTTGAGTCTAATAACATAACCATGCTTCCCTTCTCCTTGCTGCTTCTTTTGGCACCAGATGTTTTAAGTACAGTAAAACAGAACCTTAATATTCTCTGTAATTAATGGGTGAAAGCACAGAAATATATACAGGCATGCTGTGCTTCTATTAAGATGTTGTCACATAATTTATGAGACAAAACAGATGTTCCTTTAAACAATTTTCACTTGATGTGCCTGGAATTCCCCTTGAGAAATGAGAAGTCATGGGAATTTTCCATGACATAAAGGAGTGAGTTTCATACTTAAAAAATAATTGTTACCACACACAGCCAGAAACTTTGTCACAGCAAGAGCCGTTCCAGTTCGATTATATATCTCCTTGCACATTTCAAGAGGTCCAGATCAACTGAGGGAAAGAGTTTACTTACAGGAGATTAGGTCTGTTCTGACCTCTTACTATTTAACATCTTGATTTCTCTTCTCCTTTATCTCTTTTTTTTTTCTGAAAGTCACTGCTTCTTGTTGCCTCCAGTAAGCTCTGTCAGATCCGCTTTGACAACTATCTGAACACAACTGGTATTGCAACTGTCTTCAGTGGCTCTGATTTTCAGAGAACAGCTGCTGAGAGCTTTCTGATGACTGGGTTTTTTTGGGGCTCCACAACACAACCATTCAAAAGAAAGCAACCAGATTGGCCTCAGTTCAAATAGGGTTTGGGTCCTTGACTTAATGGAACAGTGCATTACATCTTCAAAGACCTTGCAAGTATTTTTTAGCACAATATCTTTCACAAGTGAAGAAATTATTTTCAACCCATGCAAAAGTGTGGAGAAAATGAAGGAAGGCAGTGAGAAGCTACACAAATAGAAACTAGGCTCAAATCAGAACTCAGGGCTCAGACATTCCATGAAATTCTTTCAGCTTTTTTATTTATATCATATGAGCTGAAGGGCAATATCCATCTGTGAATACATGCTTAGTCCATGACAAAGGAAAGATTAATTAGCCCATCTCAGTCCATGGCGAAAGAGGAGGCTTGGATTGTGCACAACAATGTTCCTCTTGTTACAGGTCTTCAAATCCCGTGTTTAGGCCTCTCACTCACAATTTCTGAAATACATAAGCAGCTAATCAATGTATTTGCTATAATTTGCTATATTAGGATAAATCTTCCATTGTCTTGTCTTCTGATCACTGGTCTCCCCAAGCTTCAAAGGATGTGACCAAAGGCTGCTGTCATGTGTCTAGATCACTAAGCAGGACAGTAGAAAGATATCGAGTATTACTTGGTCAGCACTGTTCCACAGCTAAGCAAAGATTCAGGCACCGATACTGGATCTAAGACTGCTGCACTATCTCATTTCAAATTAAAACAAGGTTCCCTGATCTTTCATTGCACAATCTGGTCACACATTTTGTAAACAGATGTGTAGTAGACAGCTGTTTTGTTTAACAACCAACTGAGAAAACCAGACTCTGGCATGTAGTAAATAAACTAATGGAATGTTAGCTTTTGAATTGCTTCTTTCAGAAATACCAGCCTGAAAGTATTGGTGGAGCCATGTGTCTTCTCCTTAGCATTCACATTTCTCTTCTGGAACACAAGTGAACTTCTCTGTTGCCAGCACATGTGAACAAAAAGCAGAAGCCATCCACTCTCCAGTCTGTACACCACTAGTTTAGCTTATAGAAATATGATTTTAAAAAAGAAAAAACCAAAACTGTGGAGTTGTGGTGCAAAACTGCACTGATGGGCTATTTGCAAACTTAAATTGCAGGAGGAAGTACAAAGAATAGCATCCTCACTTGAACCAATAATACCTACCTCTCAAAATCCTACTGACTCACCCCAGGATTGCAACAGTTTTTCCTGCTTCCAGTCACTTAGCAGAGTCTGGTCAAGTTTTATGAGAATTTCAGTCGATACATTCGGGAAAATCTCTTTTTGACTTTCTCTGGGGGGAAAAAAATTAAAGAAAAATTTATTTCTGTATGGTTTTGTGGATTTAACATTTGCTTCCCTCATTTTTAGTAATCCTGAATAGGTAGAATGTCAGAAACATCATTCCACTATGCCTCCATATGGCCAAAATTAAAAATGAACAGCTGTCAAAAGTAACTTACTATTTAATGAGGAATCAGAAAACAAGGACAAAAAAAATATATAGTCTTTGTTCTTTTTTTACAACACAGACCTATTTCTCCTGGCAGATTGGTCAACTGAGTATTTTTTGCATTAAACTGCATGACTCACAAAGTGTCAATGAATTACATGAGACTGATTTCCACCAAAACAGTGCAAAGAAATATTTTTTGAAATTTGTACACGTTCATACGTACATATTTATTTGCACAACATAGTAACTATTTAATATGATCAAGATTCCCAGTTTAAAGTTCAGGATTGCTGGAAATAACTCACACAGGGTTACTGTAATAAAGAAAATTCTTGAAAAGCATGGAATTTTTTCAAGTACTTTTCTCTCTTTTTTAAAGAAAAAAATAATTAAAAAAACCAAACAAACCAACAACCCTATATCTAATAATAAGCTCCATGCAAATCAATGGTTTATGATAGAAAGTCCCCTCAGGAGCAAAGAGCACTAGAAATACTTAGCCTTAAACTGAAGTCATGATGATTCCTTTGCTTGGAGAAGCATGTCAGTCTAACATAAGTGTTCTCTGCAGCTTCCCTAACCCCAGCTGTACTTTTCAAGGATACAGATGACTCTGATGATAAGCCAGGCTGGCTCTACAGAGCACTTTGTTCATTCCCCAAAAGATCTGCTGCTCGAGGACTTGGTGTCAAGATAACTTACCTTGCTTTGCTTGCTATGCCCCGGGAGACTGAAAGAACTCCTGCTCCCAAGAGCTTTCATAAGAGACGTGTTTTTTAAAAGTCTGTTTAAAGTCAGGTGGTTTTGTCTGTTTTCCTGCAAGAGGACTGTTCCTGACAGTATTTATTTATTTCCAGAAGGTTTAGGTCAACATGCCTACTGTATTGATCATACAGGCATATCCTGAGCTCACTTAGGCTGGAGTAAAGTAGATGAAATCACTCCAGACTTAAACTAGCTCGGTGATGCTTAGAATAGTTTTGTTGTATGTGAGCTAGCCTTCTCATATTTGCTTGGAGAGATACATCTGGGGGAATGTGAGGATTCTTCAGTGTTATCGTAATTTGTGCATTGCACACAGATTCTGTGAACTCTTTCTTGCACTGTTGTTGTGCTGTTCATATAGACACAGTCACAAACCACCACAGAGAAAACCCTTCACAGAAATCAGGAGACACATTAAACTTCCACAGCTCTTTTTGATTGTAAAGGGTTTAAAAATTAGCATGCCTGAGGATCAGGCATGTTAACAAGACTGTAGGCAGTGTTGGTTTAGAAAGTGATAGATAAAACACTAATCAGTCATTAAAAATTCACTTTTCTTTAACAGAACCAAAATTTAATGACAAATTTCCCTCCCTCAGAAAACAAGCAAGCAAACAAGCATGTTTGTACATTAAATATGAAGCTGAGGTGAGAGGATAAATGATTTGTGTCAAATTTACTGTCAGGAGGAGGAAGGTACTTTATCAGAGTGACAGTTCAACCAGGTACGAACAAAAGTTGTCTTGTTCAAGAGCAGATTTTGAACACATTGTTCCAGAACAAATGATTATATGAGACAACAAAACAAGGAATTAAACAAGACACACAGGAGCAAGGGAAGCAGGTAAACAAGTGAAATGGAAATACGAAAAGACTGAGTGACAATTTTGGGGAGAAAGGAAAAGTACTGCTGGCAATCAGCCAGAGGGGGATTCAGTTCCATACTTAACACCTTAAACATCTTTTGCAGGTATTTACATCTGATTTTTGGTGTCCCCTTGGTGCTTACTTAAGAGTTATGCTGAGTGGAGCCCAGAACTTATGATGGTAATGCCTGTCCGTTCAAGGACACCATTTACCATAACGGGAGTTTAACTATCCACCTTATCAATAGACACCTACATATTCATCTCTGTACATTAAAACACAGTTAAGTGTCCTCATCTTGAACATAATAGGCTGTGTTGAAATGGCACGTGATGATGTGGCAGGAGCTGCTCTGAGATCTGACACTGGAAGCCAGGCAAACATTACATTAACCAGAGGAAAGGAGTTGATGGAGAAGGAAGCTTTAACCTTTAGAATGGCTGAAAGCATGTAGGAACTGTGTCTCCTTCTCTTCCTCCCCACCCTAAACTGAATAAATTGGGAGAAAAATCAGATGAGGTAGCCTACGCTAAGGACACTGAAAGGCATATCATAATGTCCATTTAGTGTGGTTTCAATTTACATATGCAGATAGATTCCAGTTCATATATATAGACAAGTCAACCCTTAGAAGTATTTGTGCTGCCAGGTATTAAGAAAACAAAAAAACCCCACAAAACAAATCTAATATAATTAATATAGAACAAAAATAAAATATAATGTGACTTTTAAATCTTAGTGCTACTTCTACTTTTTATATCTCATCTGCAGCAGTGCCTGTGAGAATAAGGGAATGATACACATTCAGAGGCTGATGGTAAACAGAGAGGATAGTCCTCAAGGTTCTTCATTAGTGAAGAATACATCACATTTCCAGATAGCACTTTTGCTGAACATGCTAGGCCATCTGCTCATGAGGCTTTTGGTTTCATTTCAGGCACAACTGGCTTCAGCCCATCTCTAGCAGTGAATAAAAAGAAAGTTTCTAAAAAATGAATTACTGTCCCAAAACACAAATCACTTTTCGCAAATGTTGTGATAAAGTTTCCAAGCAAAGCAAAGTGGGCTACCATATGTGCAAACCTCCGTGGACTGGTGAGGAGGGAGACATTCCCACTGTAGCTCTCTGTGGCCATGTATATTTTCATTTTAATTTTAATATACCAGTATTAAAATCTATATTTGTTCTTCCTTTTTTTTAGTCACTACTGCAAAACCACTTTTGTTCAGTTTAAATATCCAGGCTTAACAATTGCTTTTCTTTTTCAAATAAGAATGTTAATTTCAGTAATCCTAAGAACGCAGCAAAAAGGACACACATTTCATGCTGTTTAGAAGTTATTTATGGACATTTTTTACTGTGGCTTCTCACTTGAAACAGGACCATCATCGACTCAGGATCAGGTCAGACAGTTGCTCAAAATCTCCATGGGTGGGATAAACTGATTTCTCTGTATAACCTTTACCACTGCTGCATTACTCTCCTGTTTCCTAAAGATCAACCTGAGCATCTCAAGCCACAGCTTTACTGCTTGCTTTCAATAAAACAACGTTTTGTTTTGCTTTGCTTTGTTTTGTTTTGTTTTGTTTTGTTTTGTTTTGTTGAAAGCAAAGCCTGTAAGAACAATTCAAGCATCAGATCACTTGATCAACAGAAGTCAGGTAGAACCCGAGGGACACAGGTTCCGTCTGCTCACTGGAACTAAAGACTTCTTCCGCATGGAGCACTTATTGATAATCCTGCGCCACAAGGATTTCCATCCTGTGAACGGTATCAGAAGGGATTGTCAGAGAAAATAAACTATCTGGTTTTGACCTAGTGTTAGTTACTCCTTTTCAAAATGCCATACATCTAAAAGAGAGGCTGATTGAAGCAGTGGAGGTGTTGGGGATCAATACCCTTGCTTGTCACAGGAAAGACAGCAGGGCACTGCTGGGTCTGTGCTGCTGAGTATCACCAGTAACTTCTCTTAAAAGGCATTTCCTGAGTGTTTTGGCAAACTAAGCACTCACTGCTTTATAAGTTTACACCAAAAATTTGACATAGGTGATTTAAACTTCCCATATAGTAATCCATACATAATTAAAAATGGCATTTGTGGTTCATCAGTGGCCTCCTGACACTGGAAGAGCAGGTGTTTTGTTGACATTTTAAGATCGGGATGATCTTCGAATTTGAAATTCTCTCTCAGTGCTATAGCCTGCTGACTGCCAAACTGCAGCACTGAGAAGCCTTTTAGCAAGGGAGGACAGTGCGGGCTGGGCTTTGGAAACTCACTTGACCTGTTTTGACTGGTTTGAGTTGTCTGGAATCAGTTTCATGTTTTGTTGAACCTGTATTACCTCCAGGTCAAAACAAGCACTATCTGTGCTAGGTAGCTGTTTATAGACGTGTAACATCAACTAAATTAGAGGACTTGGACTGCTCAGTCTAAGCTGAAGAACTGAGGCTCTTGACTCTTTGGATCAGTTTGAATGACCCAGTGGTTGAAGCTCCTTGTCAGGGAAGACATGGCTCCTGTACAGCATTGTTTGCTGAGATGTGTGAAAAGTCTTGCATTGCTATGGCCCGTGTTACTGACTTTTTGTGAATGTACAGAAGAACTTCAGCCTTGAGGGACACTGATCTGGCACCTTTCCAAAGCACAACACTGAACCAGACCCAAAGATTTAAGGTGGAGCTGAGGCACCCAGCCCCCAGGCTGGAGCAGCTCTTTGCCAAGATGTTGGAGCCATAATATACGTGTACACCTTGGACTCACATGCTCAAAGCAAAATGTGACGAAAAAAACCTTTCAAGATGAAGGCTAAGGGTCAAGTGTTTAGCAGTATCAGACATTCCTAACTTCAATCATTATTATACATAAACAAAACCTATAAATGCATATAAGGGGATATTAATAGGGTAGTAATAATAGTAAGTTCATAGTTACAATACTAAATATTAGAGTAAAATCAGGTGTTTGGGAAGGACCACACCTGCTCATTGTTCCAAGCAGAAGCACAATATCCCTTGGATATAGGAGACAGCCTTTACACAAATTATTCTGTAACCAACTTCTGCAAGGATCTAGTTGCTTACACTACTGCTTTTGACAGAAATTACTTCCTAAAAAAAAAGAGTGGGCCACTTGTGATAGCCAGTATGATGACACCTACTTTTCAGAGTTCTGGGTCATAGCCCCATCCTGGAATACCTGTACTGGAGACAAGAGAGAGAGACACTCCTATGCACACCAGATGATGAATGATGTGGTTGTTGCCTCACTCCATTTGCTGTCATCTAGAGATGATATGTTAGTTAGAAAATGGAAAAGTTATTTGCAAACACTTTCAACACAAGTCCTTATTTTCATATCTGCAACAACTAACACTAATTGTTAAGCAACGAATGAGTGAGAAGTACCAGAGTTACTCACATCTCGGTGTAATTTCACAGTGTCTTTTCTCCTGTCCATTTCAGGAGACAAATAGCTCACTTGAAACTCAACATGTTGCACTGCCAATAAATCGCAACATCAAATGCTTTGATTTAGTGTCATTTAAAATTCTTTTTAAAATAAAAGTGAATTGACACAGTGAGTTTTATTTAGTAGTTTTTTCTATCATTTCCTAAGTTTTTGCTTACAAAAACAGTGTAGAAAGAAGGATACCATTGTATGGAGAAAATATTTGCCTAGTATTTGACTTTCTGTAAACTTTTAAGGGCAAAATTTTATTATTCAGAAAAGAAAAAATACTTAACAATTCCTGCACATATTTTACTGCTTTCAAAATTGTTGAGATAGAAACTTACAAAGGTATCAATTTTAATAGGTATTAGAATAATATGCCATTTTCTAACAGATGAATAATTATACTATTACACTTTTCTGCTTCATGAAGATTTCCCCTGACTTTGGTAGGAATTCTAAATGTGAAAGACATATAGGCTCAAGTCCTTGGTGTTGTTCTCAGTGCTGAAATAGTATCTGTTACAAGTGCAAAATTTCCAGCAGATGCCTCTCACTATGTCATTGAACTTTAGTAGTCTCTCAGTTTGAGTTCAATGAGACCATTCAGGCTTTTAAAGATAATAATAGTGATAGACAGGATGAAGACCAAATTTTCTCTAAAACATATATATAATGAAAAATATAACTTAAAGATTTACAGAATGAAATTATTTATTTGGGTATTTAAGCAAGTAACCTGATATAAACAGATCCTTTAAGCAAACATTTTTTGTTCTCCTCCAAAGGCCAAGCATTGGTTTAGAAATCTAAATGCAAATAGAAGTAAACTCTAATTTTGAGAGAAGCTCAAGAAAAACAAAATTTATCGGTTATTCAGTACCACTAATTAGGTATTTCCTTTACTTTTTAAAAGTAAATTGTAATTTACCTAGGAAAAAAATGCATGGAATTCTAAGGATAATTCCAATATAATACCACAGAAATGTAAATAGGTATAACAGAAATGAATAAAGAATTCAACAGAAAATGACCATGGTATCATTATGTTTTCAACCTGCCTATGTCACGTAATATAAAATTGGGTCTGAGGTGATAGAAAAATCTGTAAGTTATCAGAAAAACCAATGGGAAAGACTTGGTTTTCAATTAAATGGGACCTTTTTCAAAATAAAGAAAGAAATACAATAATTTATATTCTGAATATATACAAGTTTGAAACTTATAAGGGCCTATTAAATACATATATATCCATTTAATGCTTGTGAATTTAATACAAGGGCATAACGGATGTTGGGAGTGCAGATCTTCGAAGCTGATGCAACTAGTTACCGACCTTCACAGGTTCTCCTCCTACAAATGCTGGAGCAGTGATGCTTTTATCTGGAGTAATGGGAGAGAAAGGAAGTCATAGCCAAAACCACAACTCACCCAGAAATTAAAACTGGGGAAAGCGGGCAGGAAGATATCACTGTGTACTGGGTGTTTCTGGAAGCAGAGGCCCCAGCTGTGATCCTTGTAAGTGTTCAAGGCCAGGTTGGATGGAGCTCTGAGCAACCTGGTCTAGTGAAAGGTGTCCCTGCTCATAGCAAGGCGGTTAGAACTAAAGGATCTTTGAGGTTCCTCCCAACCCAAGTCATTCTGTGATTCTGTGATCTGCAAAAGAGAAACAGTCAGAACATCAAGCAGAGAGCAAAAACAGGGAACAGTGGACCTGGCAGAAGAAAAAAAATAATGGCTAGAGGAAGCTTTGGAAATGCAAACTATGGAAACACCCAATTTTAGTCTGAGCTGGAAATCAGGCCTTTGCTCTCTGTAGAGAAAAGGTTTGCATCAAGGAAATGTCATAACCCATTCACCACCAATTTTCCTTCCTATAAGGAAAGAAAAATCACAAGATTACAGATGTTTTTCAAGGTAACCAATTATTCTACTTTTTTAAATACTTCTTTCCTGGTTTGGGAATTTTTTCATTTATTCCCACTTGCTTGACTTATAGCAGCCATTTATTTGATTGCTGTTTGTGAGCTCCATTTGGCTGGCTCCATTTTCCACACTCAGGTGGGATATGACCAGAAGACTCTGCTGCTTTGATTAAAACACTGACATCTGCATCTGACAATATATTATTTTGACTCTTCCAGCGTTTGGAGAGTATAACTCAAAGTATGAAATCATCATTTGAATTAAAATGTGGGTAAGTCCACAAAGCAGCTGTGACTAAAGGGAAGTCCAGGGGGTGAGATTGAGCTGTACAGGGGGGTTCCCCTGTTCAGGAACATCCACAGCAGCCCCAAGCCTTGTCAGGATCTGGAAGCCCTCAGTAGCCAACTAGGTGAGAAAGGGGCGGTGCCAAGAGCAACCATGGGAGACTTAAATGGTTCCAGGGCCCATGAGCAACCCGGAGTGTGGCACATCAGTTTGCACAGCTGTTCACACAGGGAGGGCTCCTCTCCAGCCACTCAGGTGGAGCCAGTAGAGGTAGCAAATGGACTGAGTACCTGGTAAGGAAGAATAAAGAGATCCTTTTAGCCCCAGTGTTATTAGCATAGTAGTTTAAGCTTCCTTAGTTGTGGTGTTGACACACCGTCAAGCTCGATCCCCTGTAGCGAGGGTCACTGACCCAGCCATGTCAGAGGCCTCCAGCCGGCCAGACCTGCTGATGGTAAATCTAGCTCTCCAGGTCACAGGCTGCCAGGAGTGCCTGATGCTTCTTTGCGAGGTTGGGATGACAAAGAGTTATTTTGCAGAAGGTGTGCTGTGTTTGAGGAGCTGTGTTGTCACGTGAAGGAGCTAAAGGAAGAAGTGAACAGGCTATGCAGTACTGGAGTGAATGAGCAAGAGATAGATTGGTTATTTTCAGCAATGCTACAGTCTCAGACTCCCAGGAGTCTTGAACCTCCGTTGTGGTGAAGAAGCAGATGGACTCAGAACCCTGCAGGGTAATTAGTCAAAGGACTGTTAGCCAAGGCTCTGTTAAAGATGAAGGCTGGAGGCACATCACAACACATACCAGGAAGAAGGTTCCTCCTTCTCTGGGTTTGACAAGTAGGACTGGTACTTTTTACAACAGGTGTGGGGCTCTGGATATAGACGGCCAAACAGCTGATGAGGTTGGCAAAGATCCTTCTGGGATAGTGTGGCTTCCTAAACCAACACCACCTGCACTCTGCATCAAAAGCTCCTCTGTTAACAGGAAAAGAAGGGTAGTTGTAATAGCAGACTCCCTTCTAAGGGGAATGGAGGATCCGATATGCAGACCAGACCCAACTCACAGGGAAGTCTGCTGTTTCCCAGGGGCTCGGATAAGGGATATTACTGGGAAAATCTCCAGTCTACTAAGGCCCTCTTATTACTATCCACTATTGGTTGTTCAAAATGCCAGCAATGAAATAAAAAATAGAAGTCTGAGGGCAATCAAAAGAGACTTCAGTAACAACATACACATGGCCTCAGTTTAAACTTAGCCTGTAACAAACCTGAAAAGTAACTGTGGGCATAGGCTGGCTGCATACCTATTTCCCACTTCCCCTCTTAAAGGATCTGTGCTTGCTTCACTCCTTAGGGAGAAACTGAGATGAAGTAACTTCTGAGGTCCCATTTTAGACCTGCCTGAGCTTAGTCTCTATCCACTCACTGGAACATTTAATTTAGCAAAAGTATCTATTTAAGTAGAGTCCAAAGTACAGACTCTACTCCATACTCCGCCCAATTCCACTAATCACAACACCTCCCATAGGTGTGCCCCACGCACAGGGAGTCACACACATAGCAACCCCAACAGTTTTATGACTTCAGGCTTTGACAGATTTGCAGCACAAGATCCCAATCTGAGTAACATAATGATGGGCCATTAGCCTATGCCCCAGGCCTGCCATGAGATCTCTGGTGCAAGAATGTACACGCCCCATGAACAAGCTGAGCCTTGCTCATTAAATATCACAGGAATCATTCCAATTCTGTTTACTTTGATACGGGCAATTGAAAACTGGTGGATCAGGAGCTGATCCATGGGAAAATCAAAAGTCTTCACCTCAAGAATGGGAGGGTCAGTCAAAAATGTCCCAGATAGGTGGAAGAAAACAGCTTCAGATTTTAATCTGCTGGTGAACTTTGAGATTCAAAAGGTTTTATATAAGCTTCAAATCAAGACATTCCCAAGGAGAAGAAACAGTTAAGGTAATAAACATAGAGAATAATGGAAAAAAAAGAAGAAACATACAAGTCATGTTGAAGTACATCTGATTTGGTTTTTAAAAGTCAATCATAAAAAGTGCTGAGTAATATCAAGTACCTTTGACTTAACTGATTACACATTAACTCTGAACCACTGTCTGCTAAGCCAAGTTAGGGACTCTGCAGATACAATTCAAATTTACTGTGCTACAATGTTTTGCTTTTTGTTTTTCACTGTTAGGCTTAATTCAAATTATTAACTACAATAAAATATCCAAATCTTTTAAATAATATCTTAATGATGTGACTGATCAGCAAGACCACTAATACTATGGAATATCAGAGGAACTAGCAATGCAGTAAGTTAACGAAACCCAAAGAACACAAATTTAAAGGCATGGTTTAAAAAGCTGTAGCACCAATATATTGATAAACTGTGGTCCAGAAATGATAAATAAGAAGAAAAACTGGTTGTGCAGGAGTTTAGTTAGCACCTTGGGAATCATTGTCAGCTCTAGTCTAACATAACAGGATTTAGAAATCGTGTGACTGAGTCATATTATTCAAGTCACATTTTAAGTGTATGTGAGCTTTTCCTCCTTCAAACCTTTTTTGTTAACTGCATTTCTTCTCAGTGTGAATGTTAAAACACAAACATGCATTTGGAACTGGTGCATATCTCTACTTTTTTACATAAAATGTGATTTTAGTTGATAATTACCCTGTGTTTTATTGCTAATTAACTTCTATGTACGCAGTAACTTAGCATTGCTCTTGAAACATTTTCTACTGCACTTTGATCTGATCAGCACTGCTCCCCCTTTTTGCTCTCGCCAAAACAGCTCACAAGATTTTGAGTGTATTACTGATTTTATTCAGTCTCCTGTTTAAACACTTTGTATTTGCCATATGTATCTGCCCTATTTTGCAATGGCTAGCATTCATGACATGAATGCTTACTCATTTTAGGGCAATACCCCAGTCACTGACTTTTTTCGGTTTGTGGTCATGTATTTCCTGCACTTCCCTGTGTGGGGTTTCAGAAATGTCTGTGGGTGGAATCACAGTTGTATGATCATCCTTGACAAACTTGATCATGATGACAAACTTGTCTGGATTTCACTGTCTCCTTTTTCACTGCTTCTATGTCTAACCATTGGCTCATATAATATTCTTACATCACAGTCCATCAATAACACACTTTTTAATAGTTCTGGGATTTTTCGTCTACAGTCTTCATCATTCATTCTTCTCACTTGGGTAACCGTGTACTCTTTAGACTTTCTCTAGAACTGTTTCTGTTTGCAAAACAGGATATTCACCCTACTGCTGATTCATCCTTATAATGGACAGGACTGTGAGAACTGAATCTTTTAAGTTTTCTTTACACACATTGCTTTTTCTCTCCTCCCCTCCCCTCCCCTCCCCTCTCCTATCTTCCAATTTGAGCTATAGCTATGTTCAGTACTCCAGAGAAATGAAAAATGTCCAGATGTTGTTTATATACATACACCTGCCAGCTAATGAGTTAATACATGATATTTGTTTTTATAATAGTACAAACACTCTTTAGTTGCCCCAAATATTTGCTGCTACCAAAGACTGCAGTATTCCCAAGGCAAATTAAATTGAATTATAGCCATGAAAAATAAAAAGTACATTTTGATGGTTACAAACTCAGCTATCAGAAAGTTAAAAAATCCCAGAATTGTAGGCCTTTAATCAAGGTAAGTATAATGTAGTTACATTAATTTTTCACTATAACTTTGCCAAATTCTGAATATATAATCTTGTGCAGGGAATACAGCATTCTTCAAAATTTTGTTATGTTACTCAGAGCATACAACTGACTACCTTACTATACTGCAAATATAAATCCTGTTTAGGGTACACCAGCATTAATATTTTCATGGATGCTCATCAGTAGGGAAGTTAAATGCTGGGGGTTTTTTATGCTAAGAGTGCTTTACATGTTCAGAGGGCAAGTCCTGAACACACCACTGTTTTTTATAGCTAGACACTATAGATATGTATTCGTTTTGATGGGCTTAGCACTTTGGCAAATCAGACCTAAGCTCTCAAATTGACATGAAGAAAATGAGGGTCTATCAGATAATTAGCCATGGTGTGATCTTATAGAAATTATCCACAGAAATGGATGGAATATAACCATCTAGGAGAATCTTTAGTTAACTTAGCCAGGACAGCCACTGCTCCAGCAGTCATCCCCTTGCCTCACCAGGTTTCCATCTACAACAAAGAAGAATCAAGAGTTCTCCAGTCTCTTTGACTACATAATCTAGGTTTATCTGTAAAGCTCATTCCTAAATTACTTTGTTCTAGATATGTGTATAAATTAAACTTTCCTCATTAAAAACTCAGAGCGAAAATGTGAAAATTCTTCCACATGGCATCTGTAACACAGCTCCCTTTTTATTTAACTCTCAGAATAGGATGTCTCACTTTCCCATAGTCCACATCTTAGATTGCCAGTCTATTTTCTTGCAAAGGTAAAGACTCTACAGCTTCAGAATGAGTGGAATTAATGGCTTATCTGGTGGCATGCTAGCTATTCCTTCTTCTCCTTCAGTGAATGAATTTTATGCCAGATTAGGAAGTAACCAGTTCTCACTGTGACCACATGATAGCTGTAACAGAAGGGAAAAGATCGGCTTGCATGACTTGTGGCACAGGTGGCAGTACAGAGAAACAGGACCATGTCTGTCGAGGCTTTGCAGTTGTACAAAGCAAAATTGCAGCCAGGAAGATGTAGCATTTTCTGTTGGTCCCTTCTTATCTTGATTGCCTTGCCCATAGCTTTTATGTTTTCCCAGGGTCAATTTTTGACCCAAATCCCTTTCTTCTTTCCCAGTGAGACTCAGCCTGCAAACTGTAGGAACCATCTCAGAGGTTTTTTACCTAAGTCCTCTTGGCTTCTCCTCTCCCACACTGTCATTCCCACTCATTTCCAGTTCCACCTGTGTTCTTGGATTTCACCTTTGATTCATATCACAATTCCACATTTTAATGTCTACACTGAGGCACCTGCCAGTCTGTCATATTTCTCCTCAAAATCTTTTCTATTCTTACTGTCATTTCCTTTCCTTTGGGTCCCAGATTTCATCTTGCCCATTCATCCTCAGTTTCCCCTCATATGTTCCTAATCCTCCTTTTTTCCCTTTCCTGGCTCCCATTTATGATCTCTTTGCCTATTCAGTTCCTGTCCTTGTCCCTGTAGAACTCTCAGCTTTTTTTTTCTGATGAGTCCATATATTGGTGTATGTAGCAAGTATGTGTTTGGCATGGCATTCCACATGATAGTGGGAAGTGGGATCAAGACTTTTGATGTGCAGGGACGGATGAGTGGGACTGCTCAGCCATCTCAGCGTGGGATCTTGTTCAGAGCTCAGGCCGATTGGCTGTGATTGACACAGCAGGCCATGAGAGAGAGTCTGCAGTGCTGTGTTACAAAAGTGTTAAATGCAGATTGGTGTGTACTTGAAGGAGAAAACACAAAGTGAGAATCAAATTATTACTCTTGAATCAAGCGAGATTTAAGAGGTCTGTAAGCCTTTTTGTCCTACAGTTAAATCACTGCATTCCCCTTTGCCTGTATTCTAGCAGGAAGGGAGACGGAGAGCAGGGAACAAAAAGGCTTTTAGTTTCATTGCCCTGAATTCAGCCCGATCTCTATTAGCTCAGAGCTTCACTTCCAGAGAAAACAGCTGCTGAGCTAAGAGCTGGAAGCAGACCCAGTTCCAGTGGCATCTTCACGGACTGAAGCCCCAAAGGTCCAGCAGGTCATTAGAGTATACAAAACCTCTTTTCTTGTGGGGCTTATAACCTAAATAAATTTGGACAGATTATCTTTGACACAGAGGTTAATTTGTTGACCCCATTTCAAAGTTGAATGCCACTGCCATTTCTCAAAATCACTAAAAATGTTACCATGGCTATTTTTCTTTAGCATTGTTCACAAAAATACATAATTTTTTTTGGTTGAAATACTTCATGCACACTTAAACTGAAGGCAAGAATGGCCTTGCAGTATTGCAACTGCAATGGTTATAGCAGATCAAAGCTTTAAGCTGTTGAAAATAACCTTTGAATGAGTGCTGAGTGAGTGGAAAAGTAAGCCTTGTTCCCGCTGTTGCTTATGACACATATGTCACTGGTGTTTCAATGGTAGAGAATCTGCTCTTGTCTAAGACTGGGAGTTTAAATCTTTGTGCACATGAAAGCTACCCAGCAGAACAGGCATTTGTCCATGTGCTGCATATAGCAAAATCACACTGTGATGTGTAAAATACTGTACAGATTGCAGTATATACTGTTCAAAGTTTATTTTGAGTCTTCTGCATTTTCATAAGACAAAAAAATATGATCTATATCATCTTACAACATTGGCAGTATGAAACATACACACAGTATGCATTTTGAACCGTAGCATATGTACAGAATGTTCACGATTTAAACAGGAGAAATGTAGCTGAGCATCCATCTATCTATCTATCTATCTATCTATCTATCTATCTATCTATCTATCTATCTATCTATCTATCTATCTATCTCTGTAGGCTTACTACCACAGTATTAGGAACCTCTCTGAAATCTTTCCAACTGAAAAGCCCTCCAAGCTTACCTTATGAATTCTCCATCCCTCCCCCCAAACCTGTAAGTACTTGCAAATGCCTTCACCTGCCTCCAGCCTGCAACTGTTTCTAGAGGTTTTCTAATACCTACAAAGGACACTTGAAGAAAATTGTCAAGGAGCCCTTACCACTGTCGTGGAATAACAGCAATAACACCCCACCGGTAAGAATAACAGCTGGACACAGCTGTATCCAGCTGGAGGATAACATTATCCATTTCCAAATATAACAGTATTTGCATTCTTTCTCCTCACTTATGGCCATGCTGCAGCAAGAGCTCTTTAAAGATCTCATGACAGCTTGAAAACTGAAAGTCCCTCCAATTCTTAATAAACTACTTTTCCAACACGAGACCATATCACTATAGACTAGGCTTGCACATTCTGAAAACTAAATTAATTTCCTCTTTCCTGATAGAGTTACATTAAAGGGAACTGTTCAGCCTCACCCTCTTTCTCCAGTTAGTTGAGATGCCAATATCTATGGATACATCTATTATAATTTTAACTGGGTACGTTATGTGTAAATATCATCCAGCTGGATTTGCATTGACGTAATTCATACTATATATAAGACATCAAATTTAAACATGTTTTAGCTTCCTGCTCTTTGAGATTCCTTCACTAGTTAAGAATTTAATCCATCCTCTTGGACTTTTTAAATGGTTGACACAGAACAGTACTCAGCATTCTTAGAGGACTTAGGACCTTTCAGGGTTTGTTCCCTGTATTTCAAAGTGCTCGTGGTGTGGTTCAAAATGCTTTTTGGTGTGTGGGGAGGGTTTTTTTTTTTCATCTGCAATTGACCTGAGACAGTAACTTACAGCAAACATGAAAAGTGCAAACTAAGAAAGATTGTTGTAACCCTCTTCACACCCTTTGGCAGAACTACAGTGATCTTGGTGTTTTGACGTTTTGATTATGGATGAGGGCTTACTCTAGCTGCCACAGCTATTTAATTGTATGTGGACAGTTCTTTCTCACCAAACTGAACTGAAACACTAAATTTTCACAGCAGAGGTCACTTGTAAAATGAGTAATATTTTACTGTGTAATGTCTTACAGTGCAATGCTTTTCAGTTCTGAATTACTCCTTTTCCATGAATTTACAGGACTAGTAGCTAAGAAACCCCTTGGGATTTCCAAGCTGGGGATTTCAAATACAGTTACCTGCAAAAAATTCTAAAGAACTACAAGTGAAGCATTAGTTTCTCTTATGGTTTCCCTCCATGCATCATATTGCACAATAAGGGTGTCTCATTTTTTGATCTCAGGAGGGATAGACAGCTGATGGTTTTAAGCAGTGTTGCTCAGATTTGGGTCACTTTTAATGTGAGACACACTAATTAGATTTTCCCTGATTAATACAATGGCATTTTGAAGTATTTCACAACAACTAAAAGGAATGTCTGAGGAAGAAGACACACAGCTCTGATGACTGCAAACCCTCAGATATGCCTCAGGCTCTTAAAAATGACAAAATCTGCTAAAGTCAGGAAGGTTTTTAGTTAACCGGCTTTTTTATCTGCTGAGATTCATTTGAGACTCCACAATTCTGAAAAAAACTTCCAACAGGACAAGTCAGAAGACTGGTGTTCTACAATTTGTTTCCAAGATGGAAGGAATATATAAAGCACCAAAAACTATGAAACACACAACATATGATACTGCACGTGGCCAAAAATGAGCATGAACGTGTCTGTCAGCATTCAACCAAACCACAGTTCCAAAACCTGAAGGATCTTACTCCATCTCTCAGTGTGAATTCGCATTGAAGAGTATTTTACATCACAGCAACATTTGAGTGTACCTTGTACCAAATGGCAGTGGAGCTGCAAGGCACTGCTGCTGCCCTGGTATTTCGTTAGCCCCTGCCCTGCCATGAAGTATTAAACTCCCTGGACCTCTCTGCTACTCCACTTCATCCCACTGCCTCACGCTGGGGATGTCCCCATTGCCTCAGTTTTTTGTCTCTCACCTCCTCCTCTCCTCCATAACACACCAGAGGAGCTGGCACAGTGGGAGGACTGGACCCAGTTTCTTCTCATACAGCCCAACGTTAAGAACCAACCCCCGCTATTTGTATCTCATTTATCATACCTCAGATTAATTATGAAGCTGTGGAATATTGCCCTGCTTTTTAAAGGAACACATATCGGGAGTCTGTATCAAAACCAAGTGGAGGTCCTTTAAAGGGCTGCCAGAGCTGCTACCTGTCCGAGTCTGGCACCGTTCGCACTGGGGACACGCCACCGCCACCCGAGGCCACGTCTGCGGGGCACCGAGACCCTCCCGGGTTGCCGTGACGGCTGAAAGTGACTGAAGGGCAGGGAGCACTGAGATTCCCCCCATCCCTCCCGGGTCTCCGTCCTGGGACCTTCCCACCGCAACGGAGCCTTTTC
>VZTD01003429.1:121761-215212 GCA_013397725.1 Rhagologus leucostigma | reverse complement strand
TGCGGCCGGGGCTGGCGCTGGGGCCGCGGGCGGCAGCTGCGCCCCCGGGGGCGAGGGGGAGCCGGGGATGTGCGACGGAGGGCGGCGGCTCCTCTCGACCGCGGGCGGGGGCGCCCGCTGGCACGTGGGATTCTGGCTTCGCCTACCGTGGGTGCTTGGAAGCCCGTGCTCCAAAAGGAGCGGTGGACGTAGCACATCCCTGGCATGTGTGAGCATACGCGACGCTGAGGTTTTCTGAGAACCTGACCGTGAGCTCTGCGCCCCACGCAGCAGGACAGACCCAGAGCGGCCTGCGGCAGCTGTCCCGCGGACCCGAGGTGCGCTGGCCGTACCTGCAGCTACCGCTGCCGCGGGGTTGCGACATCGGCCCTCGCTGCCCTTCTCTTTGTGCCGAGTAGCTCGGGTCATGGACATTCTAGTGACTTCTGTTAGTGTCTCTCACGCTGTTGCCTTTAGTTCCTTTCAAGTGTACGGTCTGTAAACTCAAAGAAGGTACACACTTGTTTTGGGACACTTCAAGAAGAACTTTCAGGTTTTTTTGAGGGTAAAAGAAGCACTGGAACTATGCTTTCTGAATGCCTGTTACTTTATGTGCCGACATTTTCCCAGGTATTTTCCACTTGATGAAGTGAAATGCTTGGCCACCTAAAGCCAGTACTTGATGCTCTTCAGTGTCTCTTCTGCAGCTGATGAATAAATGTGTGTAAAGGCTGACAGAGGAGGAGTGAAGAGGGGGAGGGATCAGTAATCACTGGATCGTTTGCTTATTTTTAATTCATAAAATGAGATGCATAGAAAATAATAGATGTAATTCTGAATAGTAAAGCATTACTTTTCCTAATAATTGTAAGTTATTTTTGGAAGATGTAGACAAGCAAATGCAAAAAATAAATTGCACTACTAGGTTCTAAAAAAAGGTTAGAAAGGCAGTCTGGCAGTTTTTAGACCAATACCCCTAACTTTGGGATCTTGTATAGAATGAATTGAAAAACAGTGAAAATTCGTGTTTTGATCCCAGAAGGCATCTGTAAACAGAGATGGGTTATTTCCATGGTGTGCGGTTTGTAACTATTATATATGATTTGATTAGAGAGCCCAATCCATTCCTTGAGACATCCATCCCATGCATCCCAATGGGGTGCGTGGGGTCATCCCATAACACAAACTACTTGACAGAGTAGTCTGCGATGCAGCTTCATGCTTCAGCTCAGTTTATGAAATGGAGAGCTGCTGTTTGACAGGTCACTCCTCCTTATCATCATCATCTTTGTTGCTTATCTGACCCTCTGTGAGCTTGTTCTGGGAGTTAAACACATAAAAACTAATATTTTTTTGGATAGGTTTAGTTTGCTGCCAGTCTACCTCCCTAAAGAACATCAGTGTAGAAAACAAAAGGGGAGCAGGAAGGCAAATGGGAGGGGGTGCCAGGGAAATGGGATTGGGTGTCTTTTTAAGGCTAGGAGATATTATACTGGCTCAGCCATATTATAAAATTGTGCCTGTCAGTAGTTTAAATTCTAGTACAATTGTAAAAGACAAAATTTTTGAAAATGGAAACAGGCAAAGCTCTTGCTTGTAAAGTTTTCAGACAGATGTGGTAGGGACAAAGGATCAAAGAACCCATTTTGAATTATTTTTATACACCTTATGTCTGTAGAGTTTTTTAAGTGCACTCTTTAGAGTCTCCAGCAAAATGGTTTGGATGTTTGTGTCACAGCAGAATGATGTTATACAGAAGACCTCACAAGAAGGCTTACTGTCTTGCCCCAAAAACCAAACTGCTGTTTGGTTAATTAACTACTTGAAAGCCTGTGCTGTTTCTCAAACAAGTGTGCAAAGCACTAGCAAGCAAGCAAGCAACTGCAAATAACAAATGTTAAAACCCATCAGCCTCTGTGTGGTACAGCCCTCAGCATAAGTTGCTGGTGTTGAGGTACTATCCTGCTCCAGTAAAATGTGCAATTAATTCTTTCAGCATAAAGAGAGAAAAGAAATTATGCATGGCCTGTAGAAGTGCCTAGCAGCAGCCTGGTGATGTTCAACAGCCGTTTCTGATCTATGGGAAGAAGAGGGTGCAGTGGATTAAAAAATGGGGTTAGTGCTTAGTTCAAGCTTCTCAGATGTGGTGCAAGTCTGTGATCTCCGCTTGCTTATCTATCCCTTATCGGTTTATCCACCCCCATGTGTCCTCCACTTGTCAGATTTCTTCTTTCCGTTTCTTCTGTTTGAATCTAACAAACCCTGTAGCAGGTGGGCTACCCCCTACCCTCCCTCAGGAATCCACTGTAAATGCTTGGGAACCTGTTGACATAGGGAGTATTGGCAAATTGCTGCATAAATAAATGCCAAAGTCAAGGCTGTATTCCTGGTTGTGGATCACACCCATTCGGACAGAATCGCAGATCGTGTGGAGCTTGCTTATGCTAGAAAAAGTGTTTCTATTTCAGGTATGCATGTGCTTTTATATAAGTTAATATGTTGCCTTAATGTTGGTATGCTTGTAGCAGTGTGCAAACTCTGTTTAAGGGGATTGTTGTGTTTAAGGTACCAAGATAAGCTTTACCAGAATAACCAAGTTGGACATCTTAAGCACAGCCCTGCATGGATTCCATCAGGATTGCTACAGCAGACAAGTGTGCGTATATATAAATGAAGAGCTTAAGTAAGTGAATAAACACCACTAACTCCTACTTCAGAGTTCCGTATGTTTGTTTTGGTGGGTGATATGTCCTGCTTGACTGAGGCGAAGCATAACCACCTTTGTGGCTCTTGAGAGTTACACATCTAGGAGCATAATGAGGGTTTGTATATCCTGGAGAAGAGAACTCCCTAAATCCATCACTGTTGCTCCTTAAGCAGATGTTACAGGATTTCACCTTTTTTGGTGTGAGGTGCTTCCCCTCTGTTTCTTCTCAGGCTGAGGTGCTCTTTACTGGAGAAAAGGTGTTGTATTGACTTAATGTGCCATTCGCTTTTTCTGTAATGCAGTTGATGTAACCTGGCATTACAAGATTTGAGGATGAGTTCAGTACCAGTTTTCTTAGAGATAGGGTAGAAAGGAAGTGGAATTTCCTTTTGTATAAATGCTTATCATTTCAGTGCTTGTAGCAGTAATAACACAAAGGAAACTAACTAGAGTCTTTGCCAGGTTTTGTATCACAGATGGTGAAGAAACAGAAGTAGAACAAAAGTTTCTGTAATCACAGGAAAAAATAATTTGAGTTAAACTCAATGTCAAATGAGTCTCAGTGCCTTCTGCATTCTAAGAGAGATCTCTCTCTTACTGGTTAATGAAGAAAAGCCTATCTAGGCTGTTTGCTGGGGAACATATTTTCTCCAGAGAGCACTTCATTTTTGCTGCCGCACAGAAGTGTTTCTGCTATGGCAAAACCTGATGATTTCCTAGCCTGGAGACTGTACAGATTATTCTCTTTTGCCTTTATAAAATGTCGTACGTCAGCCCCAGCTTTTATTTGGTTTTCTTTTGGTGTTTTCAAACTGTTTTTTCACTAGCTGTACACAGTCTCATGGAGCAGGAGGTGAAATGTCAGGTGAAGCTGACTCCCATTTGTCTTCCAGCAGTGATGCTGCCCAAGTCAGAGAAAGGCCCTCGAGATCCCCAGGGCCTGTCGCCTGCTAACTTCCATAGATGTAGTACTATTCCACTTTTTCTTGCTCAAATTGATGCATATTTTTGGCTGCTAGTGTTCATTGCATGTCCATGACTGAAAATGGTCACCAATTGTAACCAACCATTTGTGGAAAAGGCTGGGGTGTTCTCTGACTCCCTCTTTGAAGAGCAGATGCTGCAAATTACTGAGAAGAAGAAGAGGCTCACACTGACCACAGATTAAAACCACTGCCTTAGGGGAAAGGGACAGTGGAGAGAATTGGAACAAAGATTGTTGTGTCCCTATTTATCTATTGGAATTGAATCCTTCTCCTAAGGTTTGCATCTCAAAGTTTTCCAGATAAAGAAAATACAGACTAAATCTGGAAACAGTCATTAGAGGTTTGTAACTGCTTGGAAAGTTAACACATATCTGATGTCAGCTGCATCAATGACAGGGTTTGTAAAAATTATTCCCTCTGCAATTCTATTGCTTTAACATGAAAGAAGGTAGATTTACATTACATAACAGGAAGAAATTCTTTATGGTGAGGTTGATGAGACTCTGTAAGAGGTTTTGCAGAGAAGCTGTGGCTGCCCCATCCCTGGAACTGTTCAAGGCCAGGTTGGATGGGGCTTTGAGCCACCTGGTCTAGTGGAAGGGGGCCCAGCCCATGGCAGGGGTTTGGATCTAGATGATCTTTAAGATGCCTTCTAACCCAAACCATTCCGTGATTCTGTAGATTTGTATGGTTGGTATTTTAATTATTAGGGATGGTCTTCACAGTCAGGATTGCTTGTGTGGAATGATATGATATGTGGCACGTGTTGTGGGTTTTGCTTTACAGCAGTAAAGGAATTTCTGTGCTGCATTAGATGGGACATGTACCTTCTAATACATTATTTCTGACCAATTCCTAATGCATCAGAATGTGGTATTAAAAAACCCCCAAACTTAAACAGTATAATTGTAGATTGAAGTCAACAGAAGAATTGCTTGATACATTTCTCAGAAAGGATTTTGCTGTGACTGGAGTTATGGATTTAAAGCCTTGCTGAAGCAAACTGACTTTCATTTTTCCCTTTTATTCTATATTTTAAAATACCTCTGATCTATACAATTACATTCATCTAAGATACTTTTCCCCAAAATTGCTCTCTTGAACCCAGACAGATATTGCTGAAAAAAATATAGATTTTGTCTTTGCCTTCAAGAACATCTTATCCTTCTCTGTGACAAGCTGTGAGCTTGCTAACAGCTCTCTTACCAAGTGAATTGTAGTTCACAAGATGTCATCAGCCTGTCTTTCTTACCACTTCTGCTAATTTAGGCAATATGTTAAGGTAGTTTTCAGTTGGAGGGAACATCAGGAAGGACAGCTAGAAGGATACCAGAAAAATCTGGCCTCTTCCTTCTTACCTTGGCTTTCTACAGAGGCCTTTTTCTCCATCGTTTTGATTGGAGCTCCAGGGAGTGCATGTGTTTTCATGACCTCCTTTTGTTTACTGTCATTGTCCGCTCTTACTCCACTCTGAAAAGGACTGAAGACTGAAACTGTTTAAGGCAGAAAAGTAACAGTTCTGTTTCTTAAGTAGCCTTAGAAAACCTTTCTTTCTCACCATCACACTTGGGTTTTCTGTCAACTGTTCACTGCTGTGCCAAGATGTGGTGGAAGCTTATTTCCTTGCTTGCTTCTACTGGTCAGAACTTAAGTGAAGGTAGAATAAAATGAAGTCAGCAAAACTAGAACCTTCTCAAGGTGAACAAGTCTCCATTCACAGGCTTTTGGTTTTTCTTATGGCTCTAATAGACCTGGACTACATCATGAGTCTTGCACAGTAGTGAGTTTCAAGATAAGTTTTTCTTTCCCTTTTTTTTTTTTTTCAGTGCTGCTTCTCATCCTTCTGATGTGTAGCCTGGGTGTCATGTACATTTTGAGTTCCTCTTCCTACCAAAGCTTTGAAGATGACAGTAAAGATGAGACCTCTTTTAGAAGATAGTGAACGTTCCCAATAATTTGATTTACAGTATTCTTTGCTTAAGGTACACTGCCACCTAGCAACAGTTTTCCTTCCCTCCCAGTTTTCTTGACCTACTTTGTTGGGGGTTGTTCAGCTTTATAGTTTGTACCTGGTCTGGTCTTGATCAGCATCCAGAACCCACCAGTAGATGCCATCCTGGTAAATGTATGTGTGTGAGAGGTGGAGATATTTTTAGTGGCAATAAGAACTACTAGCTTCAGGTTTCTGACTAAAGTACAATAGTTTATACTTTCATGGTGTTTTTTCCTCCCCGTATTTTTGTGGAAAGAGCCTATAATTTTTTTTCCCCTTGGAATTATTGATTTTCCTTTCTTCTGTTCTTTATTCTGTGGAGCAAATAAAATTAAAGGGTGGGAATTAAAGGGAATTGTTTTCAGCTCTTTTTATTATTCCAGTGCAACACGGAGCATGGGGTGTCCATCTAGAGCACTGTACACAAGGGCACAGAGCTTACAGAAAGTTCTGAACAGTTAACCCTTCTGCTCCTCTTCCAAGCTGAGAGTCCCAAAGATATGAATGAGGACAACCCAAGTGAATACAGAGTGCTTCAAAAATTATATTCATGCTTACCACTGTATTTAGAGGAGGAAAGCAAGCTGGTTGGCAAATCTTAGCTGAAACATTACAAATAAAGGCTGGTGTGAAGGAAGACAGAAGAGGGCAAATCTTAATCCTGGTGTCCCCTTACAGGAGCTATGAACTAATGAACTTCTTCTTTAAGCATGATGGTGAAACTTGCCCCCCCGATATGTTTTAATAATTGGTGATATAACTCGACAGCTGCATCATCAGGCGACTGCAGGACTTCCTGGAGTCTCTACTCACAAAGCTACCTGGATCTTACCTCTCCCAGCAAGGAGTGACTTCACTGGGATGCAGGGACTTCGCTAAGTCCCAGGCTTGCAGTCTTGCTTGTGGACTCCCCCTCAGTTCCTCTACTGTAAATTGGAGGTCAGTGTGGTCTCTTGATTTACGTATCACGCGGACAAATACTTCACTGGGCGCTCAGAGAGTTGTCAGAGATGCTGAAAAGAACTCTTCCATGGTATAACTGCTCAACATGTGCTGAGGACCTGTTACCTGTCCATCCCTTTCTCCTATATGCTGAAATACAAATTCTAGGTATTGTATTTTTGCAATATTCAGCTAAGCTGTTGGATTGTGCCAGCCACTTTAGTGTTTTGCTCGGTTATGAGAATTACAGTCCCATATAAAATTGTTTGAGTTTGTTGGTTTTTTTTTTTCCAGTCAAGTGTTTTGATTAAGAAGTTGGGCAGGGCTTGTTTTGATAAAGTGATATAACTGTTCTTAGCACTCCATCTAGTCATTTATTTAACTTAGTGCATCGTAATGCCAGAGAGTGGGGGAAATACAGAAGCTAAAAGAAACAGCATAAGTGCAATGTTAATACACTATATGAAGTTAAGGAAAATCTCACTGTTAAGTTGGCAGTCTTTTTCTCTTTTATCCAAGTTTTATAGATCTCCTTGGTAGTGGAGCCAGGCTTGGAACACATTTTCCTGACTTCTAGTTTTGTGCTTTAACTTGCTGCCTTTTCTTTCCAAGACACTTAACATACATGTATGACATTATAGCTGTCTGGTAAACTAACTTTTTCAACCAGGAGGCAGATTTTGAATTCTGATTTAAAACTTCAGTAGTGTTCTTTTTCTTTCCCCACCGTTTACTGATCCTTCTACAAGAAGCATGTAGGATTTTAGGCTAATATCCATTTGCATGCCGTCTGGGAGAATTTTGGCTGACTGAGAGTCCCATAAAACAAAAGTTTCCTCTTTACAAACCACATGGATCTTGGCTGTAGATATTCAGTCCCTTTCTCCACAAACTGTTTTTAATGGTGCCAGATTCTTCTGTTTCTTCTCCTTGTTTGGCACATGTCAGGAAAAAAAAATCTTGGCTCTTGTATAGAACATATCTTGTTTCCTCTTAACTGCTCGTACTTTCTATTCGTAATTCAAATCAGCACAAAAATGCTATGGTTGTGCTTCTCGTGATTTAATCTTGTAGTTTCTTAAGCAATATTCCAATGTTCTTAAAAAAATAATGCTCTCTCATACTGTAGGCCTAATGGTAGGAGGTTCTAGCTGAATGCAATGGATGCATTCCTGTTGATTTTGGAGAATATGCATGGAGTCCTGGCAGAGTGGCCTGCTCAAGCGCTGTGGAGGCACGTGAAGAAAGAACAGACGGGCAAAATGAAGCTAAAATGGGGTGTTAGAAGAGTACCCTCTGCACAGTCCAGCTGCCCCTTTCTGACACTGCAGTGAAAACCTGGACTGCAACACTGCTCTTTGTAGACTCGCGTCCATAGTGGGTGGTTGAAGAAGTGTCTCCTTCCTGGCCCATGGCATCCCAAGGGTCTGTCAGAGAGCCTGTGCATGTTTGTCACAAGCTACTCGTTTTCCTTGCTGACAGCCTTGCTCTGTACCCTTTGAGCTTTTATTTCTATGAGTCATTGTGCTTCTGATGGCTAAGGCAGAGTGCAGCACTGCTGAGTATGGTTGTCTGATTTATTGTGACTCCCCCAAAAATTCAGCAAACTGCTTAGTGGCCTGCTCTTTCCTTAACCCATTGTCTTGCTTCTCATAAGATCGTTCCCCAGATTTCTCGAGTGGTCATTACAAATTTTTATGTAACTTGCCTTGTCTAAAAAGATTTGAAAAAAATTAAAAATTTTTGAATGATATGTTGAAAAAATTATCATAGAAAATTGCCACATTTCATTACTTTTTAAAGTGATATAGTATTTAGAAAAAAATTATGGTCTCATTTCAGCATGGTGTGAGAACACAGAAGTTTTGCAATTATTAGCTCTGGCAGCTCTGTTTATTTTAAAAAAAACCCCAAGAACAGGAACCCATATATTCCTTAACATGAGAAAACTATTGCTGTTAAAACACAGTGGACAGAACTGATGAAGAAGTCAGTTTTTCAGTCTTTTTGTACTCTTGCTTTCCCTATGTATGCATGCCATCAAAAGGCTGGGTCTGCCCCTTTGTCACAGAGTAATGCTGTAGTCTCTGAAGGCTTCAGAGAGATGGTCTCCAGCTTTCTAATAGCACCCCAAGGAAAACCAAAAAATATTTTTAGAAACTCCCATTTAATCAGGTTAACAAAAAGCAGGATGCGTACAAAAGAAGGACAGTTCCTAGTATCTCCTCAGAGAAAATTTGAGTGACTTCCATTGCTGGTCCACTCACCTGATGCTACAGTAGTGTTTGGTCATCACATCCCTAGCTGGAAAGTACTGCTCTGTGTTTTCCTCTTCACTGCTGGCATGGTTTTTCAGGTTACAATAGCTCATCTTCAGAGCTTCTGGTGTGAGATAGATGATAGCCATGCTAATTCTCTCCAGCTGGTTTTTCAGCATGAGAGGCTTTGGTAGTCGTATTTGGGATGCTTCTCTGAAAATAGCTCAAAGAGTGGATTGATGACAAGGCATAATTTTTTCCTTCAGTTATTCAGGAATTGATCTGCAATATTTACTCGGCTCAGACTTATACTTCATTAAGACAGAAAAACGTCCATGGAAGATTTACTTTTGTTTTGGTAAGTACCAGTATTGGTAAAATGCTTGCAGTGCATTATGTGTTTCCTCCATATCCCTCTCAAAAACTTCTGTTACTCTGTTGGAGCGGATTTTTTTACGTTTTTATAGGATTTTAAGATGACTAGGTTAGTTTCAGCATAACTGTTTTGCTTAAATAGCAAATTTCCTAGACCTACAGCTGAGGGTGAGGCGTGTTGCCAGAGCCCGCGCTGCAATGTTCATCTGCGATTCCTGTTTAAAAAGTAGCAGCTGTGTAGCTGTACGAGAAGTGAAAATGTCTCTCAGTTCAGGAGTCATCCAAGAACCAATTGTAAAACATGATGAACCCACTGAATTGTTATTTGGGAGGGAAAATGAAAGTACTGTGAGAGCTGACTTGTATGTGGTGCTCTTTTTAACCTTAAGTGCATGCCTGGAAGATTCTAATTCAACAGCAGTAGGACTTAGATGTGTGTATCTGATATTGAAATGGAGCCCATAGGGCATGACTACTACACAGAAGATGTTTAGGCCTCGCAGTGACAGTTGCCATCACAGTATCCATGACTGATGGTGATTCATTTCTAGGCCCTGGAGCAAGGGCAATAAGCTGGGGTCAGAGCCTGGGCTCCTTCTGAGGACCAAATGAGGGAAACTTGAAGTTTGTGTCCTAGCAGCTTGCACGTAATAATCTTTAAAGCCAGGTTAAATTATCTGTCACCATTAAGGCGTGACACAGAATTGTTCACAGCAGGACTGGAGAAGTTCCCCTGTATGTCAGTGTTCAGTGGCTTGGGAAACAGCTGCTTGCACAGTGTCTGGTTTTGTGGTCGAAGACAGCTCAATTTCTGGCATTGCTGCTTTAAGATACAAAAATTATAATCAAGCTTCAAAGAAATCGTGCATATGTGAATGAGTCAGAATTATTTTTTCTTCTATAAGCTGTTTAGTTTCTTGCATCTTATGTAGTGAAAACAGTGCTAGATTCTACTTGGTATTACCATGTTATGAGTGAAAGAATTTTTTTCATAACCTTTGGACTTCCTCAGACAGAACCACATCAGCTATAATAAATATAGAGCCTTAAAAACCTGTTGTTATGAAGACTTTAAAATAAAACTGTGCGGGCTGTGTCTGTTCAGTGGTAAGAAGCTAAAATAAGACAATGCTGAGATCTGTTGGGCTCAAAAGAAAGTTCAGGTTTCCTGCCTTCGTGATCTCCTTTCCAGAAGGAAACCCTTGTGTTTCTCTCTCAGAAGCCCAAGTCCAATAAAGCACAGTTATTGTGACCCATCCAGTCTTACCTCCCACATAGTCTAGTCCTTTGCATAATGTCTCCTGCATTAGCTATATTAAATTGTGTTTGAACACAACTGTGCATGGAAGGATATCCTGCCTTTGGTTTATTTTTTACTTTGAGGGGTGTTCTTACCATTCTGTTTTCATTTTTAGAAAAGAGGATGAATTCAATCTCGTTAGTGGATGTATATATCCTTTTAAACATTGAAAAGATTTAAATAAAAGTTATGAAAGATATCCTAAGATGTCTAGTACAAACAAACAAGGTCATCTCCTGTTCAAAGTATTAAATACTGCCGTTGCAAATAAATACCTGCTTAAAGGCGTGGGCAAGCTCATCTGACATGTCTTTACTTGTGGCTCAATGGCAATTTAGTATGGACTGAAGCAAATTGCTTTTTGTGCTTTTTCGCCCACTGCCAAGGATGTTTGGGTGGACCAATTTATGTGTGCTGCCTGCTGCTGCTCTATAGTCTCTGCATTGCATGCTTGCTTCATTGTTTTGGTAAAAAGATCAGCCAATTCTTTTAACAGAGACTGTGAAAGCCAGAGATAATTCAGAGAGAACCAGATGAACTGGTGCTTCATTTTTTTTGCTTAGACATAAAGAAAATCTTGTTTGTTTTGTTTTGCACACTATTTCAGCATATTTTTTTATTAATAATATCTCTGAGACTATTGTTTAGGAGTCAGGCATATGTGTTATCTCATGCCTCCAAATTGTGTTGCAGCAGTTCCAGATGCACTGTTCTCAAATGCACTGTATACAGTAGAAATGTGAGGTGTAAAGCTGTTTAAACTGTAGTGATACGGTTGGTTTCATCAAATTGAAAGCCCAGGAAGATTTTTCTTTTAATTGTTTTTAGCTCAAGTATAATGTGCTGATTTGGAATATCAGCTAGTTTCTGTTATTAGACCATGTGAAAAAACCCTTACATATGTGCATATAGTTGCAACTTTCTAGGTAATTGGTGGTGTTAGAAGTGTCCTGCAGAGATACTGTTTTGATCCCTTGGTCATTGTATTGAAGAGTGAACACCTGGCTCAGTTCTCAGTGAATGACTGCAGTGTTGTAGATGACTGGAAGATGGAAATCCCCATGTGCTATGATGGTGGTGGCTTCCGAAGTGAAGGCTGCCCTAGGATTCCCGCATGTGTAGGGCCTTTTCACCCCCACAGCTTTTGTTCAGTGGTCAGGATCCAAGGCTCTGGGTGACAAAATCCCTGCTGTTACCACACGTGACCATTTGTACCTCTGGTATCCTATTTAAGTCCCAGATACAGCGATGAGTTACATCTGCATCTTCAGCCCTGCTGTACCAGATCTTTCTTTTTACTTTTTGTGGCACATATCAAATCATCTCCTTAAAGGCAGCAGGGTGCTGGAAAGTCTCTTCTGCTCATGGCAGTCAGTTAATTTCTCAAGGTTGTGGAAGGGATAGATTAGTTAATTGCCTGCTGAAGTATGAATTTTACAGCAAGTCAGCATGGAATAACATAGCATCATAGAACCATGGGATGGTTTGGGTTGGAATGGGCGTTAAAGATCATCTATTCCAACTCTCCTGCCACAGGCAGGGACACCTTTCACTAGCCCGGGTTGCTCAAAGCAGCATCCAACCTGGCTTTGAACACTTCCAGGGATGGGCATCTTGCCCATCCTTTGGCAATCTGTTTCAGTGGACATCTCTTTCATTTCCCAGGGTTGGGTTGGTCAAAGCAGCCTCAATAAATAAGAGGTTACATGCTAAATTTCTGGAAACTACTCCGTGTAGGGAGAGCAACCAGCACAGTTGGATTGCATCATCATAAGGTAAGGTTCTTAGGCTCTTTTGCAATCTTTTCATAATCATTACAACCTGACTGCAGAGTTTGGCTGGTGCATAGCACTAGATTTACGTCATGAAAGGGTAAAGTCTCTATTTATCACTCCTCGCTTTTTCAGCAGGCTTTATGTTTTGTATCATCCATTTTGTTCTGCTAGATATTAGAGTACTTTTTTTGGCCTGATTTCTCAGTTCACTTTTTTTACTGTTCACAAAATTCATTGTGCTCTATAGTAATTGTCTTCATGAAATCTCATTGCTATGCTCAGTGGGTAAGCTGGGCTAATGGGCTAATGAGACCCTTTTTTTTCATTTGAGTGGGTTTTGCTAATTGCTTTTATCACACTGGAACCTGTAAGGGGATTTTCTGTGGACAAAATGACAACAAAATATGAAGCGCTTTTGTTGGTAAGTCACCTGGCAATTCCTCATGGATCCTCAACATAGCTGTCAGCAAACATGAGTGACTCCTTAATGCCCAGTGCCTCTAATTGCCCTTTATTTCCCCTCTGTTTTCTTTGTTTGGGATTTCTCAATTGATGGGATGAAACTTGAAAGCAGGTTGTGACGGAGTGTATCTCCAGTCAGCAGTAGAAAGAATAGAAGAATGAAGTTAGGATGGTCAACATGCATCAGGAAAAGAAATTTCATCCAGCCTCCTGTCCTGTCCTGTGGTTGTGGCTGATCCCTTGCCATCTCAGTTCATACTTATATTGTTACTTCTCTAACAGCTCAGCTCATGCCAGGACCCTGTCACTTCTGCAGACTTAAGGGGCAAGGACTTCAACACTTACCTTCTACAAAGGCTCTGTGCTTTCCCAATTATCCGTTTGCACCCATCTTCTTCCCCAAGTCTTGCTTACTATACTGAACATCAACATAAGCACTCACCTACCCCAGAATCGTATATTTTCAGCATGAGGCTAGCTTAAGGTTTTGTGAACTTCCTAAGAAAGTATAACTGAATTAATTTCGAGCCTCAGAAATGAGATGGCAGCTATTAGTTGAATGTATCTCAAAGGAGACAGCCTCCATGAGTCCTGGGTTGACCTGTGCTCTGGCTTTTGAAGAAAGTTTACATTGAAGCTAATGGAGTTTATTAACCAATAATTTTAATTATCAATGTTTACAAATTTCCCTAGGTTTATGTTAAATCAAGATATATGTGGATTTTTTTTTGTCTTGCTTGACGTTTTCCCCTTGAGCTCTATTGTAATCTCTTCTTATCTTTGACTTTGTTGAGAGTAGCTTGAAAGCTTCTTGCCTTTTCTGCCACACCTGCCTTCTGCGGGACTCCTTGCTTCACCCAGGGAAGGGATTAGAGCCATCACTATTCTCTTCATTTATATTATTCTGTCATTGCCTTGACATCAGTGTAATCTTCTTGACTGGCTGATCAAACTGATTTTCAACAGTTTTAGACAGAGTAAAAAATTAGTGCATTTAAGTCTTCCTTTATTTTTCTGGCAGTTTCTCTGTCATTCAATCTAGCAGTTTCTTTCTTTATCTCAAGTCCCTTTTGGTTTTTTTCTGTGCTTCTTTCCTGTAAAATATCTACTACAGCTGGAATTTTGTAACTTTTAGACCTTTAATTCTTCTAATCTCATGTCAAAGCAGTTAACAAGTGATAACAGACCCTTATCAGACTTTGTATTATTGCAGCATTCAACATGAATTTTTGGCCTTACTTTAGACATTTGAGATTTTCCACGAATTTCAGTAAGCCTGGGATTTTATTTTAGATATTTGATCACAGCATAGATCTTCGATGGTAGCTGCATCTTTATCATACAGCCAAATGAAATCTCTTCTGTAAGTGGTGTGTGTAGATTTAGCATTTTTGTGGTTCATAGCACATCAGTAACAACTGAAATACTATTGCAGCAAGAAAATCTGTTCAAAATCACAGCAAATCCTGCTGCTGTAGGCTTCTGAAAAGGGAGCAGTGCTCTGGTTTGCGGTCCTGTTTCTACCATGAAATGGCTTTGGATTTTGTTACAGAGGAAGGGTTGCATTTTTACTTTGCAGAATGAAAATACACTGTAGTTAAGGGTGCTTTTGGGAGAACTGCAGACTCTGGATCTCTCGGTGACATTTTAAAGACCAGCAAAGTTTTGCCAACCCGGCTGCATTAGATGGACTTGTGATTTGTCCTCCCCACCACGGCTGTGCCTGCAGAAGCTCTCCGGCAGTGGCAGCAGAAGCTGGGCATACAGGGGGTTGCCGTGGCAGCTCTTTCTGGTTGAGGAGCCACCTTAGCCTGTTTGTTTGAGACATGTTTGCTCACAGAGAATTTAGTGATGATTAGGGCAGACCAGGCCATACAGGAAGGATTGGAAGCCTTAATGCTAAAGACATGCAGCCTGACCATGCATGAGTTCTTTGCTTTTGCTGGACTTCACTATCTCACCATCCTTACACATGGTGACTTAACTCTCCATGCAAGGGATAATACTTGCGAGTTTAGTTGGGGTTCATAGAAGTTCCCTTGCATTCTGATTCACTGAATTGCTGAAGTGATGGCTTTTTTAAAGTCTTTTAATAGCTTCTGGTTTTAGTGGGACTTGAGCTTCTAAGTGGAGCAGAAGCTCAAGCTTTTTGACAGATCAGCACATTCATGCCGAGGCAAATGTGAGTTTCTGGTTTGATGGTATGATATGGAATATAGAGCAGTATTTCCTCTCCTTAGTGCTACTAATTTCTGGGGGGAAAATGCGGTTCTAATGTTATGCTTTGAACAGAATTTGAAAGCTCATAGAGGATGAGACCACTTCTTGTTGGTAACTGAGGTTACTCAAAAATAACACTTTCACTTCCATCTGCATACCCATGCTGGATAACAGCTTTCAAGGCTGGGGCTGGTTCTAGGTTTCCTTTTATATGCAATGCCACATATGTTTGAATTTATGGATTGCATGGAATTGTAATGGCCACATGGCCCTGATCATGAGGCAACATTTTTTTCTTATTCCTAAAACTGTGAAACAGTGACTTGTTTCTCTAACTCCCTCCTGGGTCTGTAATGCTATCAGCTGCCTGTGGCTAGACAGAGTTGGCATACTCACTTCTGCTAAACCCACCCCTTATTTTTCTTTCCATGAGCTGGCACGCTTGTGCTTAACCACGCTGGCTAATGAGTCCGATCTGGTGTTTCCCAGTGGGATACTAACCTTTTAAAAGCAATCTGAAGCTTGTTCCCCTTTCATGAAAAATATGGGGAGGTGTAATTCTATTGACTGACACAGAACAAAAGTACTCTGAGTCATTGAGAAGGCTGAAGCCTTTAGAGCCTTTTTGCAATTGTAAACAGTAAGATGCACAGTCAAGGACTTCTGTCTTCCAACTGTGAACCAATCAGATGTGAATTTTCTCTAATCATGATGATGAAACTAATAACATAGTTGCTAAATGTCACAAAGTGACATTTGAGCCACAAAGATTTTCTGACATTGTAGCATTTTTTTGTTTGTTTTGGACATCTAGAAACTAAGATAGAACTTCTTTAACAAAATCCATCCTGAGTTTGTGAGAGCTGCCCAGGAGAAACTCTTTGTGTAGCTTTCAACTGAATGGATTGTTACTACCGAATTCTTAAGAATTTCTTCTGGTCACTTTAGTACAATATAGTTCCTTCTAGTATGAACAAAATTCTGTGGGTAGTAAAAATAATGGGCTTTTCCTATTATGAAATGTGCCTGTGTTTCTGTGCACTTCTTCCCACAGAAACCAGCTGTGAGGGGAGAAGGAAGGTAGGCTGGCGGGAATCCCAGCATGCTCACAGGGTGAGTCACAGGACCCAGTCAGTGTCTGGGAAGCAATCTTTGTCCTACTCTGTAGACAGAGCCACACTGAGCCTAATTTTTAATTTTTTTTTTTCAAGAGAAAGGACATTTGCCTCATCAGTGATCTTATTTATGCCATTGCAATTATGAAGAGTGTGAGTCCTCTGCTCTGTTTTTCCTTACCATCAGGCATATCACTTCTCCTAAACCTGACGTTCAATCCTGAACTAGCCACTTCAACTTTAAAATCATTCCTTTTTTAGGCAGTTTTTCGTAAAATAATGAGGACTGAAGTAAATGGGAAAATAACTCCAGGTGTACAATGAGAAAGGTGTAGGGTAGGTATTTTTATTGGGGTAGAATAGGTGGTAAAGCTTTTGGAAATAAAGAGAGCTCATAAGAAGAGAATGGCAGACTGAAAACCCCAGCTATCCTTTGATTACTATCAGACTCAAACATTGCTGCAGTCCTAGCATGCTAATTAACCACAACTGATACATTATGGATGCTTGTAAATAAGCAGTTTTCCTTCAACTCCTGAAGATACTATTTTAGATGCTTATTTTCATCTAAACTTTGCATTCATTTACCTTTACTGTTTGGTGTCAAAAATATTGATAAACGTTTCATGATATATAGCATAGGTCTTGTCAGCCTACAGCTTTATGACAATAACTTTTAAAAGAAAAAGATCTCTTTTTCTTTTTTCCGTGAAACTGTTTTCCATTGGTTGCCATTTTCTTTAGTGTCAATTACCATTTGTTATCAGCTCAGGCAGTTGGAGATCTTTGTGTGAAACTGGAAGCACAGTCCAACTTCTTTAAAGTGAGTCTGTTTTGTATAAATGTATTGAAATGTATGTGTTTTGAGTTCACTTACGATATTCTGAGCTTGCATTTTTCTCTTTTTTTTTTCTTAAACCACAAAGCATATTAGAGGAACCAAACTGTAACCAATCTTTGGCTTTTTTTCAGGTTTGTTGTTTGACTCCCCAGCATGACTATGGTGCTGCAGCTTTGTCAGTGCTGGAATCATGCTGTATGTGTGCTGTATTGATGATCTCTAAACCACGTCATCTGTGGTGGACTGTGCTGATTTTTGGTACCCGAAGGTCATCTTGACTTTGCTCCTGCAGCGATGCCACACTGGGACTCAAATCACTTTTACTTCAGCACTGAAATAAAAATGCTGAGTGTTCACCACTAAATTTCGTGGCAAAATTCAGTTTATTATTGCACTATTATATAGTGGTGTCAGAAACTTTAACCTCTTTTTACAGGCTGATTAGTCAAGAGTTCGGTGAGCAGTTAGTCCACACTTGGGATTCTACACTCAGTGTCATCTGCCATGCTTCTCAGCTTTGTGTGTGAGAGCACCTGACATACACATCTCCCTAGAAAGTGTAGCTAGTTCCTCACCCTCGTGCTAATGCCAGCGGTGCTGTGAGGATCCAGCCAGGTTTTCATGTCCTTTGCACTATTTTTGGACTGATGGACTTTGCAGACTTCACTGAAGTTGCCCATTTACGGCAGGGATGTGGTGTATGCTGGGTGCATCTGGCTCCAGCCAGAGCAAGGAGTGCCTTCCTTGCTCAGCAGGGAGCATCCTGTTGTATAAGGAGGTTTTTAAATTCTTTTTCTAAGTAATTAGAGACTTATCAGTGTGGAACTTGTGTACAACATAGGATCACTTGGCTTTTCTCATGGATGAAAAGTAATGTCTCTCTCCTAAGCAGGAGTAACAGAAGAAGGTTGATACAATATTAAGAATACAGTCATTTCATCTTGTTTTGTTAAAAGTGATGACTGCAACAATAATTTATACATGTTTTAATCAGGAAAGAATAGGAATAAAGACCTTCGGGCAACTTGTTTATAATCCCCCTAAATGTACTCTGCCTCACATAAAATTACTGCAAGAAGTTGATAAGTCTTTTTTGCTCCGCAAAATCAGAATGAAAATTACTTTCCATTTTTTCAACCTGGTTCTTCTGCCAGATTTGTTATGTTGGGAACATGATGTGGTGAAAAAGGCATCTGTAACCTCAGGCTCTCAAGAAAAGGCACATGTTTTATACATTATTCTCTTCTCTTCGATGGATACCTTCTAGGAAATGTCTTTGTTAGTTGTTCTTTTTTTCCAGTACAGAAATACTGCTTCAACATGTTCTGTGCTGAAATGTCAGCGTTGTGCTGTTGTGTAGGTGGTAGTATGTATTATACACAGTTTTCAAAACCTGAATAATCAGTGATGTGCATGACTTTGCCAGGGAAAACAAATGGCTGTGTCATTTTGATTTCGGTATATCAAGAAAATGTAACCTATAAAAGTTAATTAGCATTCTTCCAGAAGGGGGTTGTTTAACTAACATCTTTATTTCCATGTTTTCAGTTTTGTCAGAAGTTGGAGGGGAGTGTTTTATTCTGTTGCTAATATATACCCATAGATTTGCAGAATATTTCACGGAGTTTTAGCTACCATGCATCTGTCCTTCACTTCAGCAAACAGCTAGATTTTTCACTCACTTGAACAACCACTTAAATCCACTGAAAATTTTTATTCAGTCTTTCATGTTATTTTTTACGTAGTTTTTATAAATAAAATTCCTTGAGCCTGGTGGTGTTCACGTTATCTATCAAAATGAGGTTTTGCTAGTGATTTTAACAGGAGAAATCCTATCATTTGTCATTGGAATCCTGACCATCTGCATCACTGGTCACTGCAGTGAGTTGATGTTTCTCCACCTCTCATGGATTTGGTTCTCTCGTAGGCTCAGTTCTTCCCGTTCATCCTGGATATTACTGTCATTTGGCACTATTGAATGCACGAAAGTTTCTGGTTTGAAACGAAACTGAAGTTTGGGCACCCATAATACTGAATGAGTCTCACTTTATTTTCCTGTATAACTCTTCAATTCATTAGCCTTCCTCCACCACTTTAGAAACTAACTGAGAGAAGGTGTAGCTATTTGCACACCAATATTACGTAACTGTGTGCTAAGATAAGTTATAAAAATCTGACAACAGATTTCCCACACACTAACTGGTTTGATAAACTCTGTGTACACTAGGGTCTTCCCAACACTGAAAAATCAAAGATGGATAAAATTTTCCTTTCATAGTAAAATGATATTAGTAGCTTTACAAATATTGTAGAAGTGGAGGTTTTATTCTGGGTATTACTTCTGGGTGTTAGTATTTACAAAAAGTGTTTTAAGAAAAACTAGTTAATAGACAATTATAATTTTTATTTTAATGAGGCCCTTAGAGAAAACATAATCTTTAGAGGCCAGATTCTCAAGCCTGCTGAGGTACAATTGCTGTGTATCAAATCCTGCTTTAAATGCTGAAGTAAAGATAGTCTTGTGGATAACTTGGCTTCTTTTCCACTGTTCTGTAAATGCACGCTTCAGACTTTAATTTGGGACTCAACTGTGATGTTGTGTTACAAAATTATATATTGAAATGTTTGGTGCCCTTTAACGCAAAGGCTGGATGGTGGCTGGAACCTGGAGCCTGTGCAGAGACTTCAGCATCGTAACTGCCTGTGAAACCACCTCTCCTCCTTCCTTAACCAAGCCACGGGAGATCTCTAGGGTTGGCTGAAAAAGTGATCAGCAGCAAATATTGGAAAGATAGTGGGAATTATTAGTCACAGTGAGGGAGAACTGAACAAATGGTGGCAGGGGGAGGGACTGGGGGCAAAGGAATTTGACAATTGTAGGAAATATAGAAAAAGGTAAAGGGATTTCTAAGGGTGAGAAACAAAAGCAGGTTTTAAGTATAAAGCAGAAAGATTTTAGGAAACAGCTTCGCCTGAGAAAATATTAAAAGAAGATACAATTAGAATATACAATTATGCATTAGAACAAGGACACGGGAACAAAGAGCCATGTTTCTAGGCCTAGCTGAGAGAACTTTTAGAAATTGCAAAAAATATGCTTAGCAAGAAAGATAAAGTTAAGCTTAATAATGGAATATTATGCTTTGTTATATAAGGTATAAAACAAGCAAGTATTGTTTTAACAAGTGTACATGCAATGTAGAAGATTGGTTGAAACAGCTGTCAGTAACCTCTAGAACTACTGCTATTGGCTGAAAAGCTTTTAAGAATGCTCTGTAACCAGGCAATCTCGGGTTTTTGCCGGCAACGTGAGCTTGTATTATCTCTGAGGTCTCCTGTCAAGTTATGAGGCGAATAAAATAATATAAGCTCATTGGAGCGTCTGTCCTGGCTCTCCTGTCCCGTTTCTTTGAGGTGGCAACAATTAATGGTAGATAGAAGACTAAATGGTAAATAAAGTGCTGTTGTTTCTGCCTTGCTATTTTTCAGAAGACATTTCTATGTTGCTTCATTATGATTAGGCCTGTTCTGAGCATAAGGTGTTTGATTTTGACATCTCTTGGATTATAAATCCAAGAGTCTGGGAGAGCATCTACTCTGACCCTTTTCTAAAAATGGGCCTTAGTATTTCACTTGGCGATCCAATACCATCGTGTCTTTGGAGAGTATACATCTTCCAGACCATCTCTGGGCTTTCCTGGAAGCCAGATCCTTTTGTTCCCCATCCTCTTGTTTAAAATACCATGTTTATAACAAAGGTTTTTGTTTCCCTGTCACTGGTGGTTGCTATGTGTTTCTCTAAGATGAAAACCTGCTCAGTTTTTTCATTTGTCTGAATTTTTGCAAGCTTCTTCATTTACCTGTGTGGTAGTTGATTCCTTTCCCTCTTTAGAGATAGTGTCTTTGTAAGAGGTTTTTTTGGACTAAAGCCCTGTTTATGTACGATTGAATTCAAGCCCTCCTTGGCTGATAACTAACACCCTTCCCCATATTTCCAAGGCAGTATGCTTTCATAGAAAGTTTAGCTTTCCTTTTATATTTTTCACTGTTTCTAATATGCTTGTTCTAATTTTTAGTCCTACCAACCATTACCATGCTTTGAATTTTTTCCTGTGAGGGCTCCAAATGCCCATTTGCAATAAACTAACTGACTCAGGGCCTGAGAGATGTAGTTACAGAGGATTATTAATTGAGAAAGAGAATATCCATTAGAAGTAAAGTGTGGATAGTATAATCTTTAAAGTAAGACTATGTGTTTTTCATTATGTCCATAGAATATCCATAGAATGTCCATAGAATATCATTATGTCCATAGAATGTTCTGACCTTAGTTTTTATTAGTAAATGTTGTTTTCAGTTCTTTACTAACCCAAGCTGTATAGTTTTCCAGACTTTGGCACTTTGGCTAATATAAATCCAAATTCCCTTGAAGAATTCGAAATTTAATTTGCATTTTCTCTTTCTAATTTTGCTCTCCTGAGTTACAACCATTAGGCTTTCCTGTAACATTTGGAAACTGTTCTTTAAAGCTGTTGACTTTGGAACTGTCCATGTTGGACGTAATCCAGAACATGGTTACTGATTACTGTAATACCAGCTTCCAGTCCAGTGATTTATTCATCTCTGTATGTCTGTATGAACAGGGTATCTCTACTGATGATAAGAGGTGAAAACTCTAATGGTATTTTCTGACTGTCTGCCTGGCACCCAAAGAAAAGCCCCTTCACAGCAGAATAATTTTATTTCACATACTGGATGTACATGAGTTCATCCCTACAGTGTGAGAAGAGCTTTACTAATGATGCAGTTTCTTTATCACCCCTTCATCCCCAAACCACTCAGGTGCAGAGCTGTAGCTGTGAAACTACAGTGAAACTGGGCAGTATTGTGGCTTTGTTGGGCCATGGGATCTGCAAACTACACACAGCCATGACCCTCCACCCATCCGTGCCTCTGATGCAGAGTCCAGCATGATGAACCAGCTTGGGAACCCAGCTGGGTGTTGAGGGCACAGAGCAAGCACAGAGACAACCTTCAGGAGCTCTCAGACATGTCAGCATCTGCCCTGCTGGTTGCCAGAGCCTGTTCTGAGCTGTGCAGTTCCAGTGCTTTGCACTGCCCTCCAGCTTCATTGAGCTTCAATGGTGGGAGTCAGGGAAGCTGCAGTTCTTGCAAATGAGACTTTGCTTTTCTATTGCTACTATGCAACAGATGTAATTTAACCATCTATTCCAATCTCTTTTGAACTTTCAACTCTAAGGAATCGGTGACTGGAAAAGTACTCAGAGCACTGTATTTTTGTCTGCTTTGCACTGTAGTATGCTAATTCCAGATATAATAGGAACAACTGTAAGGCAAACTCAGTAATTTCATTTAAGATCTTAAATGACGTGGAGATTTGGTGAGGAAGAGAGTGAAAGACTGTTTCCAAGGTCTGGAACTGAGAATGGCAAGAATGGGTGGAAGGATGAGGAGCATGTCAGTGCCAGGATAGGCAGGCAGGAGAAGAGTGTAGTGCAGCTTATGGGATAGACCAATTCTTTGTGGGCATGGACAGGTTAGTAAAGATTTGAACAGTAGCAAAGTTGAAAAATAGTGTCTCATATGCACAAGTATCTCTGAAGGTGGAGTAGGCTTTTGTGTGTGGGTTTGGGAGAAGGTGGAGGATCTGGAGGTAGGAGGAAGATAAACAGTTATCGGCTCAGACTTCCTACAGGCTTGAGTTGTCTGAAAGGACTTTGGAAAAGCCCAAACAGACAAATATTTGTGTGATGAAGACATGGGATGGACAGGAAGATGTTTCCAAAGGCCTGAGAAGATTTATGTGCAGTTTAATGTTCTGTTCTTAAAATGGTGAATTTGCAGCAGAATATTACTATGGGGAGGTCATGGACATTGCTTTTGCATTAGCACAGAATATACTTAAACTTTCTGTCTCTCTAGACACATTTTCATGTTCTGGGGTATTGTCATATTAGAGGAGAAGATGAGATCTTGCTGTATTTCAGTTTGAATGAAGAATTATCAAGAAGATATCAGAGAGGAAAACAAAAGAGGAATTTCAATAATACGGGAAACACTTTTCTGGGCTAAGTGTTCTATCATATGCAGTTAATGACCTCACCAAAAAACCCCCAAAGTTCACATTTCCTTTGCCAAATAGAAAAAAACCTATGATTTCTTCCTAAATAAATATTCATTACAGTATTTTGTGCAATTCGTAATGTCATTTTACCTCAAATAATGATGAAAAATTGAGAGATAATATTTATGTGTAATAATGCCAAATGACATGAGCTTCCCTTTAAAAAGTTTTCTTGGAAAAAACAGCAGACTTCATCCCCTCCAGTACTGAAAGAAGTGGAGCTATTGCTCTGTATAAAAATTATAAGTGACTATAAAACCTGTCTATCTGAATTAACTGCATGAAATTAATTCCATGAGAAAGGGTTAATATGTCATTATTACAATAATTACAAGTCTTGGAAAAAGAAGCATTGCTAAGTGAGAAAAAAAGTGTTGCATTCAGTTCAAGCTCTTTTTGAGAGGTTGCATTTATTTTTTTGAAACTATTCTACATTTTGCTTCTGTAGTTCTTCTGTATTTCAGTGTGAGGATGAAAAACATACCTTCCACAATGAACCCCTACTGTAATAAGAATTACAGAAATGGGCAATAGTGCCTTTATACTTCTATAGAAGTGTAACATTTATTTTTATCTACCTATATATATAATATTTAAAACTAGTCCTTTCTCTCTTGTCAGTGTGCTGTGCCATATGGTGCCGAGCAACATGCCAGATGATAAAAATATTCCTAGAACATATGATATCATCAGTCAATTCAAGAGGGGTGAAACTTCTTGACCAAAGCATTTGTGGCTTTGATACATTTTCCTAGGTGTAAAGTGTATATTTTGAAATGATGAAGTGTGTCCAAGAGGTCTCCTTTGAATTTGCATGAGCAAATTCTAAAATACCATCTTAGAACATTTTACTTGTTAAAAAACATGGAAACTAAATAAATTTCGTTTTAACAAAGGAATTCATGGCAAAGTAGCACTTCTTTTCATAGCAAGAAATGATTCACTACCTTCCTTTAAATATATATTGGTGATTGCTTTGGTATTGGAACCATGCCGTGAAGAATGCCATCTCTCCACCTCCCTTGTCCACTTGCAGAGAAGTCAGAACATAGTGCTCGGTCAGAGGATGTTCGTGTTTGGTGCAGACAGCTATCTGTACACAGTTGGGAAAAGCCCATGTGTCCCCAGGAAAAAAACCCAAAACATGACAACATTAACTATTTTGGTTTTCTACCAGTATAACTGAAGTAACTGAGGTTACGCTGATGTTAGTTCTGGGGTTTACTTACTTTATGTTGAGCCTGTTCCTTGTTTTTATCTGTTTGCACAAAACACTGAAAAAGAGAAAGTGAAGTGTTTTCTTTTGGCAGCGGGAGTTGTGGTCAAGTGGCCTGCTCCAGGGAAACGGTAGATCTTTCTTCAGAAAATACTCCCAGGATGCTACAAAGCAAATATGAGACATTATGAGCTTCAGGGGCAATGCTGCAGGAAAAGTGGCCTTTGTAATGGGCTGAGCGATATATGCGGCAAATAACAAACAGGCCAGAAGTGCCTACGCAGCCTGTGTCTTAGCTGCCTGCCAGTCCTCTGTTCATTTTGTCTATGTCATGGGAGAAATATTAAAGAGAAAAGTCTCAGCTTTGAGTTAGGGTCTAAAAACTGTGCTAGTTGATTCATTGCTATCATGTCCATGTCACTGGACTCTTTCTTCCTGCTTGTCTTCCTTCATCTATTTCCTTACAGCTTTTGCATTATATCTGAGAATCTCCTTAGTGGTCAGGTGTGGGGTTCCTGGGTCAGTATTTATTTTTGACTCACCTTAAAACTTACATGTGTATTGCAGCATTCTTGTTCTGTATTCCCTGTTTTCAGATTTCCAGTCCTTAACTCATCCTCACTTCCTCTCCTGTCGAATATATGTTAGGGACTTGACTGATCTATCTGTGGTCAAAATAATGCCTTACAAGAATTCTTGAATATCCCAGAATAAAGATCTCAGTTATACAAGGCATGATTTAAAAGAAAGTGTCGTGTCTGATTGTAAGAATCTAATTTATAGAATGAATGAATTAATCGGGCCTGAATGAAAAGTAGCATTCAGAAGTGTGGTTAAAAATCTATTTTGCACATTGGTGAGGCTCAAACCTCTGATGTTACAGTCTCACTAATTTTCCACTCATCCATTAAGTTCCCAGAGAGATAGGATGTGTATTTATAACTAAAACCATGAAAAAAATGTGTATGTGATAAAAAGGAAGGTTGGGTTTTTTTTGTACAATGTGAAGAGGGAAAAAAGGGTTCAAAATAAAATTTATAAAACAGGGAACAAAATGTAAATGTGAACAAAATGTAAATGTAAACAAAATGTAAAATAAATTACTGTCTCTACCAGCAAGTGTGCTGTTGATGTAATGGAAGAAAATGCATTCTATACTTCCTATCTATACTTTTCACCCTTTCCTTGTTGTAAGTACTCTTTTACGTATCTAATGGTTCTCCATAACAAGATATTTAAACCCATTAACCCAGCAGCAATTTGCTTTTACAGGTTAATATACTTACAAATTATTTTGTAATAGAATATCCTCATTAAAGGGCAGACTTATTAACAACTCCCCCTCCACAACTCCTCATTTTTTTCTTTGAAACCACGACATACCTACTTTAGTGCTTTTACAGTGACCAATTAGTTTGGCAAAAAGAGTGCTTTCCTTTGTGCTTGAACTTGTAACCTTTTGAGTGTCTTCAGAGGTACATCACACCACAGACATTTTAATAACTAAGACACTATATGGTTGTTCAGATTTTGAATGTTTGATGCAGAATTAAGTGGGATGCAGATCCACAACCAGCTAGATTATATCACCTTTTAGGATTTGTGGTTCTCTTCTGGAGAGCTGTATTTGCCATGCTGACATTATTTGCTCAGAGCTGCTGCTTACAGCTGTTCTTTTCCCAGAGTTAGACTTGTTGTGCTCATCATTTATGAAACAGAACACATGACTTTTATCTGCATATGCATTTGACAATAGAACCACAGAATCACAGAATCTGCCAGGTTGGAAGGGACCACAGTGGGTCATGTGGTCCAACTTCCCTGCCCAAGAGGGGTCATCCCAGAGCACATGGCACAGGATTGTGTCCAGGTGATTCTTGACTATCTCCAGTGATGGCGACCCCACAGCTTTTCTGGGCAGTCTGTTCCGGTGCTCAGTCATCTGCGCAGTAAAGAAGTTCTTCATGTTCAGGTGGAACTTCTGTGCATCAGTTTCTGCCCATTGCCTCTTGTCCTTTTGCTTGTCACTTACTCTTCAGATACTTACGCGCATTAACGAGGTCCCCTCTCAGTCACTGGGCCTGCTCCAGGAGCTCCGTGTCTCCCTTGTACTGTGGAGCCCAGAACTGCACACAGTACTCCAGCTGTGGCCTCACGAAGGCTGAGTAGGAAACTACTAATTCAAATTTTGAAAATGCAGCCACCCCTCTTGTATTATTTCTGCTCCAAACCAAGATCAGAGGTACAGATTCTGTATGAGCCTGGGGTTTAGCTATGGGTATGAACTTGTCCTTTGCCTACAACATCTGAATACCATTGCTGAGTGTCTAAGCCAAAGTGACAGGGACAAATCATGTTGCAAATGTGATCCACTCCTTTCAGGAAGACAGAAGTAGCTGTCTATATTTAAAAGCAAAAGACCTTAATGATTTCACAGTGGGGTTCAGATATCTAAAAATATTCTTTATCACTAACTTTAGGCTGAACTGGACCACTATGTCAGAGCAAAAGACATGTACGTGATTAAAGTGCTAACATGATCTATGCTCCATCCTTCAAAAAAGAATAAAGCAGTACTTAGTAATGTTATACAATCATCTTTCACCTCCTTTCTGAGGATCTTGTCGTCACAGTAATTTGGGGCTAGACAGCATTGTTGTCCATAACCCACTGATGAGGGGAATGAGGTGTGCATTGAGAATTTAAAGATGCTGTTTTAGGAAGTGAATGGGTTCTGAACTAGCATGGGGCCCAGCTGTGCAGTCACAGTTAGATACCACAGGAGCCATGTCTGATCGATTGCAAATCCATGGCAATCCCATACATTGGATCAGATAATGGGCATTGGCCTCTGCGTCCTAACATTTATTAATTTGCTGTATTATTATTGTAACCTGCAGACCATCTCAATTAATTCTCGAGAAGAACCAACACAATGGGAAGAGAACCACTGTCTAAACAAGTAGGAGCTAATGAAGCTGTGTGATGCTCCATGCAGCACTGGGGCAGCAACCTGCCTGTAGACCATCTCAACAGGTGCCCCTCTTGTGTAAGCTCAGCTAGGCTGCCTCTGGGCTGCAGCTGGATTGTTTGCTATATAATGCACCTAAAGAAAACAAATCAGGCACAATTTGCCATGGTTTTATTATTTTTTAATGTTTGTGAAGCAGTTAGTAAGCCTTCTCAACCTTAGCACACGAAATATGCTCAGTGCAGCTCTACACTCTCCTAAGTGGTGAAGAGTAACTGGAGACAGAAAAGCTCAGAAGTTATAGGCAGTGGTGAAAAGGATTTGTGGGCCCTTATAATGTTGAATACTCATTCTCATAAGAGATCACATTTTTAGAATGTAGAGAAACATGGTTATGAGCACAAAAATAAGCAGGTTTGTATGGGTTAGTGCGCTTGGTTCACTACACAAGCAAATGCATAATTCAGTACCTAATTACCTCTCCTGAAGTGTAGTTATGCAATGCATCCACCCACTTGCTATAAACCTGAATGAAGATATAAGCTGCATATAGGTTGTTTACATTGCAAATCTCTGCCTCTTTTAGAAAACCCAACTTTTACTCGCTTCGTATGAGCAGCTCAGAGGATTTTAAGAATTCATCTTAACAGAAAGCAGATGGTTTCAGAAAGCTGAAATGAAGAAGGAAAAGGAAGAAGTTGAACATCAAAACTAAAATGTATAACATTAAGTGAAAGCTACCATGGTAGATTTTTTTGTTTTTGAAGACAGGGGATTACAGCGATTAGTTTTGTGTCCTGTTACGCAAGTAAAAAGAAAGTGCTAAAGATGTTTTTAAAGAGACGACTTTATTTTTTTATAACTGGGAAATGCTCAACAATAAATCGCAGAGGTTAGCGTTCCTTCTTTGGTTGTCTGTCTCATTAGGAGATGGTGTCTGGTGGCTATACGTAACTCTTCCCTAGCACCTCCACTTGCAAAACCCCATGTTTCCTCACTGTGCAAGACCCTGGGGGCTCTTGTCTTCGTGCTAAGGTGAAAGAGGCCTTTACCTCCCAGACAAGGAAATGCAAAATTCTCCAGTGTCAACAAGAGAGCTGTGTCTTTCTGCTCAGTTCAGCCTCCATCTCCAAATATATGTCCTGCCTCTAAGAGACTCTGTGGATTAAGGAACTTCAAAAGGACACTTAACAGTCCTACTGCGAAAATCAACAGACTGTTTTAAATTATCAGGAAGAGTAATTTTCTCTTTCAGCATCAATATTTCCTTATTAAAAGAAGAGGACAAGATTTAAATATAGCATAAAACTTCCAATACTGTGTAGTATTTCTTGGAGGACTGTGTTTGCTATGTTTATTTGCCTCAGGGGTAACACTTTTTTATGTACATTGTGAGGCTCAATAGTCTGGCAGCGGCAGCGCTCAGAGTGCTTTTCTTGATACTGTGCATCTGTCTCTGTTATGGTATCTATAGCAAAGTTGGTAGGGAAGAAATAGATATTGAAGATGTCTCTGGACTCGGTTTTTCAGTGCTGCTGTAGTTAGGTTTTTCAAAGGGTTGTGATTAATTTTTGTGTAAGGGAAAACACCAACCTTTTTTGCTTGTGGCTATTCTTAAAGAAAGAGTGATGAAAAATTCCCAGAGTAAATTTTGCTGTAAATACTGTGAGGATTAATTACTGCCTATTGCTTCTACATGCATAAATAATCTTTTTGGGCTTGTGTGGAAAGGATCACGTGTGCTTTATTAATGACCAGTATTTGGTCAACATAACTTTTTTTTTTATTTGAAATTATTTTTTTTTCTATTATGAACTGTTGGTCTCTTAAGAACCAGAGGTAATTAATATGAGTATAGTCCATATTGTTCATATTTGACAATGGCACTACTGTCATTATGTTTTTTACGCTGAAAGTTCGTCTTTAAGTAGATGATATAATTATGATGGGTGTATCTTCTCCTTTCCACCTTCATTTTTACAGGGACTGACTTCCAGTGGCTACATGATGCTGCTGTTGTCACCCGTGCTTTGTGGACTTCCAGAGCAGAACCTCAGCTTCCCAGTAGAAAAAGATTTCAAAACAGAGCACTATAAATTGCAGTGATGAGAGAATATTCAAATGCTCAGATAGGGAGAGCGTTGATTGTGAAAGAAAGCTTTTGTTCTTTAAACTTCACTCATGAGCAGGTGATTCCATTTTTAAAATACTCCACTCCAGAGATATTTCTGTTGTTCATCCTCAGAAAGTTGATGTTCACAAACCACAAGCATTAGGCAGGTGTCTAGCAGCAGTAGCAGAAGCACCATTAGTGTGCATATCCATAAAAATGTTGATTATTATTACTGGGGAATAATATATATCTGCACATATTCTCTGTATCTTTGTGTGCTGTATAGAGAGAGATTACTGTATATTTCTGTATATTCAGAAAAGGGCTAGCTGTCCACATGGCTTATTAAGACCTATGCTTTCTGTGGCTTTTCTTCTTCACAGGTTAGCTAGGGATATAAATAAGAAAAGAAAATTATTTCCTCAGTGGAATTTTTTGTTCAGATTCTCCTCTAGTCTATTTATATGCCTATTCAGAGTTTTTTACCTGTAGCTATTCTACAGTTTCTGAAGATGGCAGCTTGCTTCAAAGGCTGATGAAAACTTGGACTGGAATGTTTCCAAGTTCGAAAGTCACTTTCTGGTGACTACAGAAAGTCATAGCATTATTGGAGAAAGTAAAGTATGTAGTCTTGAAGTAAGTAGTATGCTAGTCTTGCATTAGCACAGGACTGTACCTAGTGAGTATAGGTTTTCCATGGCAAGAGAAATAGCTTAATTATGCATTAAGTCTTTGGCTCTTAGTAGCACTTACGAGCAGGTCTGGGTGAGATCTCACTGAAATCACTGCTAAAATCAGTGTCAAGGTTGGACAGCCTGACCCTTAGGTCCTGTTTGTGCGATTAGGTGGTTGACTTGTGCTCTGGATGCTTTCCTATCCTTGAGTGCCCACATGGAGAACTGAACAGGAATAATTATTCTGTTTAGAGTTCATAGCCTAATTCATTCATATTGACTGTGCACAGACAAGTTCTGAAAGCTTTTGAAAACAGCAGCAGTTAGCACTAGCTTATGCTGGGGTCATTGCTGGCCCCATCTAGCCCAAAAGACATGGTGGCAACTTCATTGTCTGGAATGCCATTCATCCCCAGAGTCCAAGGGTAAAATCCTCTCTGGACTGAACTCCTTCTTCTTGAACTTTGAAGCAGTTTGTGTCCTTGGATTTGCCAGGAGAGGAGCATTTCCTTTGTTCCTTTTATTCCTCCTTGTGGGTTATGTTTGCTTGTGGTCAGCATAAATAATACAGAGAACCTTCCCCAAGATTCATCTGACTGCATGTACAGTTAGGGGAGGGGAGCACTTCTGAAGCACGGTTCATCTCATTTTAAGTAAGTCTAAAACAGATTAGACAAATTGCAACTCAAAAGGAGATGGCTGATCCAGATGTGTCCTTCTGTGTCTCTGCCAGAACTGGCCACATGTATCTAGCCAGGACTTTGTTTTTCTTGCTACTCTTAAAAACTGTTCATTCTGATAGCACATGTGCACAGTGTTTCAAACTGAATTAAATTTATCCTGGAAATTTGGTATCCAATGAATTTTGCAAACACTTTTGTGTTTTTCTAAGCTCTCCTGAGGATAAAACTCATTTTGTGTGAATGTCCCAAGTACAATTGCTTCTTGATTTGTAACAGCTGCTGCAAAAAAAGGAGTCTTTTACATTAGCAATTCTGGGCAGACACTCCGATTTTAAACTATGTGTTACTCCATTCTTTCTCCTCGACTTTCTCAAGGGACCAGTAAATGAATTTAAAAAAAAAAAAAATAGATTTGGATACGTGTAACATGTTGTGCAAACCAACAGGCTTTGAGCTTTTTGGAGGGATGCAACAAGTACGTGGAGATTGGTAGTCTAATTTGGACACATGACGTTAGGAGACAGTGTAAATGAGGAAAGAAATGTAAAATTTCATTTAAAATTTTACTGGTGCAAATATTGTTTTTTTTAAAAAAAGAGTTTCTTAGATGGTCAGTAGAGGGCAGGCATATTTTATTTCTGAAGAACCTTTGCCCGATACAATGTGCAAAGAGTATTTGTTCTATCCTCAGATTTGAGGAGTGTAAGTCTACTTTGTCATATCACCGTGATATAAATCAGCAGTAGTAATTTAAAAAGACATTGTCAACCCCTTTGAGGAGCTAAATGTCCATTTTAAAGCAATTGGAGGATATGAGTTATGACTACAGGCATTTAATTTCTGTGTTTAGATTGTAAAAACCATGGCATAAAAACCCTGAAATATTGCCCCTACCAAGTACTAGATAAGAATCATTTCTCTGCTGAATTCTGTAAAATACAGTAGTTCTTTCTGATGTGAACTACTATATCACTAATGGTGTGGAAACACACTCTTGAAAGTCATGATTGTTTAAATCTTCAGCTCGGTAACAGAGATTCTTCTTGAAGATCTGACTAGCCAAGCGACTTTAAACCTAAAGGAGCAATGCCTCTTTTAATTTCTACCTGCCTTCCTCTGTAATTGAAGCAGTGTTTGTATTTCAGCTGGACAGAATACCTAACAGTTTCTGAGTACAGGGTAAAATCAGTGTCATATCTGATTAACTCAACAGAAAAAATTAAAGTGGATTTAAAGAAGCATTTATTCTGAATGAGCTCATTCTTCCCCAAATATGTTTTAGCCCCGAAACAAAATGTAGACAGGGTCTTTTCTGGAAACACATTAATATAAACACATTTCTAGTATTATGATATACCACTTTTAAAATCTTGTTATGAGATTTATTCTTAAAGAGAATGAATGATAAGAAAATACGTGTCAATTCTGTAAAAGACTAGAAATTATTGTTCGCCTGTGTGTGTGTGCATACTCATATATGAACTCTTATTTATATTTATAATCAAACTTGCTACCGTGAAGCTACACATGTAAGTAGCAGTAACATGAGACAAGGGTCACGTCATCTACCATTTCTTTCTGTGACTTGACAGTTCCATTTTTTTCTGGCAAGGTTGGTGTTCACATAGACACCTTTAATTAGGATCAAAAATAGTTTCAAGATTTGTCCCAAAATATGTGATTTGCATTCACTTTGTTCTTTCTGTGTCCATCAATAGAAGGTCTTTGTTAGATTTCAGAACTATTCCAGCTAGAAGAAGTGAATGCTCTGAGAGGTGTTGGCCACCAGCTCCGATTTCATAAGCTTTGGAATTCTGAGTTTGAGTGCCGTGTTGCCTTCATTATGAGCAAGACGTGTGTGACTGAGATGCCGAGGCCCTTGAATCGCACCTGCAACTGAAAATGAAACCAAGTTTGTGGGATTACTTTTTGTTCTTTTTAAAGAAAAGCTGTGGCCTTACAGGCAAGGAGCTGAATTTTTTATGCTACTCATGCCTTCCAGATGGTCTCTGGGATTAGTTTCAATTTTTCGTTCTAGAAATTAATGGAGGTCCATATTTTTGTGCAATCCAGCTAGATACTGAGATGATGAATCTCTGTAAGAAATGAAAGCTGATTGAAGAGATGCAAATGTTAGAACCCTCAAATGATTTCAATCAAAATTGGACTTGCTATCATGTGGGTACATGTTACTAAATTAACTTCAATTTTATCTACTTGTGTCTTCATTGAAGTCGTCTAGGCAGATGGAAGAACTGGCCATATGCGGCCTATATCATATACAAAATTTACAGGGTGTACTTTATTCTAATCTTGCACTTAACTCCTAAATGATCTAGTGTTATGTTTCCTATGAAATACTAAGTATAAAATCTGAACCTTCTGCTTCATGCTTTTAGGTGACTGGATTTCACGGCACTCAGACTGGATAGAAAATCTAAAAATTCTCTGTGTATTGTTCTGTAACAGTGATGACACTGCATCAAAATATTTGTAGCCATATGGGTCTTAATTTAAAAAATGTTTTTTCTGTCTGTAATGAAATAACCTTCATCATGCCAGCAAATAACTTTCAAAGTTTTAATGTATAAGCTTTCAAAAATGAGTTTTTCCTTTAAATTTTTTGCCTTTGACTTGAGATAGTGAAATTACTGTAGTGTAAATTTCAAGATTACTTGCACTGACAACGTCAACTTGAAACCTAGTAATTTCATAAAAAAATAGAGCCAGTAGTTTCAGGAAATGTTTCTATTTCTATGTTACCGTGCCAGTTTCTGTAGTTCTACTGTTATATCTTCCTCTTTAATGACTTTTATATCCTGTGTTGGACTGCAAGGCTGTCATAAAAGCAGTGGAAAATCCATTTATGCAGTTTAACAATGAGACAGACTTTAAACAAAATGATACTTTTATACACAAGTTCTTAAGTGAATTTTTTACATTAATTCTTTTTTCACAAAGTAAACAGAGATTAGAGAATCAAATTTTTTTTATTAGTGTTGCCTATAAACGCAAACCTATGTATTATTACATTAGTGCTGAGCATGGTAAAAGCTGGAAATAATTTCTCCTACAAGAAGCTGCATCTTGAAAACAAGACAAACAGATGGCCGTAGAGGAAACAGAGAAGAACAGGAATGGACTGCTCTACAGAAGGCCAAAGATTTTCATCAAGGAGTACTGGAACAAAGTCTTAGTCTTACTGAATGTTTTCAGTACCACCTTAAAAAACCTAGAACTGCTGTTCTAGCTTATCTGGGTTTTTTTAAGACTGGACCTGGCGCATGTAGGCTGCCATGTAGCATACGTTAGCTGTCTACCATATCCTCCTTAGAAATGGTATGTGGACCACGTGGGGTCTCCAGCAGTTGCAAAATCACTCATCTAAATAAGGCTGAGGAACAGCTCTGACCAGAATCAAGTGTGAGCTTGACCTCCACACCCTTGTGTGGAGGCTTCTGGTGAAGCCATGTTCAGTGCTGTGTGTTCTTTTGCTTGGTCTTCTCCGTCTACACTTGCTTGTCTTCAGAGGTGCTGACATGGCTGTTTCCATGGCCCTGCCTGCGTTACTCCTCTTTGATGTCCTGTAAGCTCTGCAATGCAAAGGGTGAGACGTGCTGTAGCAGTCATGAATAGAAACAGCAGTGTGGGAAGCTGAAATGAGATAACCCAGACATGGCTGCAGAACGATGTTCAACACTTAGTTTAATACCTGCATAAAAACCTGTATGGTTAAAAAGACTTATGGAAGGGAACTGAGAAATAGTTCCAATACAGTAAAACAGGGGAAAAAAAATGCATGGCGGGGGATGAGAGATGAGTCTGTGGGGGAGGATGGATGTGTTGGAAACTGAGAGGAGTAAATAGGAAAAAAAGTAAGAGGAAGGCTGAAAAGAAGTGATAGAAAGGAGGAAGAAAAGTATTTCTTGTTTATCTCTTGCATAAAAATATGTGCATGGGAAAGAGCTCACTTGAATATTAGGAAAATATAAAGAATTGGGAAAGGGAAACATTAAACTGGAAGTAAAACAGAGAGGAAAAGGGCTTTCTTGTTTGGGTTTTGTTTTGTTTTGTGATTTTTTTTCTTTGAGTTTTTTTTTTTTTGGCAACAGAATGCTCCCAGATTGCTGCTCCCCCCCCCCCCTTTTTTTTTTTTCTGGCTAAATATCTCCTGATTTCACAACATATTCTCATTCTCTAAACTGAGGTGGGATTTATGACTTTCCCATAATATTTATTACTCTTACTGCGGTACCACTCAAAGTCTCAAACAAGGTCAGGACCTTTCTGGGAAAGAGGCTATGAAAACAAAGAAAGATGGTAAATTTTGTGTTCTGAAGCCTCGTTCAAAGGCTTTTACAAGCAGTGTGAAGATAATGTGACTGAGTGGGTAACATTTAAACATACTAGAAAACTAAGTATGTGTCTGCGTATTGCAATAATGTGGCACTAGGAGATGTAAAGCCAGCCCTCATAGTCTGAGCAGCAGAAGTCTGAGGTAATTTATCCCAAGATGCAAGACCAAGCCCTGGCCTTATTGGAGAAAGTGGGAATAGGATTTCAGCCCTGCAGCTTCTCGGACAGGAATTAGATTAAATGATTCTTCTAGATCTAAATGATTCTTGCACTGTAGCAATGTAGTGTAATTAGTGTTTAACTGCAAGAGGGTCCTACTGTAGAAGTTGGCCAGATTTTGTTGGTTTGATCTTAAGCTGTAAGCTGTATTTAATATAAACACAAGCAGCATGGCAGGGCTGAAGAAAGTCAGGCTTGTCATTAATGCCCTGGATACTCCTTTTTCCAGTTGCCAGGTCCAGTTTAGCCCTGGTTTGATCCCCCAGAGAAATGTTAGAACAATTCATAAGCACCTAGACAATAATCAGGTGATAAAAAAAAAAGCCAGCATGAATTTGCCAAGAACAAATTGTGTCAAACCAATCTCATTTCCTTCTTTGACAGAGTAACTGGCCTAGTGGATAACAGAGAACTAGGAGATGTGATGTATCTTGACTTAAGTGAGGCTTTTGACACTGTCTAACATGACATTCTTATAAGCAAGCTTGAAAAATATGGCCTAGATGAAATCGCCGTAAGTGGCTGCAAAGCAGTTGAAAAGTGTTCTCAGGGAGAAGTTACTGGTGGTGCCCTTCCCAGCTGCAGCAGGGGCAGCTCACCTGGCTTTGCTGAATGGGCTCTTCCACAGAAAGTTCTGCTCTCTAGTCCATCTAATCCATCATTCAGAATGCTAATGAGAAAATACACTTTCTTTTTTTCATAGACTCGGGCAGGGGTGGGCGGGGAGGTTTGCAACACTTTGGAGTAATGAATTGGTTCAGAAGCATCTATATAAAAATCGACCAGGTGAATTTTTTTGGTAAAGAAGGACAAAATACTGCCCACAATACAGTAAATGCACATAGACAAAAAAGGTAGAAGTAACTGGAAGACAGAAAAGTGTCTAGGGCTTTAGGAGATCACAACTGAAATACAACTCACAAAGGACATGCTATTGCAAATAAAGCACCTCTTTTTTTGGGATTCTTTAACAGGAGTGTCATGTGTAAGACATGGGAAGTAATTATTTTGCACCATATGGTGCTGGTGAGGCCTCAGCTGGAGTATTGAATCCAGTTTTGGGGACTGCATATAAAGAAAGATGTAGATAAATTGGAGAGTTTCCAAAAGAAATCACGAGGAAATCAAGAATTTTAAAAGTATGATTAAAAGTGAAAGGAGTTCAAGGAGTTAGTTTTGTGTAAAATGTTTATGCCCCTTGCTCCTTTTTATGCAGCAGAGGGGTTAAACAATCTCCTGGGATGTTTGAGAGTTCTGTTTTTGTAGTCCTAACTATAATATCATCAATCTGCATAACATGTGCACCTCAGTAACACTTAGCTGATGTTAGAGCCGAGGTATGGGAGAAGTTCTTAAAGAGGAAGCAGACACCTGAAGTAGCTTCAGAGGGTCTCTTTGTGCAAGTTCAGCAGTAAGGAAGAGTTTATTGGAGAAATACAAGCCTATGTTCAAAACTGACATCATTAGTAGTGTAGAGAAAAGCTGCTTTATACATGGTGACTATATTTGTGCATGGCCACATGGACTAAATTATCTTAATTTTTACAGGTTGGTCCCATCTCTCACCACTCAGGTATTTCCTTCAGTAAAATTTTCATCGCTGGAGATTTCTGATTGGATTCAGAATATAATTTTCCTGAACTGAAAGCAATAGATTAAGCACAATTTTTTTAGAAAACAAAAAAATTTTAAGAAGAAAATAAGTCCACATTAATATTATATGGTCATATTTGTCTTTCTATTATGATTATTTTTCAATTCCAAAATACATCTGCTGAGCTGTATCCTTTAGACATTGAGGTATTGGGAGAAATGATTGCTGACCCTTTCTTTCTGTTTCTTTGCTTTTCTTTAGATCTCTGTGACACATACTTGCATACAGCTGCCAGAAAGTTCCCAGCATTTGCAAGATTCAGTCCCACGTGCTCTGCTGAAAAGCAGAGCTAGAGTGAGCATGACTGTGCAGCAGCTCAGCTCTTTGGACTAATGCAGTGCCAAGTATGGCATTTATCTTTGCTGTGGAAAATTCATATGGCCCAACAAAATACTAATAGATTAGTAATAATGAATCTTTTTTAAATGTTAAGTAAGGAATAATAAATATAACACCATTTTTTTCAAAGAAGCCAAATCCTCCTATCCGCCCTCAAGAAGAGTTAGACTTTTCAGTGTGACTTGAAGGAGTTTAAGTTTCCCCAAAGGTGTAGGGATTTGTGGAGCAAATTGGAGTAGTAATGCATCCTGTGAAAGATAACACTGCCCAGACATCCCAGAAGGATAATATTTCCCATTTCTCATGTCTAGGTCAGGCTTTGTGGCTGGTGGACCTGAGTAGCCGTTGTCTTTCATGTCCGTCCAGACAAATGTGGCACAGCCATGTTCAAGGGAGCACAGACCCTCAGCTTTTTAATAGCACAGCTTCTTTGCCTTGGAGACTGCTTAATACTGGTGACTTAGTTGGAAATGATGTCATTGTTCATAGGTATGAGCAGAATCTATATCATTGTGCATCCTGTGCCTTTCCCAATACAATGCCTCAAAAGCATTTGTGTTTCAGCCTGAGAAAAACCAAGCAAAAAATATCTCTGTTTCTTAGATACACCCAAGCAAAAAAAAAAAAAAAAGATAGAAAGAAAGAATAGCAAGACCTGGTTTAATGCACAGCAAACCTCAGGCAGCTCAAAGTTAAACTTCCAATTCAATTACTAATTCATTGCTTTTGTTTGTGGGTATTGCAGTATTTGTGGTTGGTGAGATTACCCGCTGATTGTCATTTTTCATAGTGGTGCCGCTATCCCACAGAAGGGATTAAGACTGAAGCTTCCTTTAGTACTTACACTTTGCAGTGTTACAGGACATGAGGAAGTTGTTTTGTGTATGTGCAAGGGGGGCTGCACGTGGGTGCGAATTAATAGAGTTTTTAAATGTATTTTTAATTTTTATCTCCAAGCAATGCTCTATTATCAGCAAGATGATAAAATGTCTTGAATAGTTGACTCTGGGGCTTTCACTAAACTGCCCATGAATGCTGAAACCATCTGTTTTTCTGGACGTTTGTCAGGGTGAGTGTGGCAGAGGCAGCTGTTTGAAAAGGGACGCTTTGGATGATGAACCAGCCCATTGTCTCTGAGCGATGCGCTTGCATTCAGCAGCTCTACCCAAGCGTACTATAGAGCAATCAAAATCAAACTATTGTTTGTCCCAATCATATTGATCTGAAAAGAAGGTGGTGGGATGACCGCATTGTAGATGCAAATAGTTGTTTAGAGCAGCTGTATGCTGGCCAATATGTACCACAGTAGGAATCCCACATGGAAGCTAGAGGGCTCCCTGCACCCTACTGGGGACAGAGAAAAGATGATGCCAGATTGAACTTCAGTCTACAGCGAAAAGGAAGGATCTGGACTGTTGGTATTGCTAGTAATTTGCTTTTACAGCAATGGTTGGCATTAACCCTGTCGTGCCTTAGTAACTAAAGCTAATTGTTTGGGGTTTTTTTTTCTGAAAGCACATTGCGAAGAGAGATTATCAAGAAGATAATTACCTAAAGCTACTGCGATGAAATATAGAAGCAATTGGATTGTTTGGATGTCAACTATCAATTTTCTCTTCTATAAAAATTAATTGCATTTTTGTTGTTGTTTTCTATGCAGAATCATTCATGCACTGTTTCAAGTTTTCATAATTTATTTATGATGGTGAAAATATAGCAGCTGAATTGAAACATATTGTGGTGTTCGTTTCTGTGTTAAATATAGCTGTCTTATCTCTGCAGAAAGCAGAGGAAAATATGATCTTTAGTGCATGTAATGAAGATTATAGCTTTTAGTTTGGAGTAACTGAGAAAGCTGCACTTCATCCATTAACATTTTAAGCTTTTTAGTTGTCCTTGTCACTTCATTGCATGCATGCTAATATCTCCTCATATAAAATTTAATCTGTTGAACTAAATGAAGGAATTAGTATCTGAAAGACATCTTTCATTAAGCAATTAACGAATCTTTCTAACAAATCTACAAAAGCATATGTGTTTATATTTAATAAGTATTTGTGTGATCAGCCAATTACAATACATAGATATATCTTTTTTGTTTATTTGTGATATTACAAAATCTAAACTTACAATTAAGTTGTGATTATGCTTTAGAAAATGTAATTGTCAACAACTGTGGTTAGGGGACTGCTGTCCTTAAGAATCATATTACAGTCACATAAAGCCTAGTATTAATTTCTTTGTGTAAGAATCTTTTTTCCTGTCTCTTTGTGATTCATGGATGGAAATGATGAGGTAGTAAAGAATCTGCAGAGGGAACACATTCAAGGATATGTCTTTTATAAAATTAACAATGATGTATATGTGCATGTAGGAGGGAAGCAAACAAGAAGAGGATGGCAGCCTGGATGAAAAGATGATCACCTGCACCAGCTGCAACATGATTCTTTTCACAGCTCTGAGTAGCTTTTCAAATGTGCTCCTTTTCAGGCTGCTTGCATAATTTAATGGACACCCCAGCCTAACTTAAACTGTTACTAAACCACTGTCAGCCTCTGTGTAAAAAGTGAAAAACATGAGTAAAAATAGTGACATTGTCCTTTTGCCCTTGCGCCATCATTAACTTCTTTGGGAGTCATTTTCTTAGCAGTATCTGTGAATACTTCCTTCCTGGGCTTCTTTCTTGTTTGAATTAATAGTCTTTAGAACACTCCATGTGATGTATAAATCTCCAGTTGCTGCAGCACTTTGAATTGTCAATTGACTAATAACTCTAATATGAAGGGAAAAAAAAGCTACTTGATTTCCTTGAATAAGATTGTGTTCCTGTACTAATTGCTCTAGATTTGGCCCATTTTTATAGATTTTTTTTTTTCATAAGTGAAGTCTTCAATCATGTAGCTGTTTGAAGAAAAAACCTATGGTAAAGCAAATGAGCAGTAAATTATACTAGCTTCAAGAAGTATCCAGTTTCCTGAGTGAGGACAAAATTCTGCATTACTGGTTCATTTTCAGGCACATACAGTGTATACAACAATTCTAAGCATTTCCTTCTACTAAATCTTGAAGAATAATATTCTTCAGAAACTTTTACTCTTCTAAGTGCATGTAAGTCCATGGCTATTGGCAGGAAAATTCCACAGAGAGAACCTGGAGGTGACTAGAAGAAATAAAACCTCAAGTACTTAGAAAAGACTGCATCTGCAGTTATCTCCATGGGAGAGACCTGTGAGTGAGGTGAGTTAGTGAATTACAGGAAAGCACTTGGGTGTTATAAAAATGAATTTGGCCAGTAGAAAGACTTGTTTTTCTTTCCAGACATCCAAGTAACATTAAGACAGACAGTGTAGCATACTTGATTTGACTCGTTTGCTTATCTTTTTCATTAGCATTTTGCTACCTGACTGTTTCAGAGCCAGTTCTCCAAGTGTTAAAATAACTCACCAGCTTGACAGCTATCATATATGTCTGGCAGTATTAACAAAGTGCAATCCTTGCCATGAAGTTAGAAAAAAATGTATCAGACACCTACTTGCTGGTTGCCAGAGGACCAAACCTCTGAGCAAGAGAGAGACAGAGGGAATGCTGCACCACCAGCGAAGTTCAGGGATGGTGAGGAGCCAAGACACCTGCTATTTGCACCTCCTGGAAAGGGTGGAGTGGAGGAATTCTGGAAATCTTTGTTTCCTCTCGGGGACTTCTTTGTCACATCTCTGAAAGTCTGCTCAAAGTTTCACTCCTTGTGTCAGACTCAGGGCTGTGTTTGCCTCATCCTGTGTTGTAGAGTCCAAAGTCATCTGTTCAAGGATGCTTTTTAGCTGTGTGCAGTGCACTGCACAAAGTACTGATAAGGCCCATTCCTATCCTGAAAGAGCTGGAAGAGCCCCAGCCTCTCTCAAGCAGTAGCCATTTCCTTCTGCTTTTAATCTTTTGTTTGCTATCACACAGCTTTCTGGACATGGGCTTGTATTGCAATCCTTTTGTTATATGCCTTAAGTGATTAACTCCAGTGCCTACTTCCAATGGTATTCCGTTTCACCGAATATTGCTGTCATGAAATTACAGTTCAGTTAAATACAGAGATTTTACCAAGTGCAATTCCAGGATCTGCTTTACTTCACATGGAATTACACAAAGGTGCTGCAGATTATCAGTGTTTGGTTATGGTCCTTCTGATCAAGAGTGGTATAAATACATAGACAGACAGAAATCCGAGCCTTGGAAAAATAATACGTCAATAGTGTATTGCACTTTAACCTTTTCTCATTACCAGTTTTCATCAGAAAAACTGTGGAGATGCACTTGGGTACAGTTGTAGGGTTGTGATTTTATGCTGCAGTTGTTGAAAGGAATCATTCACCTGTCGTCTCAGGTGGGATTATAGTCTACTTTGGTCAACCCAATGCCCACACGTCTGCCATGCATTACAATCAAATGGCAACATGGGTTGTAAAAGAGATAGATACAAACCACAATAATGCAGAACTATTAGTACTATGTGTCTGTGTATTAATATTATTTGGCTGGTTTTTATGGGGAAAAAAATTAGGAATTTCTTCTTTAGATCAAACACTCAAATTCTCTACATCCTATAGGAGAAAGGGAAATAGTCTGATATAAATAATGTTTCTTTGGGATGGGCACACAGAAATAAAGCTTCTTTGGCTTTGTTTCCTTTCAGATTGTAGTTTGCATTAGTATAAAATCCGAATCCACATTTTTTCTTTCCTTTTTTTTTCTTTTTGTTTTAGGACATGTTGTTATATCCCTTAAAAAGATTTTCAAGCAGTCTCCTTTTCCTGGTGGTAATTTCTCTTCCCAGAGAAGCATTTTGACAATGATACTGATTAACATCCTTTCACAAGGTGAATAATATGTTAGGCGAAAATGTAGTAGAGTTAGAGAATTTGGCACAAAATTGGAATAAGGACAAAATGTTGTCAGAATTGGGTGCTGGAAGCCATATGCTTCTTTTTTGAAGGTGGGTCACGTTTTTAGCTGTCAGATGGCTAAGAATTCTCACATCGCCCGTGGACTTCAGGCAGAGACAGGTTTTCGCCACGGTGGAAAGGCAGACCTGCCTGCTACCCCCAATTTGGCATGTGAATTCAAAGCTTGTATGACAAGGCATCTGATTTATCAAGCCTAATTTGTGACGTGGAAGGACTTCTCTTACAGAGATTTGTTTTCCACTCTTCCTGGGGCAAGCTGTCATTTTGCTACAAATTTTGGAAAATGGGGAAAATTTGGGTTTGTTGGTTTATATGTTTCTCCAGAGGATTTGACTTGCAAAGTGAAGTGCTTGAATAGGAATTTCATCCTAATAAGGACACAAACAAGTTTCTTGACTTGGGGTTCTAAGCATCATTCTTGTGTTTGAGAGAACAGAAAGACGAAGATGAAAAAAGCTAATAAAACCTATAAAATTAGACTTCTCGTCTCAACCCCAAATAGGCTACTAGGTAACACCCAGGCTTTTTGCCTACGCTTTTATTCTAGCTTAAATAAATCTGCTCTTTTTACTTTCCAGTTGTTCCCAGTGTATTTTTAGGAAGCTGCTGTTTTACTGTGATAAGTAAGTGTAAGTCCTTGTCCAAAGAACTGGTCTCACTCCTATAGCATATAAATCTATTTGTTTGTTTGTTTGTTTGTTTATTTATTTATTTATTTTATTGTCCACTAAATTTTCTTTGAAATTCTAGATGAAGCTTCATCAGAGATTTTTTGGGGGGTGATACAAATATTTCTGTTTACAATATGTGGATTGACAGTACTATTATGTCTCTGGGTCTCATTAGTAGAAAAAATTGATAGCTCTTGGTCCTTGGCCTCCTCTGTGTTTTCAGTTGTGGAAGCACAGCACCCAGCAGTTCTTGTCCCTGCCCTGAAGTGCACAACCTCTCAGCAAAGGCTAACAGATCTTCCATTACTGATGTCCCACATTTCATCTTTGTGATTTCTGGTCCTTCTTTTTTGTTGCCAGTGAGTTGACTTCATGTTCACATTTATATTTAATATTTTGTTGGTGGAAATTTTAAACCTAACTAATCTTGAAGCCAGTCCCTAAAGTACTTCTTTAATATCCTCCTTCCCATATGAATAATTTCTTTTAGTGTGTAAACTACTGGCATTGGCAGCTGATTCCAGAACTGCTTGTGACTACTGGAATACTCTGCTGAGTTCCAGATTACTGGGTTTGCTGGTTTAGTTTTTCAATGTAAAATATTGGTTCCCAAAATCATAGAATTATAGAAGGGTTGGAAGGGTTGGAAAGGACTTTAAAGATAATCTAGTTCCAGTCCTCCCTGCCACAGTCAGGGACACTTCTGCTAGACCAGGTTGCTCAGAGTTCCATCCAACCTGGCCTTGAACACTTCCAGGGATGGGGCATCCACAGCTTCTATGGGCAACCTGTTCCAGTGCATAACCACCCTCACAGCAAGGAATTTCTTCCTAATGGCTAAATTAGAAGGAAATAGACATAATCATATTGTGCAACTTTTGATCTGTATGAAGAGTATTTATTTAAAAAAAAAAATTAGTACAGTGGTTTTTTTCTCAAAGCAGACTATTCTTGAGTTTTAATCCTTTTTTTCAATGTTTGGAAATGAAGTTCTGTTGTACTTTATGGATGTTGTATGTCACAAGAAGGAGTTTTATGCAGCAATTTATCATGCAAAATTTCTATTTCTGAATGGTTTTTAATCAGAAACTTCTTTGTTTTGAAAGGTGTCTGACTTTCCAAGCAGAAGCCAACAAGTATGGACCCATTCACACTGAGAGAAAAATTATCCTACTTTCTTGCAAATGAGTTTTAAAAAAGGAAACTGCTTCTGGTTATTTGGAGATCCTATAGAAAGCTTTGTCCTGGCATGTTCATCCAATTCTTTAGTTGCTTCCAAGTCATGTATCCCAGTCATCTCAGAAAATACCTTCCCCTTACTAATACTTTAGGTTTCATTTGATGATGCAGTGGTTTCTGGGTGGCTGCACTGCTGTGGCTCTCATGTAACTGAGTGGCATCAGCCCTTAAAACAGAGCTGGCCACCAGCAAAAAGGAAGCTATTTCTGTTTTCTTCAAGTGGGGGTGGCTCTCAGGTACCTTTCTCTTGTTTTGTTAGGAGGAATCTGTGCCCTTTCAGTTCCTATGTATTCGGGAAAGTGGGTGATGTTTCTAAAGTCATGGAAACTTCTGTGTATAAATTTATCAAACAAATTTGATATTCAGTACTCACTGCAGACAATTACTGCATATTCAGTCCTCAATATGCGTAGTGGTGATCAGTATCAAAAGAGGAATGTGTTCTCAGCCTTCAGCTTGAAGTAAAGGCTTTCTTCTTAAACAACATTTCTGTCAACTTTCTAATTCCAGCATTGAGTGAATTAAAGTTAATTATAGTAACACAGCTAAATTAACAGAGTTCATGCATGAAATAAATACAAAAGATTATAAATATCAAAACAGTTCCAGAATATGAAAGATTTTAGGCCAAAAACTTTCTGCTACCATCACTTTTTTTTTAACTGATGAATATTTACCTCTACTACTATTTTATAGCCATTTTCTCTCCTCCACTGAACACGCAAACATAAAATACTGATGAAAAATGCTGTGTAATAACAGTAGTAACCAGTGGATGGTGGCTGTAGTAAAATAAATACTTGGCATAATTAAAAAGAAAAAAGCACAGTTTTTTTAGCCTCTTTTAAATAGGCTTAGCAGTAAAATTTACTGATTCTTTAATTCTATGAGAAACTTCACTAAGGTTGATTGGTGTGATTTATACTGCCAGTATAGGAAAAACATTAAATGAGTTCAATTTAAAGACTTCCCATGCCCAGCTGAACTGAGATATACTTTTTTATCAGACTGGATAATTATCCTTTCAGAGAATCACCATGTTATGGCATGTACTAAGGGAGAGTTAAAAATGGTTGCCACATTTTCAAACTGGAAATAACCCATAACTTTTACAAAAATGGGTGTTGACATTATTTAGCTATTGCCAGAAAACAGGGCGAAGTGTTTGCTTTATTAAAGGATAAAAGCAGTGCCACGTAAGTGGGGGTGCTCTGCTGCTCCATACAGTCTGTATGTGATGCCCAGTTTTCAGCATGATCCCTGCCTGGGGCTTGGTGGGATACATGCACAGACCCCTTATTTGAGTGTAGTGATATTTGTACCTCAAAGTGTTGAACCCTTTGAGCTTCCAGCATGTCCAAATTAGCAATGAGAGCAGTTCCAGGGTATTTGTCCTCTGATTTTGTTCTCTCCCTGGTCACCTCTCCTGAGATGCTGGTAATGATTTTGTGGAAATTTATGATGCAGGGACATAAAGGGCACCATTCATTCTCCTAAACAGAGATGTCTGTCTTGTGAGGCCTCCAGCTGCGGGTCCAGAAGGATGTAATTCTCCATCCATGGCAGTGTCAGACCTGCCAGCTGTGTGTGAATGTGGAATAAATACCATGGAGCATCTCACAGTACTAGATAGACCCCTATCTTGAGGCAGCTGAATTGAGCCCTGCTTGTTTACTTCAGGTGAAATGAATCAGTTTGAGCTTCACTGATGGTACTGATTTCTGTTGGGCACAGGGAGATTAAGCAATTTTAGATACCTACATTCAGGTACCTAAAATTTAATCTGAAACCAACATACAGCCAAAAGCAGGGTACTTACTGTCTTCACTGGTACGTGGGATGGAGGCTGGAAACTTGTTGGCATGCCACCCTCTACCAAACTAAAGCCATTGAGGTGCAAACTCATCTTTAAATGAAATGTGAAATTCTGATAAGTGAAGTGTAAGATACATCCACCCATACTAAGTTCATGCACCAGACCACATAAAAGTGAAGATTGCAGTTGTGCCTCTGCTGTGGAGGTAAGACAGGTATCTCTAAAGAGGAATTCAGAGCACCTGAATTAGCACTCACACTAGGAACTATACTTTCCATGCGCTGTATAGGATATGCAGGGGGATTAGGATCCTTACTGGTTGCTTTAATTTAAGAGAGATAAATCAAGGCCTGAATTTTTTCATGTTACGGCTTCAGAGAGAACCCCTGAAATGTAAAACAAGTATAATAAGGAGTCTGCAAGGAGGGTGGAGTGATAACTCAGTGGTGTTAGGGAGACAGGCAAATACCAAACAGATTTGGTGGCTGGCTGGCTCAGGTGTTGGGCTGAGTGTTGAATTTGAGTTAGGAATTATTTTCTTGCTCATCTTCTTCAAAAGCATGACCTGGTGGTTTTTTGTCAGGTATGAGACTAGCAATGGTTTATTCCAGCTGTCACCATGTCCTGCAGCCTGTCTTCCCCATGCAGAATTCCTAAAAATACAGTGGCAGACAGTTATGATTATTCCAGTGGAGATGAAACCACTGATCAATTCCCAGGAAAACCAAAGTGTTCCTAGAATAAAATAATGTTCTTTAGGAGCAATTCCTGATAACTCTTATTGTCGTCTAGCAGTGATTTCTGTTCATGGGACAAAGCTTTACTCTTCATTTAGTTATGTGCTAAGGCACATAAAAGACAAGGAGGTGATCCAAGGCACCCAACACACATTTACCAATGGCAAATTGTGCCCGGCCAATATGGTGACCTTTTATAGTGGAGTGATGGCCATGGTTGATGAAGAAAGTCTGACAGATGTCATCTATTTAGATTTCCGTAAGGCCTTTGATGTGGTCCCACAAGACATCCTTATCTCCAAACTGGAGAGACATGGATTTGATGGATGGACTGCTCAGTGGATAAGGAATTGGATGGATCGTTGCAGCCAGTGTTGAGGTCAATGGCTCTATGTCCAGGCAGAGGCTGGTGAAGAGTGGTGTCCTTCAGGGATATGCCTTGGGACTGGTGCTCTTCAGTATCTTCATCAATGACACAGAGAGTGGGAGTGCACCCTCAGCAAGTTTGCAGATGACGTGAAGCTGAGTGGTGCAGGTGACAGAAGAGGAGGATGGGATGCCATCCAGAGGGACCCGGACAAACTTGAGAAGTGGGACACGAGAAACTCATGAAGTTCAGTAAGCCCAAATGCAAGGTCCTGCACCTGGGTCAGGGCAACCCTAGGCATGAGTACAGACTGGGAGACGCCACTGAGAGCAGCCCAGCAGAGGAGGATTTGGGGATTCTTGTGGATGAAGAGCTGGACATGACCCAGCCATGTGCACTTGCAACCCAGAAAGCCAGATGTATCCTGGGCTGCATCCAAAGCAGCGTGGCCATCACATCGAGGGAGGGGATTCTGCTCCTCTACTCTGCACTCGTGGGACCCCACCAGGAGTGCTGGGTCCAGGTCTGGGATCCACAAGACAAGAAAATCGTGAATCTGCACAAGTGAGTCCAGAGGAAGGCCACGAAGATGATAGAGGGATAGAGCATCTCTCCTACAAAAACAGGCTGAGATGGGGTTGTTCAGGTTGGAGAAGAGATGGAAACCTCATTGGAAACCTCATTGCAGCCTTCCAGTGCCTCAAGGGAATATATAAAAAGGAGGGAAAGGGACTTTTTATACAGGCAGCTAGTGACAGGACAAGGGGAAATAGCTTTAAACTGAAAGAGCGCAGGCTTAGATTAGCTGTTAGGAAGAAATTCTTTACTCAGAGGGTGATGAAGCACTGGAATGAGTTGCCCAGGGAGGATGTGGATGCCCCATCTCTGCAATTGTTCAAGGTCAGGTTGGATGGGGCCCTGAGCAACCTGATCTAGTGGAAGGTGTCCCTGACTGTGGCAGGAGGGACAGAACTAGATTATCTTAAGGTCCCTTCCAACCCAAACCATTCTGTGATTCTATGATCTTGAAGGAAAGTCTATGTAAAAATACTAGTTTAACTTCTACCCATGTTTCAAGGCAGAAACATCCTTGTTCACATTTCTGAACAGGATGGCCTGAGGTGAATTCCTTCAGGATACTCAGCTTCATAACTTAGAGGGTTTCTTCCATCCCCATATTCTCTCATTGCTGTTTGAGTTGCTGTAACCTTAATTAAGGTTGCCTTCTTACAGTATTTTTTTTAAATGTTCTTGGAAGTGTTGAACTGCTTGTGAGTTTAAAGCAAATTAACAATACTTCTTTTTTTTCCCTCTTGAAAAGCTGTTTTACAATATGTCTCTTGTAAACTTGCAGCTTTCTAAGTTTCTGTATCAGAATTTGAATTGATTATGGGATTTGACGGATTGTATCCCATTAGCTCTTTGGCTTGTAGGAAACAGCCCTTGACCTATTTTTTTAAGCTTTATTTCATAACTGTTTTCAAAACTGTCTGAAGATCAAAAAAGCAGGGTCATTCATTTAAATTTACTTTAAAGACCAGTGGTTCATGGCTAATGAATGTATGGTTTATTAATCAAATGTATGTAGCTGAAAGAAGCCAACTACAATTCACTTACAATTGCGATTTTACCCTATTTTAACGTTATTTTAATGAGCTACAGATTTGAATGTGGGCTTTGTTCATCTGTTGCTTCCACTCAATTGCAGTTTCACCCTAAGAAGACACAAGACAGATTGATCAGGCTTCCAGTCATTGTGAGACTTAAATGAAGTGAACAGGGCCTTATGTTTCAAAACCAAATGAGAGGATTAAAGCAACAAAAAAAAAAATTCTCCTATGTTATCTGTCTGCTGTTCTTAAATTTGATTAAGCTACTTGCCACTAAGCACTTTTGGTTTTACTGTAAATACAGCCTAGAAATAAATTTTCATGGCCGCAGGCACCAATCAGCAAGTGATACCATGAATAATTAGCACTTAGAAACACTTGTTCATGTTAGAATATTTCTTTGATTGCCATTTCCAAAAACACACTCAGATAATAGGACAGTACATTTCTTTAAGGTCTAATTGGGATAGAGCTCCATGCCAACAGTTACAATAGTAGTATAAGCAAACTTTTCTGAATATTTGGGTTTTGTGTGGTGTGTGTGTGTGTGTAGTGCAAGTTTGTATTTTATGAGAACAGAAAAAAAAGATTAGTTTCAAGTTAAACTATAACAATTTGATGCATTCATATTTTATTTTTTAAACCACAGCATTCAGTTTTGGGCTATAAAAGGCACTTTTGAACCTGAATATGACCATATCTAATATCACCTTTGCAAAATGTATGCAGATTGCAATGACCTGTAAAATAATTAAATGGCCTGTGAAGACAATGTAAGCAAGAATTCTGTGTCCTATTTTATTCTTTTCTGCTTTATTCTTATAAGCTCTTCGATTCGCTTGAGAATATCTGATAGGGAGTAGCAATCCTTGTGAGTTATACTGAGCATAAACTCTAGGAACAGCAATGTAGAAGCATAGCTCAGTTTTATAGACTTTTGCTTTGGTTTGTATGTTTAACTTTTGACATAAGTGTGTTTGAACTGTGAATTCCATCAAGAAATACTTTGAAAATATTCATCATTCCAGTAATAATGCTCTATTTTCCAAATACGTTTAATTTACCTATTTTATAATTGATTTTGATGTAGATTACACATTTCTGTATTTGATGTACACATTTTTTGTTCTAATTGCCTTTTGAGTTTCTCATTAAAAACTGTTAAATAGCATAACAATCTACCCTATCTTCAGTTGATCCCACCGCAGTGTGCCCAAACTCTCACCCTACTCTAGGGTGATTTTCTGTGCAGAAAATCCGTGGCTGCAGATTCTGGGGGCCTGACTAATGTCTTATTCTGGGGGCCTGACTAATGTCTTTGTCTCTCTCAAATGACTTTATAGATTGAGATTTTAAATAAGAAATACAAGAAATAAATTTTGTTAATGCTAAGACATTTTGCAGGTATTAAAAATGCTTTTAGAGTGGAAAACAGGTATTTAATCCCTTAAAAGAGATGGTTTTGAAAACTGTTCTTTATATAATGTTTTGGCTACATTAAGTACAAGCACCGGCCAAATAGTGAAGGATTTCCATGGAGCAGGTTAAATTTACAGCTGGTGAAACTGAGACAGAGGTGGAAAAACTGGGCTTTCTGGTGTGCTTAAGCATGTATCTCCAGTGATTGACATCTCTATGGGACAGTTGAAGCACAGGCTGCCATTAACTGTGGCACTTTTAATTTAGCTACGGTGAGAGCAGTGAAGGGTAGGAGAGCTGTGGCAGTGCAGTGGTCAGCACATGGACTTGGGGGAGCCTAGGTATATCTTCACTGATGTTGTCTGCAGCACCAAGATGAAAGCTAACCGGGGTTTGCCTCACTAGACTGTGAGCTGTATCTTCATTCAGTATCCAAAGGACAAATGCAATCTAGAAATTGTAAGATTACCATCAGATTTGGGAGTCCCAGACTCCCAGATTTGCATGGCTTTCTCTTGAGTATTCAGACTCTCCTTGTCTTGTTTAAGTGTTAGACTAATGTCTATCAGCCTCAGGAATTAAATGTGCGAGAATGAACACATTGATAAGAAAAACTAATTTATAATCAACACTGAGTCTTTATGCAAAAATTTAGAATAATGCAGGTCTTAAATCTGTCTGATTCCCACACATTGTTTGTTTTTAAATAATGTGCTGCATGAAGTACATTTTTTGTGTTCCAGGGAGATGATCGTTAATAGACCTTTGTGTTTTCTCAGCCTTTGTGTGGCCATATGTAAACTTGAGGAACCGAGTTCTGTTGTGTGCATCTGTGTCTAGCTAAAATCAAAGGTGATTTGACATTTTTCACCCCGAATGATAATTTAGGTGAAAAAAATATTGGTGGTGAAAGTGAAGCACAAACATATTCGTCTTCTGTATGTTAATCTTTATGCAAGCCGTGTGATATTATTTAAGAAGAAAGCTCTAAGAAATATCTGCATGTATTTTAATAGAATTAGATTACTTTATGTTTCATAAAAGTATGTATGAAGGGAAAAGCACATAGTGTGATGAAATTTTGTAAAGCTTTTGTGGGCTCGTTTTCTGCAATGCAGGGTGTTTGGTGGCACAGTCGGTGAATATTTCTGTATAGCTTTGCAGTGTAAAACAAATTTCTCTTGACATTCAGTGTATGTAAGTAACCAAGAATGTAGTTCATTTCATTTAGTGTTCAGTCATCTAAAATCAAAGCATTTGGAATATTAATACTTAGCTTTGATATAAATGAGTAATCTACCGTGTATTAAGCTTCCTCTGTTTAAACTGAAGTTTCTAGATAGCACAGGATACCATCTGTATTTTTTCATATTATTATTGCCCTCATAATAAGTTCAAGGTGAGATTTTCAGGCAGTAAGCTGCAAGTCAGTTTTCATATAAACACTTTAGAAAAGCCATCTTGACATCAGCAGCTTATGCAGTCTTCCATCTATAATGTAAATGACTACACCTGCGTTATTTTTATTTCTTCATTATTTTTTGTCCACTCATTTAAAAATGCTTAAAGCATTAAAAACGTTTCGGCAAACACGTGTGAAAGGAGACAATTGTCCTTGTAGGAAAGGCCAGGAAAACACACAAAAGAGGCCACAGCGAGACGATAAACATAAAGGTCCAGGAGGTATTATGATGAGGTTCACAGATACTGTGTTCCAATCAAGCTCAATAAGCTCTGAATTCCTATTATGTTTCTCAAGCCTCCAAAAAGACATGGGAAGAAACCAAAAGTTTAAGTCAAATAAAAAGCACTTAAGCCATGAGCACATGAATGTATAGCTGGGTAATGGAGCTTTCATCTTTGAAATAAAAACAGTTCAATTCAATTGGAACTGAAGTTTCTTCCCCCTTTGAAAAAGTTTATTTTAATGAGTTTCCATTTTATGCGTGGGCTGTTCTTTAATCGATGCTGCTCCATTGAAGTTTTACCCAATGAAGACACAAGACAGATTGTCCAAGCTTGCGGCTATTGTTGGGAGTTGATGAAGTGTATGGGCCCTTATGGTTGATAACAGAAGTAGATGGTCAGAGCCAATAAATAAAACTTTAACTCTGATTGTTGGGTGTTTTATGCTGAAAAGCTTTCTATTACCATGAATCTTCGGTTTTGAAGGACTTGTGAACCCAAAGGCAGCTTGTAGCTCTGTCACACAGACTAAGTTGGTCAGACAAGCAGCAATCTGTCCTATCCAATAAACCCAGTTTTGTCTTTTAAATTCTAGACTTCTCTTCAGGAATCAACATTGTTAATATCTTGACAGACCATTAACTTCATAATACATGTATCTGCTGCCCTGTTGATTTATCATAAAAAATTGATGTTTGCAGAAGTTAAAATGTGCTGTCCTTGATCATGTTTTTACAAAGCACATATCAGAAAGAACAATTTTAGCAGCTGGAAGCCTGTGCTAATGTTTGAGGAAATTAATAAAATATTCTTGTGACATCATTGAGAGTTACAAATGCAAAAGAACCCCAAGATGATTCTTATTCTGTATATTAAGGAAAGAGGATATTAACTTAGAGTTTTGAGTTTTTTCACTGATAGATGAGATTTATTTAACAGATAGAGCAGTCTTAGAGCCAGATATGTTTGTCACTTGGTCCAAAGAGGACTCAGTGAACAGAAGAGCAAATAAAAATTCAATTAAAATACTCTGCATATTTACCGAAGAAATGTCATTCATTTCAATTTTAAGAAGAAAATCTGTTCAACATTTGCGTTATAACTGGTTTTGTCTGATCAGCAGTACTTGGAGTGTGGCAGCTAGTGGCTGGAGGTGTCATGCAGATACAGTGGAAGATATTTGGCCTTAGAGATGCATTGTGTATTCTGGAGTTTCCTGATTCTTGGGGTGAGAGGGAAAGAGAGGGGATGAGAAACCCTGATCAGCTGGGAAAATGCAGGGAGTTCAGGTGTAAGTACTGATGGATTGCAGTAGCAAAAGAGTAAGGTTGTGGGGAAACAGGAGAGAGGTTTCTCTGGGAGTGTCAGTTGTCTACTTACATGAAGGTCACTTAAGATCAGCCCCTCCTAACCTTCCAAGGTTCTTACTCTTCTTCGTCATCTGGTTATCAGAACATCTTTCATGAAGTAGCATGGCTAATATTTGTCACGTGTGGTCTGTGCAGTTGTTCCTTACATCTGAATACAAGGAAACATGTTTTTACTGTGAGGGTGGTCAGACACTGGAACAGATTGCTCAGGTAGATTACAGACCCCCCCCATCTATCAATACATGGTCCTGGACAACCAGCTGTAAATGATGCTGCTTGATCAGGTGGGTTGGACTGTACAAGCTCAAAAGGTCCCTCCAAACCTAAACAGTGGCAAGCTTTTGTGTGCTGTGCAGTATTTTATTCTGGTAGGCATGTTGCTTGGGTTCTAGTACTCCATGTTGTTGGCATGTGTTTCAGGAAAGAGAGGAGAAAGATGTAGCTTGCATATGGAATAGGAGGTCAGATTGGCTGCCAAAAACTTCTCTTGTGCAATGATGATCTTTTAAACTGCAATGGTAATTAAAGCAATGTCCTCTCATATACAGGACATGGAGAGGATGGGCAAATCTTTTCGGTGCATATTTATTATGCCTTAAAAATAATTTCTGTTTGTCTTAATAATGTTTATACAGTTACAATAATATTTATACAGTTTCTTTACTAGGTGGCACTGTACTGAACACTTGATCATTCTTCACTCATACATTTGATGAGGATGAAAATTCCATCTTCATAATTATTTTCTTTCATTAGATGACCTGCATTTTGTCCATCTCCTAGAGAAAGTTGGCCTTATGAGAAGAAGTGGCACAGGAAAATAATGTACAAGGTGTGGGAGGTCAAAAGAATGCATTTAGTGTACATCAAGGAATCCTTGACTGTAGGTATGGTGCCCCTAAACTGTGCAGCAGTATGTGTTTAAGGGCACACTTTTGATGATGTGTAAAAGCCCTTTATTGTACATGCAGTACCGTAGCTACAACTGCAGTGCAATATGCCGACCCTGGTCTTCATAACCACAAAGATTTTATATCTTTTGCGTGCTAAATGATATATTGTGTGCTAAATGGTATTACTGTGCTCTTGCAAACCATGTGTTAACTCAGAGTGTGTTAGATGTTGTAATGGAATAAAATGTTTTGTGTAAAACTGTTGGGATGTGGGTAGCTGAAAAGGCTGAATTTAGGGAAAGAAGCTCTGAAATACTTGGAGGAAAGCCAGCTACTAAAATTTCTGTGAAGAGTGGACGCAGATGAAGCCAATTCCATAGCAAATTAAAGATCAGGCTAATTTAGTGTTAACCAGAGTTGTTTAGCACCTAGATGAGTTGCTCAGGCCCTTGTGACAGTGAGTGTGCTAATTGCACAAATCACGAAGAAATTAACCATCATTTGTACTGTGCAGGATCTGTTTTGGCTCTCTCAAAGCCACTAACTGACAGGATGCAAAGGCTCACTACCGTCCTACTCCAACTGATGACACTTCTATCCATATTTATCTGTCCGTTGCTGTGGAAGAATACTGTCTTCTAGGCACTGGTGGTAGCATGACCTGTTAATAAAGCAGAGATCATACATTTTCATGAACCAGATCTTCTTACTGCTTTCTGTGTCTCTTCTGTAATATGCTTAGAGATTTAAACAGGAATAGTGATACAAAACTCTGGATATTATTGTATTATGTTATGTTGAGTGGCTTTGTGCAAGCAGATCTCCTTGCTGGGGAATATGCAACGTGGGCTCCTGCAGATGAGATTCATTCCCTTGCCATTGCCCATCGTTGTGCAGAAGCTTCATTGCCAGCTCTCTCCCAGAGAGGGGCTGTGACTGTATAGATAATCCTAAATAAGAGCAGCCTGGACACCCTGAAGAACCCACTGAGTGTGAGAGAGGCACAACCAGCAAACAGAGTAATTCAGAGACTCACTTTGCTATTCCTGGTTAGCACAAAGAGAATTCTCTGGCAAGTTTCAGATTACAGGGCTTACTCTGAGCAGGGAGAGTGGTTCTCCTTCCTGAGGCGTCTAATTATGAGTCTGTTCCTAGGTATTACCTGGTACAGGGAGGTGTGCTTGCATTTTCCTCATGAGGTAAAATTATTCCTCTCCCTCTAATTACATGTGGTAAGAATTTATTCTTTTTACATTTAAATCAGTTTTGTATCAAGTTTCTTTTGCCTTCTAGTACAGCTCAGGTTATAGAGTTGCTTTAATTCATCTGCTAATGGAATTGGAGAGTCTGAAGGTTGTTTTCACAAAGATGCTCTGAAGGATGGGCACGTGTATCCATGCTTTGCCTTGGATAGACTAGTTCATCTGGGGATTTTACCAGTTTCAGCAGTTACACATTGGGCAAAAAGGTCCTTGGCAGTTAAAGCCTTCTGGCATCCTAACTTACTTCCTTCTTAAAAAAATGCTCTCTTTTCTGATGCAGCATCAGTAGAGCTTGGTGACCGTATCGAAAAGGAGAAGTGTGGCATGAGCTGGGTTTTGCGTGTTCTGGTTTAATGAAAGGGAAGGTTGTTGGTGAAGTGCTGTTCATCATATAAGATAATTTAAAATGTGCAGTTAAAATACCAGCTTTATTTTGAAAAAATTTTCATCCATATGTGCTTTTCCATGCTTCACCTGCAGCTATGACACTTGGGAACCATGGAACATATTAGGAGCAAGCACTTTGGCTGTAGGAAAGGATGGCAACGTATGTAAACCCCTGCTGAGGCTGCATCTCTGGTCCCTAATCATGCTCCAAGCTCCAGCTTCATCCAGGAGCTGCACAGCCATTCAGTAACAGGCTTTGGCTTTCCTGGTCAAACCGGAGCAGTTATTGACTGGAACTCTGAAACTCTGTGTTGCATTAAGCAAGATGATGGGTTTTGTCAGGTCATTGAAGCACTGGCAGTCCGACTTCTAAGTCTTTGGAATGTAAAGCAGCATCCAGTAGGAAAACTGTACCTGCTAAAGTAAACTTGTTTTGCCAGAAGATAAAGAGGATTAGAATTCGATTTATATGATAAAAGTAATGGCTAGAGGCTGTAATAGCTGGCTGTCCTTTATTGTAATCCCCCAATTGCCAGATACGGGTCAAAAAGGTAAGATGTACTCTTTTGTACCAAAGCAGTGGAGTAATGAGGACATCTGTTTTCATATGGTACTTGACACACACTACCAGAAATTTGATGTCATGCTGTCCAAACTTGTACATCATTGCAGAATTGCATTAGCTTTTCTGATTGATTCTGACAAGTCACTGACAGTTTTTGAGGTGAAACACAGACATGACAAAGGGCAAGCAGAGGCTGCATATGTCAGCTGGAACACTCCCTTGTTGACTCAAAAGGGTGAAAATCTCTCAGTCTTGTCTCTATCTGCCCCTTGCTGCTGTTTAAGCTCCCCAGCCTTGCAGCTTTAGAAATTATGTGGTTATAGGAGTGGGTCCTTCTGAGATTTTGCTTCAAAAAATTACAGTGCTAAGGAATAATTTTTTTTTCATGGGTTAATGTGTGTACCCATAAGTTAAAAAGTGTAGTTCAGTAAATTTATTCATCATGAATCATGAAAAGTTGATTTCCTTTATTGTAGCACACCGTAAACGTAGTAATTTTTGGTTTGTATTTGTACATCCATAAACTTCATTTACCCTCATGGTGTCAAGCAAGTCCGTTTCCTTTCCAGAAAGTGTCAACATATATGTACAAACACATAGTGTTTTAAAATAACAATCTATGAAAAAAAAAATTGTTAACTTGCTTTTAATGTTGTAGGGGCTTGGGGTGGTTGTTTTTTAAGAAAAATAAGGACAGATTGCACTCCAGTGATGATACATACAGGTTTACCAGCTCTGAAACAACACAGGATTCCCTCCGGTGCTACTGTCAGTAAGGTCAAATGCACCATTTGTTCTCAATATATATTTCTAGGTATGCTAGCAAAAGAGCAAATGATGTGCTGTAGCATAGCAAGTCAAGGTCACATTCTATTTTGCCATTTTCCATTCTGTGTTCTGCTCCAAACCTTCTCTTTGAGATGTATGGTAATTTTTTGGCCATGGCTTGTTTTGTCCGTTTCTTGAGAATAACCTGATCAGCAAATGGAGACCAGTTATATTGCAAGTCTGTGGAGCTGAGACACTCAGCGTTCAATAAAAGTAATGAAAGAAGGATGTAACATAAATGGAAGAATAGTGTATTGCATCTGGTTCATCTTGTTAGACTTGGACACTGGGTCTCAGAAAGGATCAGCTCACGTATGCCTTGGTTTTGCAGATAAATGTTAAATGCAACAAATGCTACACTTGTTTGGCCGATTTACACTTTTCATAAGAAAACACAAATGCAGTGATCCATTTTAAGTGAGATACTGAAGTTGGAATTTATTATTTGAATTAAAAGATAGCTTTAAACTATATGTTCTTTTTAGTAAAAGAGAGCTCCCCTTTCACATTTTGTTTCATTTTATTTTGGTTTTTTTTTATTAAATAGACCAGGTCTTTTTGCAGTGAGTCCAGAGGAGGGCCACAAAGATCATCAGAGGGATGGAGCATCTCTCCTAAGAAGAGTTGAGTTTGTTCAGCCTGGAGAAGTCCTAAACAACAAATTATATTAATGTTGTTTGGATCAGTCTTTTTCACAAGTTTAGACATTTCATTTTGAAAGGGTTGTGATCTCTCAGCTAAATTAGTGGAGGGCACTTGCAGATGAGCCATAGACAGCATTAATAACTCTTGCTAGAGAGGAATATGTCAAAGAAATAATGTGTGAAGCAAAGCAACAAACTTCCTCACATTATTGTCATGTAAATTCCAAGAGACCATTTTATCTAGTGCCCTTTTCTGTACTTGGCTCTGTGAATTGAGCAAGTTAGACCCTTTCAAAGTGTTTGATCTGTGGTCACCTATTTTCTTTTTCCTCTAGGGATGCAGGCATCTCTTGGTTGCAAGACACTTGCTTTTCTCAGTTAACCACTGTGGACGTCTGAGATGCAAATCATTGATTGGCAAAGATTCAGGGATTATACTTTGAAAGCTCCTGATATTTGGAGGCCACTGTTATCTTATTTTACGTGCTGTTTGAGCTACTACTGCTTTACTGATTGTGCAGTGGTCATGGTGCTGTTTGCAGGTATGGTTGATATTTCTGTGGCTGCAGAGAACTATGGTGGAATAGGAAGCCGCATGAGAAGCTGCCTTGCTGATTAAGTTCTGTCTTTGGACTGTCAGACTTCATATGGCCAAAGCTGTCCCAAGGAAGAGAGTAAACATAACTTCCTCCATCTCCTACTTGGAAGGAGAAACAACATCGTGATGATCTTCTTCTTTGATTCTTTCAGATTCCAGGCTGAATCATTCATATTCAAGAATGATTTTGTTCTGTTTTGGACACAGAAGAGACTTGCACAAGTCGTGCTCCCTTTTGGCAAGCCTTGCTGTCACCTGTTTGAGCTGGATACCCATAGAGGAGAGCAATAACAAAACCAACAGCAATACAACAGTTGAGATACAAAAAATTGTTGACTTGTTGCTGCATTTCACATCCTTAGTGCATCCTTTTGCATTCATTTTGTATTTACAGTGCAAGTTTGCATATAAAACTATACATCACTATCAAACTTGCAGTATTTGGGACAGATACACAGAGAAGGATGATCAGCATATTCCTTAAAGCATCTTTTGTTTTGCTTAAATGCTGTTGACTTGAATATCCATTGTATTTTTTGTGATGAAACTTGGAGATGTATAAAAAAGTATTCTTTGTTGGTTGTGCATACATAATTTGAGCTCACCAGCTGGAATCACATATATATGTAAATGATGGCAGATTTGGGCTCGTAATTGTTCAAATTGGCTATGGCATTTGTTATGTCAACCCTGTGTTCTCAGTGCTGACACTTTAGATTTCAATCAAAATTTTGTTAGGCAGAAGTCATAGAAAACTCCATTCTTTTAAGTGGTTGACTTTCTTATGATACAGTCTGGAGCTAACATACACTTAAAGAATTATTTTAGCAAATGGCAGTCTTTTAATAGTTTAGTCTGTGGCATAGCCTTAACAGGTTATATTCTTCAGAGACTTCCAAGCTGCCCAGCAAGATAGTGTCCAGTACTAATTATGGATATTCTTCTTTATTCTATGAATGTAAAATAGAATGCTTTTCTTGTTTTTCAAATCTCTGTTGCTATTTTAGCCTCCTCATCTGCATGGGCATGCTGTAGATACGAATTATTAGGGACAATTGCTAGGCGCAATGCCATTTGTGAAATTAGGAGCTATATTACATTACTCTTAGAATCATAGAATCATTAAGGTTGGCAAAGACCTCCAAGATCATCGAGTCCAACCTTTGACCACGTCTAAACACCACCATGTCTAAACCACTAAGTGCCACATCCAGTCATTCCTTGAACACTTCCAAAGATGGTGATTCCCTGGGCAGCCCATTCCAATGCTTAACCACCCTTTCAGTGAAAAAGTTCTCCCAGATGTCCAACCTGAACTTCCTGTGGTGCAGCTTGAATCTATTTCCTCTTGTCCTGTCACTTGTTGCCTGAGAGAAGAGCCTGATGCCCATGTGGTCACAACCTCCTTTCAGGCAGTTGTAGAGAGCAGTAAAGTCCCCTCTGAGCCTCCTTTTCTCCAGGCTAAACAACTCCAGCTCCTTCACAGCCGTTCCTCACAGGACTCGCTCTCTAGACCCAAGTGCAGGCCCTGTCAGCTGGCCTTGTTGAACCTCATACTATTGGCCTCAGCCCATCAATCCAGCCTGTGCAGATCCCTCTGCAGAGGCCTGTTCAGCCCACAACATACTTCTACCTTCTCGTGTTCAGCTTTTCCAAATTGTTGGCTGTTTCATTAACATATCCTCTGATTTTTCTGACATGCCTAGAAAAATCCCTCTCCCTTCTCAGGCCTCTGAAGATGTCAGGATTCTGTCCATCCAAGGCTTGCTCTCTGGAGGACTGCAGTTTGAAGAAAACCAACTGTGGTTATTTTTCCCTCCTCAGAAGTAGCTGTAGCTGTCATTACTTTTTTAACCTTTCCTTTATGTATTTGCTGTTACAGCTCCTTTGATTCTGAGCTCAATCACACAGATAACAGGCATCGGAGCAAACCTGGGCAGGCAAATGGCTGCTCTCATAATATTTATAAAAGATAATGCCAACAGTTTCTCAGTTTACCACAGTCCTGACTCTTTGTTAAAAAGAATTGAAAATTCAGTGCCATCAGCCTTAAAATTAAGGAGTGACTAGCACAGAAATATTAACTGATCTGGACTGTCACAAAGTACATTTTGGTGTCTTAGTTAGGTAGGGCTCAAGCAGAGTAGAAGTGCCTTAAGGCACAGACCAATTCTGAGCTTTATGTTCAGAAGCTTTTTACAGCCATGATAATGTATCTCTGAAATTAAGCATCCTAAGCATGGCTGATTGTCTTTTAGTTAATTTATCACTGTGGAGTATCTATACAGTCACTTACAATGACAGGCTGTAGTATGGACAGTAAACCCTTCCCTTGGCAGACTGCATCTGCAGGCTTTGTCTGGGCCTGTGATATAAATGTTCCTGATAGGCCTTGTTTTCCTACCAGACAAGGCTGGTTATTGTCCATGCTCGTGCATATGTATGTGAGGGAAACAAGGAACCACACTGAGTACAGCTGGAACTGCTCCAGTTCCTCCTTACCCACCCCAGCCTCCTCCTGTCCCCCAGCTTATCTCAGCAGAGAACATCTAACACGTGTCCCTCACAGCACATCAGCTCCTGTGCTAGACACTCCTCTGTTCAGAGACACACAGATTTTTATCATTGACCTTCTCAGGAAAAGTGCATTTTGGACATCTTCAATGTAAATGCATGGCTGCACTTCTGGCTAGATAGGTGCTTGGTTTTGCCATCAGGAAAGTCTAAATTTCATGCAGTGGTTGTAGGTCTGATGCTTTGGTTGCAATACCTTGGTTTCTGAGCATTGTGTTCCTGTGGAACTGCAAGTCTGGGGTGTATATTTTAAATTGCCTTTTATGGTGGTAAGTACTCATTGGTAAGATCATATTTGAATTTGTGTCTCTGAGACCACTGTGTGTTCACATCCTGAACTCCACATTTGTGTATTCCATTCAAACTGTTGATTACGGCCTGATGGATAGCCTGTTAATATGGAGCTTAGCTCCAGTACCTCTATGCCACTGGTTGTAGTGTGCTGCTGAAAGGGAAGCAGTGTATTTGCTTTCTCCCTTCCCACCCAGCTCTAATGTGTGCTTTTTAGAAAGAACAGTTTCTGCCATGGTCTGGATTTCATTGCAAGCTATTGCAGAAACAAATACTGATACATTCTAACATTTCAAAAACATTACTTACATTTGTCGTGCTGGTTGAGTGTGGCAGCACTGTTTCAGCATTAAGTTAATTGTAAGGAAAGTGTTCCTGGGCATGGCAGCTTGGTTTCTGTACCAACATCTGGATTTCTAAAAACTTGCGGATTTATACCTCATTAGATCAAAATGTTTTTATGTTATCAAAAGATTTGTAAGTACATCTTTTATTTAGAATGCTTGTTAAGGTGTAAATTACAGTTAGTGCTGAGGAAAAATAGAAAAATACTTCCCTGGAAAGATTATTGTGGTGACTTTTCATTTCAAAGTAATTATTTGTCAGCCTGAGAAGTCTAAGGAAGTAAAAGGTAGGATATGCTATAGGGAGATGAAACACAGAAACAGGGTATGAGATTAGGATAGGCAGACACATTTACTGATCCAGTGGTGAAAAGGAGTTATTCCTCAAAGATCAGGGCAAATCCCACATTTCCTGTGTTTTCTTCACTTAAAAAGAAGGGCTTACTTCCTCTATGAAAATGTGATTTATGGCTAGAACAACCTGCCCAATAAATTTTCTGTCTGGAAAGCAAAAATGATTTGATGAGGAATAACAAAGCAACAGTGGAAGGAGTTACATTGTCTTTGTCTTCCAGAAACAAACAAGGCTTTGAGCATCCTTTTAAGCCTTAATTTCATCTAAGCAGTGTCTCATTTCAGAGACTGACAGGTAAAATGATTGGCGTCAGGAAAGCAGTTTTCTCTTGGCTCCCGGCACCCTTCCAGTGCTGTGATTCGTGCCCCAACACCGTGCAGCACTGTTATTGTTGCTCTGCAATGGTTTTCTGCTTACAGCAGGATTCAAGATGCACATACAGAGGTCTCAGCAGTGGAGCTTTGAGTAGAAGTGTAAGTGGATTTGGATGTAGGGGAGTAACCATACCTTCTCAGTTCGGATGCAACAGTTACATAGCTGATATGCAAGAGGACAAAGCCCAGAGGCACAGAGAAGTTTGAAGCTTAGCAAACTACAAGGAGATGTTCGAAATATGAGGATGGCAGTATTGTTTAAGATAGATATAGATATATAGATATAGATATAGATGTAGATATAGATATAGATGTAGATGTAGATATAGATATAGATATAGATAGATATAGACCAGGTTTTCTTTTGGAGCCTCTGCTTTCAAGGTACTACAACTTTTTTTTTTAAAAGGGGGATAGTTTCCAAAATGTAGTGTACAAGATCTGTCTTGGCAGAAATTGATACAAGGGGTTTTGGCTTCTTCAGTTCAATAGCAGCAAAACCACACATATGAAAATAGGGGAGGGGGATTGGTGGGACTTTGCTCATTTTTGGGCAGACAGATGTTTCCTGAGATGTTAAAATAAATCCATTTGGTTATAGGTAAGATAATACTTAAAATGCAAGCGCTCAGTGTAACTGAACATCCATTGAGCCATTCTTTCAGCTGTTACAGTTCCTTCAGATCATGGAAGGTGACAGGAGTACTTCTAAGAGCTGTAGGAGCTCTTTCTTCAAGCTTTGGTATCCCTGTTGTTTCACAACAGTGACACATTTTTCTGTGCGTGTTTGAGAGTACACAAGTGGCCTTACGTACCAAATATCTTCTCAGTTACTGGCACTTGGTACAAAACCAAAGAAGTCAGTGACAAGATTTCTCTCCAGCAGACCTTGTATCATGAACTTTCAGTATGTACTGAAAAGAAGATACCAAATCAAAGCAAGTTTTCCTTCAAAGAAGCCAAGATATCTTCCCACTGAGAGAAATTTTCTTGCCAAATGCTGGCTCTCCAACTGTGGCCATCTTGACTAGGGAGCTATTTAAAGCAAGGATGCAATGATTTTTTTCATTACGGCAAGACTTCATTTCACTTCTTATGGATGGCTGAGATGTTGATGCTCAAACTTTCCTTAAAAAGTATGTTCAGACAGAAATCAAGATCAGGAAATTTCAGAAGGAAAGTGATAATTGGGATGAATTGAAAGTAGAATTAAAATGGACACTGTTAACATAAATATCTGCTGTTGTTTCTGCTGCTGTAACCATATTCAGTTCTCTTTATCTAATATATTCTATCCTTATTTAAGTCGGAGCACATGGTTGTTGCATCCACTTGAATGTATACTGTCTCTTATACTCTCTGACATGGTTTATAGCTGGTAAAGAAAGGGCATCGTAGGGGTGGTTCAGAAACTGGGCCCAGATATGCCAGTATCGTTTAAGATAAATGCCATTGCATTGGATGAGAAACTGTCCCTTGTCTGATCCCTTGGACACAAAACATGGATGTGGCATTATGTACATTAGGAGGCATCTTGTGTGAATTTGGTTTTCTTAGTTCACTGCAAGGTTACATGACATGGAATAAGTACTTGGTGCTTCAGTGTTTGTTATTGTTGCCCTTATGATGAATAACCAGTGTCTTTTTGACAGAAAAGAGTTACCTTTTCCAAAAACTTGCATCAGTTAATCATCTAGGTTATGTAGGCAAATACAGCTCCTCACTGCCTAAACACCAGTCACAGAACCGAACTTGTTTATTTAAAGGCATGAATATGCACATGCCTGGTTTTAATTGGGATACCTCATTTTCTCATTTCTGCCCTTGTTATACAAAAAAGGTTTACATTCGTCTAAACTTCCTTCCAGCCACACTGTTCTTGTTGCTGTTTTCTCCATTCGTGTACCTCCTGCCACCACTGTGGTGAATCAGGTGTGTGATGCAGACATCATTATCATCTGCTCTTGTCTTCTAGCCAGACTGTGCCAAATCTCACAAATTATTTTGTATAACATCTTTAAGAGACCGCCTTTCTTCTCTGTCTGTGTATCTCACATGCTTGTTGGGTTCCCTGCTCTGTTACGCCTTAGTTATTGCACCTCAGCATATGACCACTGGGGATGAATCCATCAAATGCAACATGCTTAGTTGCATTTTTGCAGTCTCTCTTGGTTTGCCTTCTCACTCATTCAACTAACCTTTCATACATTATCCAAGTATTTACACACTCTTCCTTATCAGCTCAGAATGCCAGTTCATCTTTGAGGATATTGAGGATATTGCCCTTGAGAAATGACTTTCAGAGCTTGCATTTCCTTGTCACTACACAGAAAATGGTTTATCTGCTTATGTGCCAAGATGACTGTTAATTGATGTTAACTAAATGCTTTTCCTATGCTAATTCCTTCTGTCTTTAAACAGCTGTTGTCTATTGTCTAAAGTAAGATCTTTGAGGAAGTAAATGCCTTTTTCATTTGCTTTGGTTTTGTGCAGTACCTAATGCAATGGATTTCTGATCTGTGATTTAGACACAGTACGTGTTATAGACACAGCTCCAAAAATAATAAAGTACAACTAGTTTGTTCTAGTGATTACCTCTAATAGCATTGTTTATGTCTTGTCTTTTTTATAGTTTTACTTACAAGCAGTACCTTTTAAAGTCCTGTAAATTTCAAAGTCAGAACAAATCATTCTGAGATTATAAAGTAACAGCATCCCTACCTAAAACCTTCCATAAATATTCAGGACTACTGAACACAAAAATAAAGAACACCAGCAATTTAGACTGCATTTCTGTTATTATTCCAAGGCAGTTTACTGTCTTGGAAAAAAGGAAAATATTTTTTCTCCATGTGCTTATGTTTTATAGTACTTTGTTTATAAACTGTTAGACTGTTTCCCTGAAGGAAATGGTGAGAATGAATTCAAAGCCTGTTGAAGCTAGTGGAGCATTAGTCAGATTTAACATTTGTTTATCTGTGCCTTTTATACAGAAGGAAGGTTGGGTGTATTTTTTTAAGAAAAAGACACAAATCTGATTGCAGAGCTACAAAATTGGTATATTGTCTTAAGGGCAGGTCTGCCCCCTGAAGCTGATTTTAAATCATGTTCTTAATTGACTGAATTTAAAGATGACTTCTCTTTGAACGATCTCATGGATAATAAAGAGAAATCCCAAATTCATTTATTGTTGGTTTGGACTTTTCTTTTTCTGATTGATACTCCAGACTTTGTTTGACAAGATAGGCGTCACCAGAATAGTTACCTAGAAAATGAGTTCTTAGTTTTTATACACAGATTTTAGTTTTGACTCAAAAAATAGTGGCCTCTTTGCCAGAGGCAAATTGTAATCTGGCAGGCACACAAGGCCCTAAAGACTTCAGAGGAGCTGAGCAGAATGGCCCATATATCTCATTTTAAAGCTTCCTGCAATAGCTTTGGGTCCAATGAGGATCTGTGTGTTGGAAAGATCTGCCTCTTGACACAGCAACAGAGGAAAAAAGATTAAGCAGGCACTGTATTCCCTGTGTGGAGGCCCAATTTCTTTCTTTATCAGAATGACCTTAGCAATGGCCTGCTGGATATGATAAATGTGGTTTTTACCTAAGTCACGATGATGATGATGCTGATGGTCCTCATTGTGTCATCATAATTTTGTGCTGCAAATGATCAAATATAGGGTGGGGGGATTTTCAAGATCTAGTAAGAGGAAAGAGAAGAGGCATATTACCTGTAAAGCTTTTAAATTTCCTAAATCTGATGAGTGTGCTGTGTTTTTTGAAACCACTAATGGCCTGATTAGTTTTTGGGGAGACTTAATAAGATGATGAGGTTTAAAGAATGTCTGTCACTTGTCTGCTGATGTGTGTGTTTATGCACATTGAATAAATGTATAGGTAAAGAGATTGCCTTAGACCTATTCACACTTTGACATGGATGTGCAGTTGAGATAAATGTGTGCAAAATTCAGATGCAGTAAGCTTTCAGATAAATAGGACAGGACCTCAGTTGCTGAAAATTAGCAGAGCTCCTTTGACATCAAGGAGTGTAAATCCACAGATCATCCCTGCTGACCCAGCCCATCCTGCCTTAATTTACATATACCACGCTTTTCATTTCTGCAAATGAACTGGATGGCTCTTTCTTTCTCCCCATGCAGAGGAGGGGCTAGTCCCAAGTCTGGGAATTAGTCTGGGAGTCCCAGCTTCTGTCCAGCTCCAGCTGTTTAGCAAAAACCCTCTGACCTGGAAATTGCCCTTCTCCGCCACTGCAGGGGCTTGCCTGCTCAGAGGAGTGACTGTGCTGGAATAAACTAAAGGTCCAGAAGACTGTCATCTCAGGTGACTCTTATCTTTGTGCAGTAACATCTTGTACACTGTTTCCAGTGCTGTCTGTCGTCTAGATGGCCTGGAAGCCAAGGGCTTGCATGCTTTTTGAAGGTGTTCCTTTTGACTTCAACATGGCCAGGATATCCCCAAAGGAATTCAGTCATCTTCCCGTACAATAACAAAATAAAATCTGGTGTCAAAACAAACCACAGGTGAAGGTTTAGGGAGGAAAGTGTACTGAAGGTAGGCCAGGTGAAATGTTTGTTGCAAATCCATGGGATACTGCAGGATGCTTCTACTGCTCCTTCTTTTTACAAGGTTAGGAACTTCTTGAACTGATAAAATGATTTACTGGAACTGAGCACGAGACAAGTTGTCATCAGAAATCATCATAAAGCTCGGGGAGAAACACAAAGTATTCCTCCAAATATCCATACTGTGGTATTAAAACTCCCTGTGTATATATATATTATATATTGATATTGATAGATACACTATATACATATATATTTATAAAGCTCTATAGGTACTTTTTTAAGTAAAAGAAAAAACATAAGATGGTTTGGCATCTTAAGGAAAAATTACCCTGATAGTTCTCTCTAAAGAAATAGGCTCCACTTTATTGTGTGCCTTTAATGTGAATGCTCACAAGTTGTACGTTAGGCTTGTTTTGGACGAAGCTGGTTACTGAAGGAGCCTAGTTCTGAGAGCATAGGATTCATCCTTCAGGATTCAGAAGTCCTGAGGGGCAGATCTGTCAGGAGTCGTTGACATTTAAAGGAGAGGAGGCTGTCTTCTATGAACGCTGTGCAAGTCTCTCAAAGGTTTTGAAAACAGGGAGTAAATGCAAACTATATATAAAGACTTGAAGGCAAGGTGCTCCTGGTAACCTGCATGACTGCAGATGTGAACTGCTGCACCACACTAGATTTGGATACAGAGGATGAAATTCGCTGTTATCCCAGGAACACAGCTGATGTTGACATCCATTCAGATTCATTTTGTTTACAGAGGAAAAACAGAGATCTTCACTGTTACTAAAAGCTGTTGTTGAATATGTTGGGATAAGAGAAAAAAACTACAAAGACAGATTCAAATTAATTTGGAGTCACAGAAGGGAGACTAGGAGGCATTTCAGTGATGTAGTAAATTAGTACAGAGATCTTTCACCTCCAGCCACTGGGTTCAAACTCATGCCAAGCTACAGGCTGATAACAAATGAGTGATTTAAACTGTGTCCTTACTAGGGCATGGCCATGGTTTCTTGTGTATGCCTCTCCTCAGCTGGAAAGTGTTTCTGTTATATTAAATGTCTGAGTGTGGGATTATTGCTTTGTAAAATTTACAAAACTGATGTATTTTCAACATTAATTATGATATTTAAAAGAGTAGCTTTGTCCTGATTAAATTAAACTGTTTCAAAGCACAGCTATTGAAATTAATGCAACTGTTTAATATGAGCATTCTCACAGGAATATGGAAGCTCTTTATTCTCTTATTTATATATATATATATGAAGAGTTAATATGTGTATGTATGTACCCATAGCCATTTTTTTTTAAATAGTAAAAATACTAGGGAAGGGAATTATCTGTTTTTAAAAACCTTAAACCCTTAATCTTTCCTTTTTACATAATAGCTAGACTTGGATGTAGCTAATGTCATTTGGATGTTCAGTACAACATATGCTCAAAAGCACAGCCAGCTATATTGATAAGATAACCCTACTTCTCCACATACTTTGGGTACAGATTTGAATTTAACACTGTTAAGCTGTGGAGGTGAAATGAGAGATCATGTGAGGCCTTTTTCAAAGATCCAACCATAAAGCATACATTCAAATGATACCAAGTGATAAATTCATGAAAGTGGAACAGCCCCATGTTTATGTTTCTCTCACGCTCCATAACTCAGACATTTTGCAGATGCGTTTGGTTGTGCCATACGGTCTTCTTCTATCAGAAATTTACAAAGATCTGAATAATGTTATATAAAAATTGGGAGAAAAGCTCTGGTATTTTTCATTGTTGCGATTATGATCTGGTACATGGTATAGGTGACAGAACACCTATATCCTGGACAAGATGAGATACAACTTTCAGCAGGTATCTCTGTGTGAAATAAATATTATTTTATGTATTTATTTTATTTTCGAAATGTATTATAATCTCTCATTGCTGAGGCAATATTTTATTAATCGTTCTCTCCTGGAAGAAAATCATTGGGAAAGTTGGGAATTCTTACAGTTCTGAAAGCTGCATAAGACAGCTTTTATCAAGAAAATTACCTTTTAGAGAATTAGAGAAGCATAGATGTTTGTTAATAAAAGCCCAAATGTATAGCCTAAATGTGCCACTCCTGCTCACTGGAGTAATTCTCTTTACTTCAGGAGAAGGAACTATTCCTGTGACCGTATAAAGCACCTAGTGAAATTTTTAATTTCCTAATTCATCTCTGGGGATGGATAATGCATATTTGAACATTTTAATTGTAGTGTATTATATTCTATTCTCAGACTGAGAGCTAGCATATACAGCAATTTTCAGTGGTATTGTATAATGGGTAATGTCTCTGATTAAAGATTATTTATGTGCTAGGGGTTTTTTTATTATTATTTTTATTTACTTCATAGACATACTTCACAAAATATCATGGGCTGGCATCTCTACAGTAGCTCGGAGCTGCTCTTTAAAATGTCCTTGACTTTAAATAAGTATATAGCCAGAATAGGCATATTCTTGGCTTCAATGTAATTTGCCTTAGTCCACTCTCTGACAAGGCTGTTTAGGAGGGAGGATGCCAGTGGTTTCCAAGAGGAAAATTTATACTGGGGGAAATTCAGTGTTTGACAGTAACACAAAAGGACATGAGAGGCAGGTATGAAGGCACCTATTACAAGGGACTCCAAATTTTAATTGAACTTTTCTTTGCTTCTGCAATACTAACAGTTGGAGAATTTGTTAATAATTAAATAAACAGTGGAATCCTTCCGACATCATTCAGCTTAGGGGGAGCTATTAATGCACTGCATTATTTTAACGAGTCGTATGTTCTGCTTGGGCTGTGTACTGGGAAGAGCGTGACTTTGAGAAGAAGAACATGAAAGGATTGCAGCATCCTTCTTCTCCATTGCATTTGCTTGTTTTTTCACATGCTGGGTTTAGGGAATGGGACAGCTAAGAATATTTCTTTTTACCATGATAAAACAATACTCTGCAGTTTGAATATTCTGTTTTAAATATAAAGAACCAGCCTGAATCTTGGCATCTCTTTCCAGTAAGGACACAGGACAGAGTACCTTTACAGCTTTACCTGTCTGGGCTTTCATGTCATGTTGAAGACAGGGCTAGCAGGTCTAAGGGCATTGTGAGCCTCTAGGGCCCTCCTGACTCTCTTCAAGTCAAGACAGGTAGTCCTGAAGGTTAGATCCAAAGCAATAATGAGCTTTTTATTGCCACGTGATAGCCGTCTGATTTCTTATTTTCAGGTGATTGGTTGGTTTGTAATAGAGGAGGTGCGGATGATTTAAGAACTTCTTGGAAACATGCCTCACTGCATTAGCAACTGAAACCAACCCAGACTTAGCGGAGGTTTTTCATACTTTTCAGCAGAGTATTTTAGAGATCATTAAATGTGAAATTAATTAATCCTTATGATTCCTTTGGGAGATGGAGGATTTTTATTAGTCCTGTTTTACAGACGGAGAAACTGAGATAGTTTCAGGCAACTCACTTCTATGTGGTGAACCACTGGTGGAGCAAGGATGATAGCATAACACCTCCTAACTGGTTCCTAGGCTTCTTCCTCAGCTGCAAACCACATTGTTTTACTGCTCGACTACTGCATCTCCGAACTCTTTTATACCTATGCCAGCTGTAAGTGCCTTAAGCCTCCTTAAGTTCAGGCTCCAGGTATCACAAATTCTGCATCCAGTAAATGAGGCATATTGTTAAGATGGCTGCCAAAATGTTGATTTAATAGCCTTGCTACACATGACATAAGAGTTCTGGGAGGGCATGAAGCGCAGGACTGGTTTTGGTGTGCCTTTTGTTTCCTTTGACTACACCAGTGCTTCTCTCCAGTTCCCCATCACAATTTCTTTTATCTCTCTGTTGCTGGAAAATCTCTGACCCTGAGAGCCATTTAGAGGCAGAGGCCTTGCTGAAAACAGCCTCCTTTACTGCATAGTCTTAATTTGCTCCCTGAAAACTATCTACTACTATGATACACTGAGGCTGTGGAAGAAGAAAACATATCCAAGCCTGCAGCTGATGGCTGGCTCATAACATATAAAAAGAAAGTGAAAGGGATACGCTAACACTGGAAGGCTTTAATTGATACTTCATAGTTTTATGCTTGATAAAACAAGGTACCTTTAATTTGAGATTTAAAATGTCATTCCTTGAGTTTGTTTGTTTCCCTTGTATTCTCAGGGGGCCCAGAGGAACCATGCTGCTTGCCATTGTAGCAAAAACTTCCCATGTAGGTGATGATCGCCCGTCCAACCCCAACCTCCGAGACTACGGCACATGCTGTTTCAGCTTGTTAGGGGATTAACAACTTTAGCTGAAAGCGTAATAAGCCTTTTATCCTTTAGGCACCACCTATTACAGGGGTATGCATGTCACGTTTGAACAGTGCCCTACCTAGCAGGATTGAAAAAGAAACAAAGGAGGAGTGCAGGACAGTTGAGGGGAGAGACCCCAGCAGCCTGGGACAGGGTGTATTGAGCCCTGGATGGTTTTGCTTTCTGACTGATTTGGCTGCTCTTGGGGTTGAAGCACAATCTGCAAACAAGAGGGCTCTTCTTGGGTGGTGGCTCCTGGGGACCCTGCCTCTGTCTGCCTTTAACCGTGCTGTATTTCCTTTTTATTGCACCTGCAAGCAGTACTCGGGAGCAAGGCACTAAATTTTGTATACCGTCTGGATGTCAGCAAGCATCACAAAGAGGGGGGTTGTATTCCAGTTAGGATGCTCTTTTGGCTTTGCAGATAATGCAAGTGGGACAGAATAGCTCCAGGTTTTTTTTGCTTATTCCAGCATGCTGAGCTGGGTTTAAAAAACATTTTCATTTTCATCTCATTTCTCAAAGAAAAAAATCTTCCCTGTTATTATTTTCTCTCCCTCTCCAAGAGACGGTTTCATTTTGTTGAAAACAGACAGAAAAAATCCTTTGTTTCTAAGTTCTTGTTCCTCTAAACCTCATCCTGACTGTAAATCCAGGAGTAGCAGTGTAACAGGTTTTGGGCCAAGGTGGACACAGAAACCTGCCTTAGACATTTTTGTTCAGTTTTTGACTTCACAAGAAATGTGTAATATTTCTGTATTGGTAATGTTATTAAATTTATAAGGCAGATCACCAACATTATGTTTGTGGGCTGAGTTCATGATATATTTCTGATATGTCCATCCTTGGATCCAGCACTGACTTCAGTAGAAAGTTTCACCCTCCTGACTTTTGGCCGTCAGCATATTGTAAAAATACTACTTTCAGCAGCCCAAATGCTGCCCCATGTCTGCTGATCTCCTGGGTCCTGGATATTTACTTGAAATATGATGGTCTAAGGACTCGTGTCAGAAAGCACAGAGTGAGAGGGTGATGGGACAAGGTGAGGGGTGGCTGCAGCCATACGGGTGTCAGCGAAGTGCAAAGCAATACCACATGCCAGAAAATAGTGCAACTACCTCTTGCGTTTTGTATAAGCAATTTTCCAGTCTGTTGTCTTCTGTCAAATGCAATGTTCTGAGACATTTAAATAAAATAAATATTGCTGTTGAGTTATATTTAGAACCATATGAAATTTCTCTAGTGAAACTCCCAGCCAGGCAAAACATGCCGGCTTTCAGGTTTCTGTACCACTTGAAGCTTCATCTGGGTTTGTTAAAGAGGTCACTCCTGAAATCTGATAGTGAAGGTGGCTGCTTTCCAAAGGAGGCTGGCAGAGGCTCTGCCTGCCACTATGGATGCTGCCGGAAGGCTTGGGCAAACCAGGGCTGGGTCCAGGTGAGCCTCGGCAGACAGTTGAGTTTCTCGCAGGTGGAAGGTCAAGAAAGCAAATGATGAGACAGGCTGTTAATGGAAATTGAAATGAAGGTTTGCATAAACCTCCCACTCCTGCTCATTGTAATCACTGAGCTCTCACATTTGCCTATCTTCCCAGACATGCATTGCTTATCTAATGAAGATGGGTGTTGGTGTAATGAGTACCAGCACATGTGAGAGCTGGCCAAGGCAAGAGTGGTGTGTGGAAATCCCTCCAGAGGTGGGGTGAGAGCCCACTGGGATGGGGGCCATGGTGGGGCCCTGGGGTGGGGTGGCCTGCCCCTGACTTGAGCACCCATCTCCCTCCCTCCCTCCTTCTCCTCTAGCCAGCACAGGGTTGCTCCCAGCACACCATCTCTGCCCTGGGGAGTCACCCTCACCCTCAAGTGCTCCCCAGGAGCACCATTTTGCCCCCTGGGATGCAGCTAGGTAGAGCACACTGCTCAGCTCTAGCCCAAATTTGACACTCTTTGAGCATGGAGTGTTAGATGTACGTATCCCTCTGGCTTTAGGGAAGAAGGAATGGAGGCTGGCAGCTCAACAGTTTGTAAGGCTGGGGCCACTGGTGCCACACAGGCTCCAGTTGGTGCCACAGGGGCTCCAGTGCACGTTTCACTGCACTTTCCCCCCAATACTAACATGCAGTCAAATGGATTTTGATAAAGCAGCGAGTGATGTTCTCCCTTTTCCTGGTGAGATGGGGAGGGGAGGCTGAGCTTACCTTTAAATCACTGTCCTTTTTCTTCATAAGGATCCTGCAAATAACTTCAAAATATAGTAAGGCTTTATTGTAAAATTGACGTTAGTGTGGAAGTAGGCATTATCTGTTCATCACAGTGGTTGTTTAGCTGTGGAGGTTATATAATAAAATGAAATTTTAAACAACATTTAAAATAATTGCATAAATTGTTTAACAGGTTGTTTTATTACTATTTTTAACTCAATAGGACCCCTTTTTCATTCATTTAAAAGTTAACCTTGTTTGATAATGTGCTAAGAAGTGGTACAGAAACCTTTATTCTTCCAGAGGGTTGAATTCTTTTGTGAGATATGATAGACAAAGCTGGCATCCCTTGTAGAAGATATGTAAAGCCTGTCTCCAGACATTGTGACATTGCTACAGACAGAGTTTGTCATCCATAAATTTACAGCTTATTTCAGTCTATTCATAAATTGACTAAATTTTTTTTTGAAAGAAAAAAATATATATAGGTGTATAAAATACCCAGTTACAGGTTGTGTTCTATTTAGCCCTTGATTGAAACGTATTGCTCCTCAGTATCTTTTAGCTATGAAAATTATAATATGGAACAGAGATTAGAATGAAATTATCATGGCTAGAAGGCATTTACTCAGTGGTGGCAGCCACATAAACCTGAGCCCTGAGAATGATGATAATGCATTAGGTTCTGCATGCCCGATATTATTGCTGTACATTATGTATGTTTCATTTATACTATTTCGCACACACCAGCAACGCTGACAGATAGGTAATTACTCTCTGCGCCAATGAACACTTATCAGCCCCGCCGCTGTTTATTGCGGGGATGAAGTGCGCTTGTCAGTCAAGGTCACTTGTTTGTGTGTCCTTTTTAATAGTTCTTTCACAGTTGTTGAACTTTGCGGGCGCTTCTTATGGCAAGCTTTTGGCAGGTTGCTTTACTACATCTGCCTTATTAAAGTAATTTGTATTTATGGCTTTGACTAATAAACAACCAAGTTGCAGGAAGCAGGACTGGAAGGAGGAAGGAGAATATTTTACTGGTCAGCTGATCCGCGGGGATGGTGGGTCATGGATGACCTCAAAAGCAGTGTTTTGCAGAGACCCTCAGACCCTGCTGTGCCACCAGCATAAGCTGGTGAAATCTCTTGTGATAAAGATAAACATGACTTTAAAGGTAATGGATACCAACACAGTCTGCAGACTGCTGTAGGGCTACTGCTTGTGCTTTTTGGTAGAATATTTGCGAGTTCTGAACAGAGCTCTTATTGTTTGTACCCTCAGGACATGCATGTGAAAGACCAAGCCACTTTATTTGTCTTCAAATCAGGGGTTTCTTTCTGCAAGAAGCCTCACAGAAACTCTGTATTATTGCATAAAGTATGCTTTCCAGGCGATGTGTGTGCCTCTTACCATTTTTTTTCTCTTCTTCAAACTAATAGTGTCAAAGGTATTATGGCAAGCCCACAATTTCTTTGGTGGTAAAGAAAAAATTCAGAAGCTTTCTCTTTTTTCTCTTTTTCCTTCCTTCCTTCCTTCCTTCCTTCCTTCCTTTTCCCTGATGAAGCTTTATTAGAAAAAACAGAATAACCTCTAGGATATAATTTATCCAGTCAAGATAACTGGAGCTATTTCCTTAAGCCTGTAATCACCCTGAGTTTGTGTGTTGTGAGATTTATACTGCAGTTCCTTATTACCAAAGAAACAGTTAAAAAGGATTTATGTAGTGTTTGCAGTGTGTGTGTCTGGAATTTCTGTATGTTCCAACTTCTGCACTCTCGTGCCTCCTTGGTCCTTTTTGTAGAGGACACTATTTTGAAGTGGAGACTGAACATTCAATTAAATGCAAATTTTATTCAGGCATTAAAGCAGAATCACATTCATTCATTAAACTCAAATGATGCTTTTATTTAGGAAAATATATCAGCACGTGGTAGCACCACATGCTGCTTATAAATAACTATGGTGATCTGGTTGTGCAAAAGTATATAATTTCATTATTAAAGGATTTAAACTCCTTACAAGGTGCATGGTGTCCATGAATGTTTCACTTAATTTGATTACATCCATAGAAAAAGCATTTCACTTACATGGGTAGCAGTGGGTCTCCTGTCTTACAGCACCATTCTAATGCATTATGATCCCAATCTCACACTTGTGGGTTCTGACTTGGCTGGATGTGTTTAATATTTTGGGTACGTAAATGTGGATTTGAGCAATTTGATTTGTTTCTGAATCTTGCCTACCAAGCTTCCACATTTTCAAGCCACTTCCTTTTCTTAGTTCTTAGTTACCAGAGTGTTACAAAGAAAAGGGTTTGATCTCATGTAGATAGCATAGCATTAATTACCCTGACACTAATTAAACTGCATCAAACAAATACCACCGTGTTCCTCAGGGGGACAACAGAAGGCAGTTTAAAATAATTACTGGAGCTTCATGCATGTGTGAAGTTTTCATTACTCTTAGGACACAAGCAAAAGAGATTTGATATCATTAAAATTCCCCCCTTTAGTGTTTGCAAAAAAAATGACTAAAATTTGCTTGGAGCATATTGATGTCTAAATAGTAGTGATTTCAGTTCTTGAGAATAGTAACTTTTCTTTAAGAATTGTAAGCCTGTGAAGCAGGAACAGGTGTTCCAGTCCACATTCTGGTATGATTATGTATTAGCTTATGTTTGTCAGACCATTTCATTAACCACCCACTGCTATCACATATACATATACTTTGTTCTTTCTGAACCATGAAATGAAATGCATATATCTTCACTAATGCTTGCTATCAACATAAATGAGAAAAGGAGGCTTATTACCAATCACTGCTGCTGTGAAGCACACACCTCTGTACAGTTACAGGTAATAAACATCTTTTTGTAAGTAGGAAGCAAGATATATTGAGTTCTGTGTACAGTAAGAAGCAGACGTGCCTTCCACTGTACTCCAGTGTTAATAGATCACAATTCCCAGCCATGTACACGTTCAACAGGATGTTAAACAGGTCCTAAAGCACCTTTCGGAACCAAAAGGTGCTATTCCTCTTCATGCTCATTTAGATCTTGCAAATGTTTTGAAGCTAGCAAAACTTTTCTGGCCAGTGGTTAATGGGCATTTTCTCCAAGGAAAATTGGAGCATGTTTGCACCAGTCAGCAAGTGCCAGTTTCTGGATCAGCTGTCGCTCCTGTCAGAGCCAGCAGCAGCTTTATAGGCCCCTTGAAAAAGTGGATGGAAGAATGATGTCCCTGCCTGGGGTGGGGGCTTGGACCAGACAGCCTTTGAAAGGTCCCTTCCAACCCATCCCATTTCGTACAGTTCCACAAGCCAGAGACCAGCAAGCAGAAGTGACACCGAGACACTAAAGGCGGAAAATGCAGAGTTCCAAACTTGCTCCGAGTTCTGTACTTTGCTAATGCTCACTTGATCATGTGCTGCTTTGCGTTTTCCAAGTGGATGGGTTTGTGTGCTTCGTATTTCCCAATGCTCCAAAAGCCACTGAGCCCATTGTATTGGGTCATTTAGCCTCTTGTTCTAGAGGTCAACACAGTGTTAGTAAACTTCCCTGAATTTAGTACTGATGACAGGGGCCTATGGTAAAAGGTGTGTGAGATAGAAAGAGTTTCTAGATCTGCACTACTCGTAATATTCTGAGTGTGTGATTCTTTCTCAAAATTTGATTATTTGAATGTATATAGTCATGTATCATAACCTGCTTATTTTCTGGAAGCTTTGAGGAACAATTTAAAGGATTTTTCTGTAATGGAAGGTCTGATTATGCTGATGGTGCTTCTTTTTTTAAATTAAAGTATTGTCTTGATATTACTAAATCTGCTGCCTGCAATATAACAGTGAATTAGGGTTGTGCAATTGACAGACTAAGTAGAGATGATCAAAACTGATTGGAGAGGAAATACAAAATTAATCCAGTTGTAGGATTCTGTGAACCCAACAAACACACACAGCAGAATACTTTTATTTCTTTGGAGCCAGATGGTTTGTCCTATTTTAAGCTGATAGATTCTTCATGCATTTCTTTTGGATGTCATTGGTTTTAACTGCCAGACAGTATCTACTGTTAGAAGTTTCCTTATTCCTGGATTATTTAAAGAGTATTTTTGGCACATTCAAATGATCATACTGTACACCAAGTTAATTTTTCCTTACACTTAGCTCATACGTGAAAAAAGTGTTTATATAATGAAAAAAACCCTCTAAAATGAACAGTTCTTTTTTTCCTTCTTTTGACATGATGTTGACAGAAGTCGCTTTGATGTAGTTTAGAGTCATGAATTTTCTATCTGTTCTGTTTTTCCTGGGGCTCCATCTATTCAGACATCCTGATCTGTCATTTTGCAACACTTTGTGAAGTGCTTGACAGATAGCGGTTTTGACAAGTGCTGGACATCAGCAGCAATTCAGAATAAGCAGTGTATATTTCTCCAGGTAAAGTGACAAAACGTCTAAAAGCGTAAGAAGAACTGTACAGTCTTCAATCACATTTAATGTTACAAAGCAAGACTTTTTCTGCTTTCTCCATTTATTCTAGTAGCATGCAGTGGCTCAGACTTGAGTATCTGCTGGAATTTTGGATTGATGACGTTCTCTTTTCCTTTTGTATTTCCTAGTACATGACTAATTTCTTCAATCAGATTAAAAAATGGAAGGGCTTGCTGAGACAGATCTAGGAAATTGAAGCACAGCTAAAGTTTCATGTAATAATAATTTCCAGGGTCTTCTACTATTTGACAAAAACAACATATATGTGAGCAATTATCTCTGCGTTTGTTGTTGTTGCTTTGTTGGTTTTTTGGGGTTTTGTTTTGTAATGCCATTTTAATTCTACAAATATGGCATGTATGAAGAGCATAATTTAAGAAAATCACCATTATGAATTAATTATTCTATTTCCTATTCCACATCCCAAACCCTTTCTTGATGGTGGTTTATATTATATTACGCATAGGTAATCATAGATTACATATTTACATGATGTAGTATATTGAAAATGTAAAACATTTCATATAATTATTCTGCATCTGTATTCACTCAAGAAACAGCTGTTGAAAGTTGAGGGGGATGCAAAATGGCACAGCCTGAAGATGTTCTTGTTCATTCAGCTAACTCCTTTTTGATGTGATACCTACTGGCAGGGTTGTGTGGTGAATTCAACTTCTTTGACAGCCATCAGCCCCACTGACCAGTAGTTTCAGTTTTTATAGTTAGGGGAAAGATGAGAAAAAATATTTCCATAATTTAGATTTTTTTTTTCAGCTGCTGGATCGAAAGCCCCTGCCAACAGCTATCTAAATCAACACCATGCCAACATGTTCTGTAGTCCGAAGGTCACTCAAACATCTGGCCCCACAGTCTTGTTCTTTAAGGTTTGTCACTGGGCAGCATCTGTTTATAGATTCTTTCTCAACCTCTCTTTGATCACTTTGACAGCAAAAAGAAGCTTCTATCACCCTTGATGTGTTAAGATAAAAAATATCAGGGACATCAGACCATTGTAAAATTTTGTGCAATTTCATATAATACTGTATCTGCATTTTTATTTTCTTAAATTTGATTTTTTTCTTCTTGGCTGAATTAGAGGGAATTATATATTACTTTCTGCTGTTGAGATTAAAAAAAATATTGTCAGAGCTGATATGTTCAGTGGCAATGTGAAAATGACTATACTAAGCAGGTCTTGCCCAGCTGAGCTTGGTCAGCATTTAAAAAAAAAAAAAAGTTTGGAAAGTGAGCAGAGCCGGCATATTTAGCTCTGGTCTATTTTGAGTAACATGTTAGATAACTCCCTTTACTATGTCCCGTGTACTCCTACAAAGAGCTACCTATTTCATAAAGGTTTATATATGCTATTGGGGATATGGAAATATCATTGCTTCCATGTTTCCTTTTACTAACTTCCAGTTAATTTTTAGGTCTACTGTTTCCAAACAATTTGGAACTTCTCGCTTTTTTCTAGACAAGAGTAAAGAAGTTCTCTTTACCCTGGTCTTTTGCTTTAAAAAAAACATTTGTTAGTCTTTGACAATATTAGAATGATCATATTTATGAACACCACTGAAGTCTGGTTTGTACCATAATGGAAAAGATCTTAGGTTACGTGTCTTATGGAATCTTGTGGTCCTATCCTCAGCAGAGGCCCTTTGTTTGGTGTGTAACCTAGGAACAAACACAATTGTAATGTGAACACATAAAATTATGGATATGTGAAATTAATTTTTGTTTATGGACCTCCAAAGTTTGTGGCAAATGATGCAGACAGCCTTAGAGGCCTTTGTTACTCCATAGAACCGCTATAGCTTGGTATCAGTTATTCAGACTTATTCATCTTCAGCAGAGGGAGGTCTCTTCGTGAGAACCTTATTAAATGTGCACATAAAGGCCGTAGTCCTGCACATCTGCCATGAGTAGTCACCTCGGTTCTGTAATGGTGGGTTTGTGGATAGATATAGATATAGATATATGGGTATATCCATCTGTTAGATAGAAATGAGCTGCAAATTCATTTCATCTTGGCTAATGACAGGCAATAGGTCACTAAAATTTTTTACCATTATCAGCCAAGAAAATAACCATATGTAGAAATCGGCAACAGAGAGATCTTAGTTGGGCTCTGTCTAGCTTTATAAAATGATATGGGAATGTGTATATTGAGTGGCCCAAGTGAGGGGGCTACATCCCCACTGTTCTCTGAGGTGTAACCATCCTGGACCTTGGGAGCATGGAGCAGTCTCCTCTCAACTGCTGGTAGTGTAACAAGAAAGGGACACCCGAGCAGTGAGGGATGGTACTGCTGGCGGATTGGAGCCTTAGTTGAAAACTCTGTTTTCCCCAAGAATACAGGAAAGTCACAAAGAATCTTAGTGGAGAAGCTAAGTTTGCACCCAAGACAGAGGAGAGAAGAATCCAAAAACCAGGTATGGCCGCCTTCCCCACCAGAACACCCCACCTCAGAGGTGCTCAGAATGAAGAAGGTAGAACTTAATCCTTACTAAACCATGTCCAGTAGCTGTGAGGGGCAAGATGACATGGCCACTTGATGAGATTTCTAGCTGTATGAAAGAAGGGAAAGGTCAGTCTTCAGAGATATTTTTGGGAAGAAGTGACATTTTGTTATAATCTAATATGCAAAGAAGGCCAAGTCTAAGACTGTAGATCTGAAATATACAGAGGGTAGGCGCTTCCATAGTAACTGTGAAAGAGATGTAGGCTTTGAATTTAAATTCCAGCTAGCACATTTAATAGTGTACGAACTGTTTTGGATAGATACTTCAGAGTAATTCTAACCAGGATCTTGCTTTTTATTAGAGCAGTCTTGTGAAATGGGTCCATTGCACAATCCTGCAGTTCTCCTATCTCTTACTTCATGTCATGATGCTTTCTTTGCAGTTTCTGTGTAATCTTTCAAGTTCATTTGAAAGTATGAGCCATACTCCTTTTCATGTGCCTTACTGCTTTTAACTGTATGTTCGTCAATCCCCGCCATCCTTCCTCCTATAGCTCTCCTTTCCTTTGTAGCAATATGTTATCTATTCTCTTTGTCTGCTCTGAAAAAAACTCACTGTTGAAGAGCTGAATTAGTGAAAACAAGCCTTACAGACAGGATTTGATTCAGGAAATATCTTAGCTGAAGGAGATGACATAAGAAAACAAAGACTGTTCAGTGGGAATTCTGCCTCATAAGCTTTTTTAGAACAGCTGCAGATGGCGTCACCTGCAAGAATCAGAAGGTTCATCCTGTGCTAGCATCAGAGAGATTTAGGCACTTTCTGAGAAAAATAATCCAGGTTTGCACAGGAGAAACCTTGCTGTACCTTCTGAGGTGAGTTGTGGAGAGTCATTCTTGGAGGTGGTGCAGGTTTGAGCAGCGGGAAGGCTACATGTTAGTGCTAATTGGACCGAAAGATGGTTTTAGGTAAAAGACTCTTTATATAACCCACAATTGCTTAGGTTTAAAATGAACAAGTAAATAATTGCACAGAAGCTGTTCAGGAATACAAAAACCTGAAAGAAAGAGGTAAATTCAATTCCTTGTGTAAGGCTCAAATAGGGTTAAAACTTCAGTCAAAACTTGAACTGATGAAGTAAAAAGCTAGATAGGAATGAGTTTATATAAATAATATATAATTACTATTATATATAATAATACTTTTTATTGTAAGCGCACACATGAAAGCAGCATAGTTTCAGCACCATGGCTGCAAGGTGAGACCTCTGCTTCACTAGTTGCAAAAAAGCTTATATTGGCTTGTACTTTTTTATCTAGTATTTTTCTTTCACAAGTAGATTTTAAACAATGTATTAATACAGAATGAGCAATCTTTTGGTCTGGGAGTATATATGAATGAAGACTGTATTCTCTCGTGTCTGCTTCTGTCTTTCTTCCTCCACTCCCCAAATCAGAAACGTGTTTTATTAATATTTCATGTTTGTCATTTTAGGTTTAAAGGTAAGAATGGTCAAGGTGAGACTGACAGCTCCCATAGCTGGATTTCCTGTTGACTCTAAGGCCAGCAGCAGGTGTGTGGCAGGAGAAGTATGCACAGACACGTGCCTTTTGCCTCTTGCAGTTTCTGTGAATCAGAGACTCAGGTTTTCTGGCCTATGAGCAGCATTTTTGTAATTTTAAATTTTCCGTTGATGGATTTTGCTGTGTGGTTAATACTTCAAACTTAGTTTCTACAGTAGTTTCCACAGGCACCCTGCCAGGCTCTAGTTAAAGGACAGCTCTTTAAAAACTATGAGGTCTGGGCCTACTTGGTTAAGATACTGCTGCCTTGTTCCCTGGAGTTCAGCATTTTTCTTTCTCTTGTTTTCTGCCTTCCAGGGTCTTTGGATGACTTCTAAATCTATTCCTTTCTTTTTCAGCTTGATGTTCCCCTTTGTTTTGTTCTTGATCCTGTTCTGCCTTCTCCCTCTCCTTTTACCTTCTTCCCTCTCCAGGAACTTATCTCAGGCAGCTGAGCCCAGCTGGCTGGCTGGGAATGCCTGCTGTGCTCTCACACAGTGGAGATGGGACTCACTAGCTGAGCACAGGGTGTTGCAGGCACAAGTGGACAGACACCGAGTGTGTCTGTAATGGACCAAGGATGTTCTGGTGGTTAGAAAACAGGCATTTTAGTGGGATTATCAGCTCAATTTTTGAGTCAAGAAGTGCTTCTAATTATGAATTACGGGCCTTTAATGTGTCAGTTACGTCTTTAAAATGAGATGCTGGCATTGTTCTGTGTTGTCTGGGAGCACAACTGGTTTAAAGCCCCTAGGAAGACATCCCTGACTCTCTGGCTGCAAGGCAGATTTGAACTGATGGCTGATGTTTGTTTTCTGTGGTGAAACTTCCCACAGATAATATTGAAGGCTGAAGAGCCTTTCCAAGGCAGACTGGAATATTTTATGTAAATAAGAAAGCAGAATGATTTTGGTGCAAGAAAGAATATTACAGAAGCTATAGGTATTTTGCCACATTTCTTGCACAATGTTCATGCCACCTGTGATTAAAAATGAGATAATCCTAGCAATCTGAGAAAGTCTTATATGATTAATATCCATTTCCTAGTTGCTTGCTGCAATGAAAGATAATTAATTGTAAAGACGTTTTTAGAAGCAGTGCAGTAATCTTCTCTAACCAAAAGCAAATGTTTAAAAAGTAAGAAAATTGATAATGCAATTAATTATGTAGATACAATAATCTAACCTCCTTGGTAGAAATTTGGTGCCTAGGGACAGTATTATCCACACATTAAATTGAGATGAACAATAACATTCTCTTTATCATTGCAGTGTAGGACATGGCAGATGTAACATAACTGCAGCCCTACAGAGTTGCCTAGGTTGAGATTTCAGAGCAGTTCTTGAAAATGCAGATCTGTTCACGGAAGATCTTTCTCTAGATACCCTAAAAGGTTGTTTCAGATAGAGATTTTAAGACTTACCCTAAATGTATTCAAAGGCTTTGCATATAAAATGCTTCCAAATGCTTCCAAATTTCACAGGTGGATTTGTATCTAGATGATGGGTTAATGATGCTGTGTCCACCTGTTTTTGAGCTTTAACCTGTGTTTTAAATACATTAGCTCCACAGGTAAGCATTCACTGACTGTGGATTTTTGTTAATAGTAAACATTATATTTCAAATTTAGCCATATTATTTCCAAAACAAATCTTAATGAAGGAAACAATAAACATAAACACTTATTTTTAAAATGCTAATGCATAAGAAAATACATAAAATATATTGTTGATAGTATATATGGAAAATAATACAGAGTTACTGCAAGCTGTTGTACTGAACGTTTTTTTGAAGGACTGTAAACTCTTAACCAATTGTGTATATGGTTATAATTTACCTACAATATTTTCCTAATATTACAGATGGCAGTAGAAGCTCAAGATTAAATTACTTATCTGGTATTCAATTAGGCTTCAACAGGTTGCTTATAATATAACAAGAAAATGAGCATTTAAAGTCATATGAGTTGCCACAGTAAAATGATAATGTACAAGTAGGTAAAATACAGCACTGATAGTAGGGAAAATGTCAGGAATTGAATTAGCTCTGTGTAGATGTGTTTAATAATGTGTTATTCGTAATATGAATGTATGCTTTGTTGTTTCTTCATTATAAAGGAGAGAGGTCAACATGAGCTTTATTAGTAAAAGTAAAGAAACTTAATTGAGCCCAAGTGGCAAGTAGTGGCAAGTAGTGGAAAAAAACTTGAAATCATGAAATAGAGAGGGATAAAAAGCAGTTTTTGTGTTTGATGCGGTGGTTGTTTTATTTGTATTTATATACATAGACATACATTTCTCTACTCTTTAGAAGTCTCTACAGCAAACCATGAAGTGTCTGATGTGTGATTCTCATTTCTATGGAGAGTTAGTATGCTATTCAGAGGAGCAGCACAATGTGCCAGGTGATGCCCTGTTTTTGGGATGCAGAGAAGCAAAGGCTCAGAAACTGAAGACAATAGAAAGGAATGGAGATTTATGAAATAGGTGCTGTGTAAGAACTTTGCTGTACAAGTTTGAACTTGATATCTGATTTCTGCTGCCTTCCAGCTGACTTTACATTGGGGCATGCACAGTATGTCCTGGGCTCTACCTCTACCTAGGAGAAATATGAACTTGCAGGAGTTCTTGTGGGTTTCAGCAGGTATTGCTCGAGGGCACCTGTGATTCTTCTTGTTATAAATGGAGTCCAAACTAAAAAAGGAGTAATCTTTTACCCAAATTTACTTATTTGGATGTTAGTGGGTTAGGTAAATGACATCAAGCTTGTTCTTAGTTTGTATTTCTGGTCTGTATGTGGCCTGGCCCTGGGCTTGAGTCAAGATGAGTTGAGCTAACAGAGCTGTAGCAAGACTTGGCAGTGTGAGCAGAGTTCGTGTTTCAGACAGTGCTGTCCCTCAGTTCCGCCAGGGGGTCGTCACCTGCACCAGGCAGTTCAGAGGTGGCTACATTTCATTTCATTTTATTTTCCCTATAAACACACTTAGAGCAAGAACTCTTGAGGCTACACAAGCATCAAATCACGTGAAAATAAAACTAAAAAAACTCCCCCTAAAACAAAACCCCACAAACAAACAAACAACTGCCTTCCAAATAACAAAAATCCGTCTTTGGACATGCAGATCCGTAATCTGCAAATAGCTACACACTTAATTCTGCAGTGTGGTTTGAATTGAGAATTTGCTTGTGATCTGCAGGGTTTGGAGCCCTGTATTGCATAGTTCTTAAATTTGTTGCTGGCATGGTAAGACCACGGTATTCTAATGTACGTGTCCTGAATTATATAATACTGCTGAACACCCTTTCTAATTTTCTTAATGCTGTGAGTCATTCAGCTTCTGGGCATTAGTTAAGTTGTTACATAGATGATTTCCCTCATAATTATAGAGAGTTTTGCTGCCTTGTTTTTCTCTTTCTCTTTGGCAAACAGGATTTTTTCAGTAGTGGTAATAGAGTTGCCTGTTGCTATTGTGAGTTTAGCCAGCTGTGAAGCTGCACTTATGTTTGTTATTACCCTGCACTTTGTTATGAAATGCAGCCTATTAATTATTTCACTAAAATGTAGCTGCTGGACTTGTGGGACATTCCACATTCTCCTGTTGCTTTACATTTCCGTTCATTTTAATGGCAGTTCAGACAGTTTCTTTACGTTTATATGTAATTTCCCTTGGCTGTCACTGCCTGCTCCTTCTAGATACTTCAGTCAAGTATTTTCCACTGTTGATGAAATTCATGTTTCTGCTCAGGAGCTGTCATTGTAACTCCCAATCCCTTATTTCCTCCTTGATGCTATAACATTGAGGCATACAGGGGTGGAGGTCAGAGGTACAACACTTCTGATTCACTGTAGAGCAGCTTTCCAGAATAATACCCATTTTTAAGCACTAAAATGTTTGACCTGTAACCCTCCTTGGTTGCTGCATTTGACTTAATAGCTCCATTTTTTTTCCCCTTTGGCTCTGTTTGGTATTGCAGTGGACTTGCTGGGAAGTTAATAGCTATCACGACAATTTTTATTTTCTAAATGAAACAATGCCCCCTGGTGCTCTAGGATTCGAGAGGTCTGATTTTACAGTCAAAATAAAAATAAAACCAAATAAAATCTTTTCAGACAAATACTTACTGTTCCTAAATCTGCCAGCTACCACTCAAATGCTGTCACTGTCACTCACAGAGGATGGGGAAGAACACTTGTCAGCACTGAGCAACAAAGAGAAGTCACAAGGAGGGTAACAGGGAATAAAAGCAAATTACAAAAGAGACAAATCCATTAGGCAGGGTAAAAGCAAATTACAGAAGAGAAAAATAAAATGAAAGAGTTAAGACAAGAAATAGTCTAATGAAAGGACAGTTGGAGAAAAGTAAAATTAAAACTGTCTGCTTAATGAATTGTTAAATCTAGATAGTGATAGAGAAGAAGCAATAATATTAAAAAATGGAAGTACTTTTTTATAAAAAGATTTAATTTAATAAAAGTGTTACAGAAGAAAAGGACAAAGAGGGTAAGTGTGAAAAATATGCAATGAAGAGCATTAAATTAAAATGTCAAATATAAAAAGGAAGAGAATATGGAAGGTATATGTAAGTGCATAAATGCTACAGGAATTAGTAGAATAAATGTAGTTTGATATTTTCTGTGCCTAACAAAACAGATTATTGATGCAGAAATTTAATCCAAAGTACCATCAGACTTAAAATGTAAGGAAAGCTGATAAGCGTTGAAATGAAACAGTTGATCTCTCTTCAGTTGGGCTTGTCACTAGCATTTGATTCCGTAAAAATTAAGATGCTAAATTACAAAATTATTCTTGATGGGCATGGCACGCATGGGAACCACAAGAATGTTGCTTGTCCTGGTTGCAGACAGCAAACTCCAGCACAGCATGCCTTCCCACAGCCTTGCAGCTGACAGGCGCCTCAGCTTTGGAAGACCAATCAATAGAGCAGAGACTGCCATAAATCACCGTCTCAGATGGAGTACAGGGCTATGAACACTACCAGAGCTATCTGTAAAGCCAAAACAGACACAAAAAAACCCCCAACAAATAAAGGCAGAAGAAAGGCAGAGGAAACCACTCCTTGCTGCAGCTGCAAGATGTGTAAACAACCCGCACTCTCAGGTTTTTTTCAGTCACAGGCAGGGATAAAATAGCACAGCTCAGAAGCAGGGATGACTGAAATGGCTGTAAGGTAGCTTTATGTTCCCACAGTCCTGGAGCAGCAATGAGTCAGTCAAGTCCCTCACTGTAAGTTAGAATAGCCTGAAGGCTGCTCTAAATCATTCTGGCTGCCAGTGACCCTGCAACAGCAGAGAGGGGTTGCTAGGGCATAGCAAAGTCTTGGCTGCACTTCCCTTCCTTTGGCCATGTCCTCTAGCCCATCCAGAGGAGCTGTTGGGAGGGGGTGAGGGGTTGTCGGGGGAGAAGAAGAGAAGGAAAAGCACGGAAATGGCTGTGATGCCTGTTCTGCTGGAAGACCCCTGCTTTTGCTGTGGCTGGCAGAGTTCCAGTGGCTGGCTGTGGTCGGAAATGATCCCAGCACAGGCAAGAAGAATTCTGTGGTTGGGCCATGGCCAGGTGCAGTGGTAGGGTTTGGTTTTATTAATCTCATTTTCAAAGGCATTTTTTGAGAGTTGTTCAGATTATACGGAGTCCCTTTGCCCTGGGAATCTCATCTGTTAGCGACTGGTTTGTAGGTCCTACACGTGTGCAAGTGTTCATATTCTGTGACCACCATGGTCAGTTTTGTATCAGTGTTAATGAGATATTGTCTCTACCCAGTACTACCTGGCCTAGCAATAGCGGTATTTAAGTTAATACTGCCATGTGGATTTATACCACTGAGTGTAGCTCATGATTTTAATTTTGTTTTTATTTACCTGCTCTTATAAACTAGAAACATTCCCCAATTTGAGAGAAAAACATGAGGCTGTGATTCAATTTGCTTACTTCCTTTTTTTTAAAGAAGAATATTCTAAATAATATTAAGAACAAATAACAGTAATCAATAATCCTAACTCCAGATATTTGCATTTTGTATTGTGATGGTTTGATGCTGTTGTCAGTCACCTCTGAATGATCCTGTGATGGAAGCTGCAGTTAAGAGTGTAATTTGTTTCCAAACTCTTCTGTAAATATCTCAATCTTACTACTTCAGTGTGAGCAAAATGTTTGTGGCTTAAAAGAAGACCATGACCTTCTTAAAAGAAGACCTTCCCAAGCCAAAGGGCATACGTTCTGAAACCTTCCCTTTCTCTCACGAAACAGTGCACAGCCCAACCTTTCTGGTGGTTAGTCAGAATTGAAATTTAGCAAACTGATTAGTCACAGCAGGTTATTGAGTGGACTGTTAGAGGAGATCCTGCAGCAGAGGAAAAATTATTATCCCTTTTAATAATTGCTTAAAAGTATTCCCAAAATTTTGTTTTCAGTCAACTCAGTATTTCCTGATATGGAACAGAAGTAGAGTGATGTTTTGAAGTACTGAGCAAGACCATTGGTCTTATAAGTAGTAGACATCTCCATAAGCTATGCAGAGACCTGTTCTTAACCTGCACGTCTACTGTGCAAAGGTTTTAGCTTGTACTTGCAGATCTATTTTAGCAAAAGTGTGAGGAGCTACCTTCCCCACTGACTAAACCTCCATGAAGGTTGAAGTAGAAGGTCATGGGCATTCCATTCACCGCCTGTAGTTACCTGAGACAAAAGGATACAATCCCTTGACGAGCAAATGGTAGAAGAATGGTAGTTTGTACCCACAGGTGTGGTGTGCTTGTGAGGCAGCACAGAAGCTATAATTAAATTTAATGTCGTTGATATGATAGCTTATAATGTCTTGGCTTTTTCTGATAACTTATACTAGAAATTTTTAAATAAAAAAAGGAAATATGTATGCATTGGTTGGATGTATGTCAGCACTGGTTGACACAGTCAGCAGCTGAAGACTAAATCTTCAGGGTGTAAAATCTTTTAGCTCAGTTGATGCCAGGAGAGCTGTGTCAGACTGCAGTACTTTAAGCTCTGTCCTGAGGACACCCAGTACCGTCAGCAGGAGCTGCATACCTGGCATCAGTAGAGTTCCTTGGAAAGGATTCAGTGCTTTCCTGCCAGGAGTTCAGCACCAGTAGTGGTCTTGAAGATCTAGTGCTGCTGGAAGAGACACATAACCTCTGTCTGCTGCCTTTGATCACAACTGAGGGGAAAACTGTTCTATGTTATCTTCGAGTCTGAAAACTGCTAACATCCCAAAATATTGAAGATCATCTGACTCTGTGGGATTTCCCTGTTGCTCTCTTCTCCCTGGCCTTTTTAGGTAGGACAGATTGCAGCAATTCATGCTGGTGTGTGGGAGATTGTTTCAGAGTTACCTGCGACAATCCAAACACAAAGACCTACCTACAATGGTGAGCATTTCATCCCATCCACAGTATTGTCTTAAAAGAGCCTACTGAGTAGGTACCTCAGATTTAGGAGCAGGATGGAGCTGAAATCATGTCCTCATATGCAAGCATTTTGAATTATTTAATAACTTAATTTTTTCTTGAGGATTGATAGCTTAGTCTGTCATTTATTTGTTTGATATTTTATGATCTGATGATTTCTTCTCACATATTTTAGTCAGGCATATTATGTATCACTGTTGCTTTATGTTTTCTATTACTGGGAATTAATTTTTCACGGAGTATCTTCATTTAATTATATAATACAATCACATGTGCATTTGCATGAATAGGAAGAATCTGTTCTAATTTAGCCATTATATATTATGCTATCTTGGGTTTTCCAGTAAAAATTCCCAAGTTTTTTGTTTTAGCATAACAATAGTCATATTCATTGCTTCTTACATTTTAACAAAAGCACTCAGATGCCAGTTCATAGATTGACATAATCAGCTTTGTCTCTTAATTAGAAAAGAGAATAAAGCTGTTTAGGGGTGTCAATAAAATGACAGATGCATCATTAACAGAAGGCTGCATTGGATCACAATGGTGCAAATAGTTGGAATTGAAATGTTAAAAATTTTCACTGGTAACCTTTTGTTTCTAATTTTGATTTTCTTGGGATTTTTTCATAATTGAAAAATAGCAAAGGTACATGATATATATATGAAACAGTTATTGGTGATGGAGAACTCAAGTTTATAACTAGAGTAGAGCGATAGCTAGGATAACCTACTACTCAGGATTTCTGCCTACCCTCAAAACAAAATTCAGCATGGCCAATGCACCCTTTGGCCATGACTTTGATGCGTTCCTCATCACCCCTATGATGTCACCAGTTGTTTATGAGCAATGGGATAGCATGGAGATTGTGAAATTCAGGACTGACCCTATGCCTGACTTCTTGGTGCAGCACAGAGTATGAAATCTTTCCACAATTAGTCTGAATATTCAGTTTAGTATTGACTTCAGTGAGTCCATATTTCTGCAGAAGTTTATAATGCTGTTGATACTCACATATCCTTTGGAATAAAGGAAGTTTTTACACTGTACTTGTAAGACACAATAGCTGTCAGTCAGAATAAACAAAAATTGCAGAATCTGACAAAATTGCAAATATTTAAACACTGGGACAAGGGGAATGCATGTTTTGGGGTTCAGGCATACAGATGGAAGTAAGATTGCATGCTGCATCTATGATCTGTCAGAGGTGGCTCATTGCAGCAAGGGCTGATGTCCAGAGCATCCACAAGACCCAGCATCTCATACCAGCTTTACTGACAACCTGAGCTAGAGGATTTTCAGATTTCCTGCTGATCCAGTTGTCTTCTGGCAAGCAATATTGGGGTCCTTCCTAGGAAGACGTCGGCACTGTTTTGTCTATTTGGCACCAGTCACGTGATACAATTCGGGGTGCGAATGGTCTGGCTGCTAGGTCACAGAGCAAGACACATGAGAGTCCACCTTTGAATGTACTCTAAAACACCCCCACCTACAGCCTTCTGTGCTAGATGAGTGCTGTGCAGCCAGTCTTGAAACCTTTTCAGCAAGGGGAATGATGAATGGGTGAGTCACCAGTCTGTAGTCTTGAGTTTGCATCCATGGATTAACGTGGACGAGGTGTTCTAAATCTTAGTCTCCTTCTCTGTCCGCATCCACGTTCTTTTCATTAGAACCTCTAAAGCTCATTATCTCTTCAACAGAAATGTTTTAAACTTTCAACATTTCATGAAGTTTCGACACTTCTGTGAATTTTGTGTCCCGTGTATAGACAGCTGCCTCATCTGCTGTTTGGGAATCAGCATTTAATTATGTGGGGCTCCAAAACAGTTGTAATGGTACCCAGCTGAAGTAGCTGGTTGAAAAATATTGAACACTTCATTAATAAAATTTCTAATTTTCAAATCAGAATGGGATGAGGGTGAGCAGGTTGAGGAGCATCAGGGGCTATGATAGACAGACAGACAGACAGACGGACTACTGGAATCTCATCCTGTCTTCCCTGAGACAGGCCCATGTGATATGGAGGATTCCCTGTCCTCTCTGAACACAGGCACTGAACTGAACACAGGGACTGAACTAAACACAGTGACTTACAGGATAGGGAGCAATGGGGATAAGTTCCTGCCCAGTACAACAGGAACATCACCTGTGTGACTGCCCCGCCTCCCCAGGTGCCTGGCATAACAGGGGTGATGCTCTGTGAGTGTAACTGGACAAGAGTGAGGATGAGGGTTCATCTAGCATGGAGGTGTCGCCAAGGTTAAGTCAAGCCTATACCCTCCGTCGAAACCACTTCCAGACAGAAAGAAGACAAGTCATTGTCATGGGAACAGAAGGCCCAACATGCAGACTGGACACACCTATTCGGGAAGTCTGCTGCCTTCTGGGGCCCAGCTTAAAGATGTGAAGAGAAACCTTCCCACCCTGTTATGGCCTTCAGATTATCATCCACTATTGCTTTTTCAGGTGGCAGCCTGAAAGTTTCAACGAGAAGTCTGAGGGCAGTCAAGAGACACCTCAAGGCTTGGGACGACTGGCTAACGGATCAGGCACACAAATAGTGTTCTTCTCTGTTTGCAGGGAACTACAGGGGAAAAGAGCCAGCAGATCAAGACCTGGTTTCACCTTTTTTTGCATCATGGGTTGGCTGAGTTTTTGGCTCTTGCATTTAGTTTGCAGGAAAGACATGGAGGCACTGGAGCGTGTCCAGAGAAGGGCAGGGAAGCTGTTGAAGGTTCTGGAGCACAAGTCCTATAAGGAGAGGCTGAAGGAGCTGAGGTGGTTTAACCTGGAGAAGAGGAGGCTCAGGAATGACCTAATTGCTCTCTACAACTCTGTGGATGGAGGTTGTAGCCAGGTGGGGATCAATCTATTCTCCCTAGTAACAATAGGTAGGACAAGAGGAAATGGCCTCAAGTTGCACAAGGGAGGTGTAGATTGGACGTCAGGAAAATTTCTTTATCAAAAGGGCAGTCAAGTGTTGGAACAGGCTGCCCAGGAAAGTGGTTGAGTCACAGTCCCTGGAAATACTTGTGTAGAAGTGACACTTGGGGGCATGGTTTAGTGGTGGACTTGTCAGTGCTAGCGCAGCAGTTGAACTTGATGGTCTTAAAGGTCTTTTCTAGCCTAAATTACTCCATTATTCTATGAAATTACTCAGCTGAATGGTATCTGGTTTGGAAAAAAGAAAATAAAAAGATAATATATTTTCATAAATAGCCAAGTCTTGGACTCTTCAGAAAGATGATCCTTTGTAACCTAAATATTATTTTGTGCAGGAAACAACTTAGGAAAAAAGTGAAACAAGTACTCATTTGCAATTCTAATGTCTCTGGTTACAGTGCCCAAGTTGACATTTGCCCACTTTAATTAAAAAACTTTAGAATTTTATTTATATTTTCTACTTCATATTTCATAGCAGAGGGATTTAAAACATGTTCAGACCTACAGTGTCCCAGTTACTGTTCCATCTTATGATCCTCAGTTAATAATATTTTACTTTCTGTGACTGCAGAATGAAAATGTATTCTTGATTTACCTAAAACTGGAATTAGTTAGTTTGCCTAAAACTGACAAGGATTACATTTGAGAGAACTCACACAAATGCAAGGCTAGAAGCTTCATTTAGGTTTAACCCTTATGCCCTTGAACACAATAGAGTTTTCATAAATATTTAAGAAGGGCAGCCACAGACCAATTAAAGGAATATATTTTCCAAGCATCAAACCATTGTTTTCAGGCAATGCACTGATGCTCTTAAATTAATACATATTAAATCTGTTATGGGCTTAGCAGAGTTTTAGGCTCAGGAGAGGGAAAAGCAGATGAGAGCACCCCAGGGGGAGGTCGGGCAGAGATTGCCTGTGAGACACACGACCCACCACTCAGCTCACAGTGTCTGTGTGGCTGGGGGTGGCTGCAGGCTGCTCTGCAAATCTGCCCAAGGAGGACAGGGCACCACCATCCCTCTTGTTAAGTCCTTCTCAGCATCCCTGGAAAAGCTGTGGGCAAGCTGAGAAGGCTGTGACTGGCTTCATTTTGATATTTGCTAAATAAAATTGAGGAGCAGCTGTTTTGTGGGAAATATATTTAAGGG